>PVIU01000489.1:159467-314422 GCA_004026605.1 Ondatra zibethicus | reverse complement strand
AAAAAAAAAAAAAAAAAAAAAAAAAAAAAAAAAAAAAAAAAAAAAAAAAAAAAAAAAAAAAAAAAAAAAAAAAAAAAAAAAAAAAAAAAAAAAAAAAAAAAAAAAAAAAAAAAAAAAAAAAAAAAAAAAAAAAAAAAAAAAAAAAAAAAAAAAAAAAAAAAAAAAAAAAACAACAAGGACTGACACACAAGCAGCACAAGTGACAGTAGATGTGAGAGAAATGCCACATGTGTGACTCACCCTGTGGGGAGCAGCCATCGTGGTGTTCCCAAAATCAAAGCCGTTCTTCCGAGAGCCGATACTGAAGATTGCTAAAGGACCGGCACAGAAGAAGGAGTTTTGATGTGCGTGAAGATTTTAGAATGGACACTCAGGCTGTGATATCAGAGCTGCTATTGACTCGATTGATAATAAGGTTTGGGTAAGATGCCCTTCATTGCTCTGATGTCATCCTCCTCCACCTTCCTACAACATTCAACTGAATTCAACCCAATGTCCAGCCCAAATCTTAAAAGCTCTGGTGGCATTCTTCCCACAGTGTGGTCTCTACCAACTCCCTTCTTTTGCGTTCACAACCGCCATGCTGTTATGATGAGCGAAGGGACGGAGGGGTTGTTGATTTCACAGTGAAGTCATGAGTCTAAATTCTATGTATGCGCGGACTCTACCTTTTAAACCATGAGTTAGACACCTGTTTACAAACACTCCTCAGGCTTCATCACTGAAGAAAGAGACAAACTAAAACCCCTAAAAGGCTAATGTGCTCGACTCTTCCAGAGTTTGTCATGGAACCAAGTCAAAATGTAAGTGGTCAGGCTGAAACCAAACCCTACCTATGCTGAGTCAGCCGTTCCCGTCTGATTGTTATCGTGTGTTTTATGTGATGTCCACACTCACATTTTATAGCACTGTTAATAATGAGATTTTTGTGCAAAGAGCATTGTAAAACCACAGTCATTTTATTTATAAATAAGGTGTTCATTGGATTTATTAAAAATATTCATAACAGGTTCACTTAATTTGAAATCTATCTACTAGGGAAAAAACGGAAAGTTCTGTTTAAATTCCACACAAAGTGTAAACTAAGCAACTTTTATTTGGTTAAAATCTTCCTTTTTTAGTGTGTTTTCATACATTTTAATGGTTTGAAAAGAACCATGTTTTTCCCTAATAAATACATTCATGAACAGTACTGACAGTTTTTTGGACTTTGTTTAAGCTGACAGAGATTTTTGGCATTTGGCAGAAAGACGAACCGCAGTGTTTGCAGGCCCCGAGAAACAAGCTTCCAGCTTTACAGAAGGGATCTGAGACCACAGAAGTGACATTCAGAATCATTCTACAGGTGAGACAGAAGGCTGAGGGATGTTTCCAAGGCCACACAGTAGAGCTGAGAGATTTTCTTCAACACCACAAAGCCGTCCAAACGTCCTTCATCCTTCCAGCTACGTGATGCACCACACAGAAAAGACTTTCAGAAGTAACTCTCAGGTATTCACCCTCCTCTCTATGTTTGGCTGCCATGGGAAGAAAGCAAGCTGGAAAATATAGACAGCTCTGGGAAACCTTGGCTCTTAACGTGGGCAGCCACAGTCGCATCTTGCTATCGGGCCTGTTTATGTCACATTGTTTTTCTTCCCTCTCAGTTTTCGAGGAACTAAGCTTTTGGCTATTTATAAAAACAAACAACAAAACCATATATACATACACGTACATATAAATAAAAATGCATTCAAATAGACTTTTCATCATAATATAGCCCTTCAAAGAGACTTTCATGTTCCACAGAGTCGGTTCTCAAATGACTCCCTGGTATCATGTTCAAAACCAGAACACAGTTCATTTTTACAGTAGATTTACCCAATCACAGTTGCTAATTAGATTAGCACCGCTTTTATGGCCAGCAAATTTTAAAAGCGAAGGGCTCATTAATGCTGCACTCCCATGCCGTGGTGCCTGCATTACTTACTTGTTGGACTTTATCTGAAAGGAGTCTTCAAAAAACCACTTCAAGACATTATTTTTCTTTATAAACTATACTTAAAATTCAAATACATCATTTAAAATGATGTTATTGATGTCAAGTGATATAATTAGAATGTTTTAAAATATATTCAGTTTTCTACATAAATGTAGTTAAAGCTCCATTTCTACATAGATACTAGTTGAGATTAGCACAGAGATGTTCCCAAAGTCCTTCTCAGATAGCTATCGTGGAAAAGCCCTTTATATTTGGGTGATGGAAAGCCTGTAATATCTATCACCAAGGTTAATTTGGTGTTAACTCTTAAGTAACAGAATTCAATATATAAGAAAATCAGTTAGACAGAAAATTTCCATGCCTTTAAATTTCTTATAACTTGAATTCAAGTACCATTTAAGCTGTTGAGGTTGCACTGGATTCGCATTTTATTTTATGTTATCTTGCGTACTACAGGAAACTATACCTAATTATATCAATGGACAAAGGATGCTGTTTGACCATGAAAAAAGTATTTGAACAAATGAAAAGAAGGCAACGTTTGCTTTTTCCAATTATAGGGGCGGCAAAGCAATATGTCACAAAGTTTCTGGCCTGCCAAAAACTAATCGTTTCAGATTTCATCTATTGACTTCTGTGATTCATGTTTTGGAGGATGTATTGAGAATCAATCACAAATTTTGAAACTATAATTAAAATTCAACATCAGAAAATTAGCCATATTGTGCCTTGGACAACACACCCAGGCAATATGGTCCACCCTTAGGAAGCAAAGTCCAGAGTAAGTTGTAAGACTCACCAGTGTGTCTTGTCTACTTTGAGGTCTCTAGCTTTAATTTTTATTAAGAAATAGTTCATTTCACTGTGTACCCTGATTTTAAACTAATTACATGATGTTTTATGTACTTACTCGTTATACTATAATATAAATATATTATTCATTATAAATGTAACTCTGCATAACATAAATATATAATCCATAAATAAATACGCTGCATCTGTAAATACAAATGCATGTGTATATGCCATGACTGTATGAACAATAAAACCAGCCTGGAGGAAGCACAGTTTTTTAAGTTTCCTTGCGGCAAATTCCATTCCCCAGCATGCCCCTGGCAGGACTAGGGAAGGCGGAAGGAAGCTGGACGGTTAATAGACCATGTCCAGAGATTCCCACAAATAAATGATCAGTTTTCAAAGGATTCTTAAGTATCCAGGTGTCTGATAGATTTCCCCATGGCTTATCTATTAAAATTCTAGATGACAGCAATGACATTCACAGACATGACTATGCAATTTGGGAGACACAGAAGTGCTTGGATCCTCATTAAAAGATGTTCGGGAGGTCCTAGGAAACAGTCCTTCGTAACTCCAGAGGCTGAAGAGAGAATCACTAAGCCTTTGAGAAACATATGTTTTCAGCCAAAACATGCAGATAATTCTTCTAGGATAAAGCATCTTTTGGGCATTCTGTGAAAGAATTTTGGGAGTTGTGTGAAGTACAAATGCTGCATTAAACCCAGCAAAAGCCTCAGACTGAATAAAAGGAATGAGATAAGGCTCCCTAACAACAGAAATCGAAAGAGAGGTCAGACCAACAAATATCTGAGCTGTCTAAATAGACAAGCAAGGATGAGCGAAACCCATCAGCCCAGCTGAGAACCCCAGTGGAAAGCAGAGAGTCCACAGGGTCAGTGAGGAAGTGGGACCGGCATGGGCTATGGTTATGATCGGTCATTCACCTCATAACTCAAACAGAGAAAATAAAACCTCCCATGAGAGCAAAGCAAAGGCCAGGGCCAAGGCAGGTCCAGAGCCGTGATGAAAATGGCACTTGATTCAGCTTAAAGCAACATTCGGAAACTGTGGTGAACAATTTAACCTGACCTGAAGGACTGAGAAGGTGTCAGGGTCTATGTGATGTTGTTATTGACTTCCTGTTACCCTAACAAGTCCCTATCTCTCCATCATTCCTCAATAACTGCTTTGATTTCAGTCGGTCCACTTGAAGTCTAAGGCCGCCCACCACAATTCAAGAAGACTAGAGAATACTTGCTTTATAAGATCACATATATTCACCAGGCACTAGTCTGCCTTCGTTAGCGTACCTTAGGCATAATGGCTAATGCTTCTTACATCAGAATTTTGAAAAGCAGAGAGAAGGAAGGCAAAACTTTGGTGGACTTAGCACTCAGCTTCTTCCTGTCTTCAGTCTGCAAACAGCTGGTAAGGGGCTTGATTAATAGAAGAAGGTCACCCCTGTGTAGTCCTCCTTTGGTCTTTTGCACAGATCTGTTGCTTGGGTCGGTCTGACACCCTGAAGCAAGGAAAGGTGTTTTGGTCAAGGTGTTCGTGAGAAACCTTGATAGTAAGATGATGAGACTAGTAGAGTGGGAGCCTAAATAAAGAGGAAAGAGGAGGAAGGCTAAGCAAGGAGGAGGTCGTGAGAAAAGAAGAGAGCTAGGACATCGAGTGAATAGAATAGAAAGGGGAGGGGAGGGAAGGGGAGGGGAGGGGAGGGGAGGAAATAGTGAACAGGGCTTCCACTTAGATTTCAGCAAAAATCTATATTGAAAACAATACTCCTGTGGCCCTACCACAGCCAGCATCTGGTTTGATATCTGCAACTCCTGGTACCACCGAAAGCCATGCAAATACCTTGGTCTGGGCCATCACCTGAGGCCAGGTGGGGATCTGAGGGTCATATTGCAGCTGGGGTACAGCTCTGAGTGGCCCGCATTGCCACAAGGTGCCATGATGATACCCACCCTGGGCTGTAGCTGAGGGCCACATCTCGGTCCGTGGCCCTGCTGCAGCCAGGGTCTGTGTTGATGTCTGTAGCTATGCCAATGTCAGGGATCTTGGGTTGCCACCTGGGGCTGTGTTGGTGTCTGAGTGCCACACTGCCACTGGGGCCTTACTGATTGGAGTGGCCTGCACTGCCACCTGAGGCCAAGGTGACATCCAAGCCCAGGCCATGTTGATGCCCCAAGGCCATGCTGCCACCAGGGTCACACCAATCTGAGTGGCATGTGCTGCCACCTGCGGCCATGTTGGTGTCTGGGGGTTGCTCTCCTGTGGGGGCCCTGCAGATTTGGGTGGCCTACACTGCCACTAGGGGCCATAGGGACATCTAAGCACCGTCTGCTACCTGGCACTATGTCTGGGTTCATGTCCTACCACAGTTAGGGGATATAATGTCTATGGCCCATGACGCCAACAAAGGCCACGCAGATGCCCAGGTTCTAGGCTGTATCCTGTGTCCGAGGGTCTTGCTACCACGGGGGCCATGTCAATTTAAGTGGCCTGCGTAACCACATGGAGCTAGGGGCCAGGCTGCTGATGTCCATGGCTCATGTCACCACAACGGATCATAGGAACCACAAGTATTGAAATCCAAAGGCCTTGCTGAGACAGCTCTGTCCCTCATTGGACACAGAAGAGAGCTGGTGCCCACCCCCCCACACACCAGAGCTGAGCCTAGCACTGGGGAGAGATGGCCCCAGCCCTTACCATAGGCATGGGAGAGCTGGCCCTGATGGCATGGGCCTAGGAGAGTTCCCTTTGCCCCTTGCCTGATGGGGTGAGCCCAATAGCCCTGACCCACATCCTAGGCCTTGGATTGGTCCACCCTAACAGCTGCCCCATCTTTGACCTGCTGGAGTACATGAAGGGACTGGTCCTGCAGAATGTTAACTGTAGGCTCTCTTTGACTTGGCGTAGCAACAGGATATCCAAGAGGAGTTTTGATGAGGGCCCAGTGATGGTGATGTACCAGGAACTAGAGTCTTTGAACCAGACCAATGAACATTTTGCGGGTGGGACTGATTGGACAAAAGGGTATTGTGTGACACACCACAGCTCCTGATGCCATTGGGATGAATAAAAAGGTGTTGGAACGATGGAGGAGTGAGGTGGGGTTTTTATTTGTTTGTTTGTTTGTTCATTTGTTTGTTTTGTTTTTTAATTAATTTGGGGGGACATGCTGCAGTGATGAGGAGCGAATATGGAAGGACTGGGAGGTGAGCAGATTGGGGTGCACAATGCGAAATTTTCAAAGAAGCAATAAAGAATTATGTTTAAAGTAAAATAGAAAAAGAAAAAGAAAAAACAATAATTCCATGTTTACTGTTGTGTCAAAAATAAATATTCCCTACCTACGATGTAACTGGCTACTATTTAAAGTAAGTAAAACACAAGATAAAGAACAGCAAATATTCAGATATTTTTATAAATAGTAGAAAATGGTCTATTTTTATTTTAATGTTATTTCTTTAGTCATATCTCAGAATTATAATACATAGTTAATTTTCTAGTTGCCCTGTATAGTATAACATTTTATCTTATTGCACTCCAAAAATTGATGGTATTAAGCTTTCTCATTAATAAAATCTCAGCAGACTCTAGACTTCAGTGGTTTTTCAATTATACCATAAGAAATTCTTGCTATTAAAACTAGATTTCATTTTTTGGAACTCGTTTCAATGAGAACACAGGTGAAGTGAAAGCCACCACTAGTCTGAAGCCAAAATGGGAAAGGAAAATACTCACGCCACCACCATCATCCATGGACAGGCAGATTCAGGCAAGTCCACTCCTGGCCATCTGGTTTACAAATGTGGTGTGATCAACAAATAAAGCATTCAAAATTTTTGAGGAAGAGGCTGCCAAGTATGCCTGTCTCCCTGTGGAAGCTTCGGACCAACAAATCTTATGTCGCAGATGCCACAAGACAGGGTGAGTTCATTAATAATAATAATAATAATTTAATAATAATAATAATAATAATAACAAATAATAATAATAGAACATGGCTATAGGCACATCACAGGCTTACTGCCCTGCCCTGATTATTGGTGATGGAGCTGTGGACTTAAAGCCGGCATCTCTAAGAATGGCTTATGAGCAGGCCCACGTGGTTTGCACACTGGGTACAAAACATCTAGTTGCTGATGTCAACAAAATAGAGTCAACCAAGTCATCCTACAGTCAGAAGAGACAGGAGGAAATTAAGGAAGTTAGCACCTAGATTTAAGAAAATGGCCCACAACCCTGACATATTTATGCCAACTCCTGGTTGGAACGGTAACAAAAGGCTGGGCCACTGCCACCATGCTTTTGTTTAAGGGGTGGAACACCTGTAAATAAGGTGGTGCTAGGGAAATCACACTGCTATAGCTTTGTCTTGCATCCTACCACCAACTCATCCATCCAATAGGTCTTTGTGTCTGCTCCTCCAAGACAGTTATAAAATTGGTGGCATCGGCACTGACCCTGGGGGCCAAGTAGAAGCAGGTATTTGCAAACCTAGCATGGTAGTTATCTTTCTGTCAATCAGTAACACAACTGAAGTAAAGCCTGCTAAAAGGCACAATGAGGCTATGAGTTAAGATCTTCCTGGGGACCACATGGGTTTCCGTGTAAAGAATGTCTGTATCAAAGATGCCAGATATGGTCACATTGCCAGTGATAGCAACAGTCTTCCAGCAATGGAAGCAGTTGACTTCCCTGCTCGGGTGAGCTATGCTGCTGGGTTGTCAAAAGGCTCACACAACTTGCAGGTCCACTCAGCTGATAAGAAAGACTACACACTCTTCTGGTAAGAAGCTGGAAGGTGGCCCTGAGTTCTTGCCACCGTCATTGATAAGGTTCCAGGCTAGGCTGGGAATGTTGAAAGCACTTCTGTCCTCCTCTGGGTCATTTTACTGTTGGTGACCTGAGGCAGAGAGTTGCTATGGACGTCATCAAAGGCACGAACAGAAAGGCTGCTGGAGCTGGCAAGGTCACCGAGTCTGCACGGAAGTGCCATCTCACTCGGTGGTAGAAGACTGGTCTCGTAACTCTTGGTTTCAACTGGCCGTGTAAGTGTAATCATAAAAGACTGGCCGATGCTAGCAGCGCACTGAAAGCCTTCAGAAGGAAAGGAGGCCATTTTCTGCGTCTTTTATTTTATTTTATTTACTTCACTTTTAGCAATCGGTTTTTAAAATCAGTACTATTTAATGGAAACAATATAACCAAAATCCGTCACAGGATTTTGAAACCTATCAAAACATACCTTAATGGAAGAGGGGAAAAAATACTCTAGATTTGAAGTTCCTTGAAAATGTAGGGCTTACTCCTGCTTTAGGCGAAGTAGTGGCATGGGCAAGGTTTATCTTCCGTGTCCGGGGACCACCCTTTAGTGCCACCTCAAGTACTCTGCAGAAACCCTATCTACTGGTCAAGGACTCCGCTCCTCTTATCCTTTTGTATTTCTCAGTGTTCACTCCTCTCCCGACTCCCACCCAAAATTTCTCCCAGAGAACAATCTCACAACTGTACCTTGTTGACATATGAAAACTTTCAAAATTAAGCAACTAAGCCATCGTTAATCTAAGCATGGGAATATTTTTCTTTCAGCAATTTTCTTTGACAAAAATTATAGATTCATAAGTGCTTTTCTAATCCAGGAGAATTTGAGTTCCTGGGCATATAAATCAGTCACATTATTTCTATTAGTAAGTAGAAAAAGGGAGAATTAGTAGTTGGGAACAGAAAAGACAATGTACAGCAGAGTAATGGCAGATGTCTGTGCCTTGGTCTCGTTGGAGGTCATGAGAACTGAGGGAAACTAACCGTGACCCTAGAACTGCCCTGCTAATTTCCTATGGAGGCAATAGGGTGAGCTATACATAAGAGCTAGTGGCATTTTATGCAAATTTCAGTGGTCAGCACCATGGCTGTGGAATCTTGGATTGGAGACATGACGCCCACTTATTCATGTCAAATATATAAAACAAAGGCTGTCCGCAGGTAGATCACTGCCAAGCATCTCAGTTCCAGTGTGTTTGTAGAACTACACTGGAGTCTGAAGGTAGGTAGAGTCAACAAGCCTGGACCATGAAGGTATGTAGACAGGGCATTGGACACAAAAGAAAGTTTTGCTTATGTGTGCTATCTCCCATAGGGAAAACTGAGCATTTTCCCATCATAATGAAATTCTAGCATGTAGTAAGAGGCAAACGGGCCTGCTTTTCATCCCGGCCACCCGGCTCCTGACCTCCCGGCTAGCTTAACCCCCAAAATAACCACACAGAAATTGTGTTAATTAAATTACTGCCTGGCCCATTATCTCTAGCCTCTTATTGGCTAACTCTCACATCTTGACTTAACCCATTTCTAATAATCTGTGTAGCAGCACAAGGTCGTGGCTTACTGGGAAAGATTCAGCATGTCTGACTCTGGTGACTCCATGGCGGCTCTCCCTGCCTGCCTTCTTTCTCCCAGCATTCAGTTCTCTTTTCCCTGCCTATCTAAGTTCTGCCCTATCAAAAGGCTAAGGCAGTTTCTTTATTCAACCAATGAAAGCAACACAAACACAGAAGGACTACACCACTAGCAGGCAGAAATCTTGAATTTTTTCTAAGAAGTAAGCAATGGTAGGCAGAAATTAATTACAAAGTATTTGTTACTAATATGGAGCAGGTGGGATATTGTGGTTCTCCGCAATTCATGTATTATGTTCATTACTTTATTTTCTTGACCTTAAGATTATTTATAAGAACTTCAATAGATTCCTAAAACTTCATCCTGTCTATTTACCTGATAATATCTTATATTCCTACCCGAATTTTCTTGCCCAAGAGCTGCTCAGGTATTTGGTCCTGTCAATAGGAAGAATCCACTCTATCTGCATTCTAAGGGTGGGTAAAGTCTGTCACACGTATGCTAATTGTACAAGTAAAAGCAGCTCATTAGGACCTGTCCACACGAGTTATAATGTTCTTTGTGTTCATGCTCCAGGACTTTCTTTTGGTTTCTCTCTCTTCCCTATCCTTAGTGAAGACAAAGAGTTATTCTCTTAGAACTTATGATAAAGGGTCCTTTATAATTAAGGCTAAAACCATTCTTATAAAATTTAGAAAGATATACAAGATTGCTTTTAAATAAAATGTTAAAATAAATAGTACACAATGCAAAGAATTATGTTGATTTTTTTAAAGCAAGTGGATATGATGTCCAAGCCACTTCTGCATCACTTTACAATAATGGGCTAAGCCCATAAATGCACGTGTAGTCTCCTTCCGTGGATATAAACAAATATTATCCTTGGAAACAAAAACTCTGGAGAGAACAAAGCTTCTAGTTTCTCCTGTCACTGACTGAGGCCAGTAAACAAAAGACAAAGTATGCAAACGTATTTTATGTTTAAATGACACAGACTTCAGAAATGAAGACCCAAGGAAACAGGCACACTTGTTTGTTTTTATGTTTAGACCTAGGAAAGGGTAGATGATCATCTGTGGGAAAATATGGTTATTTAAACGAAGAGAGGAGATCTAACATTAATGAATGGAGAAGCTGGCAATTCTTTAGATTCTCCTGCATCCCTGTATCCTCAGCCTTCCAAAATGAGGATGCTCATTTCTTCCGCGTTGGAGGCCTTTGAAAGGGACATCTTGTGCCCGCACTGGGGAGGAAGAACAGGTGAAGAAAGTGAACATCCTCCTCCTGCTCCTTCCTATCAGCAGTCTCTGGTTCCCAGGAAGCTTGCTCGAAAGCTAGAAAAGAGCTTCCTGTGATTAAAGGCTGGTAGGCTGAGAAGTACTTAAAAGGCCCAAGGGTTTCTTCTCCATTCTCCTCCAAATATCACCACAGAGACTGACACCTGCTTTGTCTGTGTGTGAGTGTGGCCCTGGAGGAATGACTAACTCCTGGTGGTTGGAAAAAGTTGCTATTTTCTTTAACGGTGGGGGGGTGGGGACTTGGCAAGGACAATAGCACTTTACATTTGCAAGGAGCTTCACAGGATACAAAATATTTTCATTTCCATTATTTTATTTGGTTCTTAAGGCAGCCCTATGAGGTAAGTAGCAGCTGGTATTTCTATTTTACTTAAGGAAATTGAGGCTCAGAGATGGTAAGTGGTTTGCCTGAAGTCCTCAAATTGTTAAGTAACGCAGTCATAATGTGAACCCTTCCTCAAGTTCCAGCAACAGCCATCTTCTCATCACTGCTCAAAAAAAAAAAATCTGGGTACTGAAACACCAGCAACAGCCTTCCCAAAGCTCCTGGAAACAGTCGTCCTCCAAGAGAATGGAAACTGTGCACGTGATGCTGACAGATTAAAAATGTCGAAGAGATGTGGTTATGTCTCCCTTTCCTCCCTTCTCCCCATCCACTACATTTTCCTCTCCCTAAAACATTACTAAATCTTTTATGTCAAAGAACAGGAGAGAGACAAGAGGAGTGTCTTCTCTTCCAGTCCCTGCACGGAAAGCCTTGACATCTGCAGCTCTCTCATCAGAGAGTTAAGACGCCGAGAGGAAGCTGAATTTTTATTGTAACAGACAAACCAGGAAATCTGTTTCTGTGCAGTACTAAACTAACAGCTCAGGGGGGTAAGAGAACAGATCCAAGCTGCTGCTCAACGTGCAGCCAGCACTCTTTCCTCACAGCTTCCTGGTATACGTCTCTGCCTGTAAGCTGTGTTATGAAATGGTGTGATTTTAATCAGCTTTGACTGCACCTTGCTCTAAAGGTTTACTCAGTGCAGTCCTTAGAGGCACATTACCACTCGGCTCCGTTCCAGGGAAGAAGTCTGTTCTTCATCAGGGTGAGAAAGACAGGACTTCTTTTGTCTCACCATTCAGAGCCAGCGAAGGACCTAAGACCCAGATGGCCAACGGACTTTGTCTTGTCAAACTACAGCTACATTGTAAACAGAGCAGTGTGTAATTCAATTCTCTTGTAATGAATTATCAGAGATATGTCAAAAGGCTGGAGGTTCAGTCTCCAAAATCCTGCTTCATTCTCTAAAGTAACTTAGTGCAAATTAAAACCTCAGGCCATCAAGAGCATTCCACAAAATCCAGCACAAACATTGTCCAGTGTATACATTTTTCTGCCTGCGGATTTCATATATTTCTCCAGAATTTCTGCAGATATTAGTATATAGTCACTCAATATATAATGCCCAGTACAGATCATTAATTTGTTATTATGCAAGAAATAAAATCATAACATCATGCTCACAGTCTCAGAGAGTGATGACTCCATGGTAAAAGGCTTGGTCTACAAGCATAATGACCTCAGATAAAAGGTCCAGCACCCACATAGAAAGTATGTTTATACAACTGCAGGCCAAGCACCAGGAAATCAGAGACAAGTTGATGGCAGGGCCTTGCTGACCAGCCAACCTACCCAAAACTGTGAGCTCTGGGGTTAGGGAGAGACACTGCCTCAAAAAACCAGAGAATAGGTTAAGGAAGACATCCTCAGGTCTCCCTCTGGTTACCACACAGCCACAAAGACAAGTGAAGCCACACATGTACATACACTGTATACAAACAAAGTTTATTAACTAATTAATAGACAAACAGGAAAATAAAATAAATGCAATTACAAAGTAAGAGAAGTATGCAGATTAAATTAAATGAGGAACTGACATAGAAAGTAGGAGTGCATTGGTGAGGAAATATTTTTATATGGGATAACCACAGACAGAATTTTGGAGAACTTAAGCTAATGCTTGAAGGTTGAAAAGGAGATCCTTATGAGAAATGCATGGGGGAAAGTACTCAAATTAATGATCTGAATGAAGGTGCTACAGCTTAAAGACCTGTGAGAAGATCAGAGTGGATGCAATGTAACAAAAGGAGGGATGTTGAGTTTGGAAAGGTATAGAAAAGGCCAGATCTCAGTCTGTAGTCAAAATTGTTATGTTAGTCAAAAGACAAGAGAAAAGGGTTAACTATTTAAAGTTGAAGACTAGCCTAAATCTATTAACATTGTGAAAAGACCATTCACCATCACCATTTCTGGAAATGCACTGAGAGAAACAAAGACAAGAAGAAAAGACATGAGTCTGAAGCTACTGTGGTTTACATAAGAAAAGATAGTGATGTGGTTCCTCATCTAAGGCAACAGCAAAGGAGATGGGGACGAGAGACTAACTCTCCAGGTCATACCATTGAATGAAATAGGGAGAGTGAGTGTTAAGTGGGAGGAAAGAATCACAGATACTCTCTTACGGAGAAGAACACTGAAGGAAAAATCAATATTGTGAGTGTTATGATTTTAGCCAACCAGTATGGCTAGTTCCCTAGGTCAAACCTCCTGTTATAAAAGAGGGACCAGAAGTATGCTTGCATATCCTGACCGTCTGCCAGGCTAGAGTGGATCTACCTATATGTGCCATCTTGGTCAAAAGAACTAGTAACCACATCCTGGGTCAGGCTGTGTAGCCCTGGTTGTCAACAATTCTAAGCAACCTCAAACTCTCTGACCTTCAGGCAAGGTGAAAATAGGCTCACTCTTTTGGACCTTCACACCAAGTGGATTCTGAGTCCCGTGGGCAGAGTCCCACACTCTCAACCACTTGTCTGTGCCCACCACACACAGCATCATCCACCGGCTCATAACTGTACAGTGCGTTCATTGATTGGAGCTAAGGACTTTTGTGTTTATTTAAACATTAAATGAGAAACAGCCTGAGACATGTTATCATGTCTAGTAACAGAGTTTCTCTGTTCACAAATAGAGTGGTTTTAAAACCAACTATAGGGGCTGGAGAGATGGCTCAGCGGTTAAGAGCACTGCCTGCTCTTCCAAAGGTCCCGAGTTCAATTCCCAGCAACCACATGGTGGCTCACAACCATCTGTAATGAGATCTGGCACCCTCTTCTGGCCTGCAGGCATACATGGAGGCAGAATGTTGTATACATAATAAATAAATAAAATCTTTAAAAAAAAAAAGATTCTTTAAAAAAAATAAAAAAAAATAAAACCAACTATAGATATGTTGTTCTCAAATAAAAATATGAAAGTGATTAAAAGCTAAAAATATTTTATAAATATAAACTCTGATAAAATTGTTTCATTCTCAGGGATCAAAGGCCTTTATCATGTCATTTAAGGCCGTCATCACTTTGTGAATTTAAAGATAACACATATTATAAAAATGTTTTGTAGATATGCCTACTTCTGATGTCTTTAGTTTTCATTTTTTACATCCAGTGAATGTTTTAGGCACAATCCTCCTTCAGTATTAATGGTATTCGTTGGATTATATACTCATGATGAGTTCCTTACATGGCATACAAAAGCCAGTACTTATAATTCTTGATCTCTACTGGGCATTATTCTAAGTATTTTAATACTGTGAACAGCTAATATAACTCCCCCATTTAATAGATGGCAAATTGAGGCAAGAGGAATCAGTGGATTCTTTAAGAACACATGGCCGGTAAGTAGTAAAGCAGCAATATTAAAATAGGTAATCTGATTTGCTAAGGCCAGAGTTCCTCCCTGCCTCTGTATTGTGTAGCCCTTAAGTCTAAGGTTGTGGAATTAAAAATGACCGCCAAATAATTTAGAAAACTGGTCTAATTTATCATTGATTTATGCTGTTGTGTGGTTTGGATTTTATTCATTCGTTTTAGTTAGCATACAAAGCAATGGGTTTCATTGTGGCATTTTTATACATATATCAATATTCTTTGTTCTTATTCATATCCCCATTGCCCTCTTCTCATTCCCTCTCAATTCTCCTCTTCTCATGATGAAATAGTTCCCACTTTGGCTTTCATGTCCCACTTATTCTATTACTCTCTCTATTCTCTTCTTCATGTTCCCTCTGACTCCTTCCTTCCTCTCATGAACCTCTTTCTACTTTAATGATGTAGACAGACAGACAGACATTCAAGTTTAGATTCCAGATGTGGGAGACATATGATGTTTGTCCAAGATAGGCTTATTTCGTATACATGAATTGCCAACACCAGTTTCATCTATTCTCCTAATATCATAGTATCATAGTATTATTTTCCTAAGTCTCCTAAATATCTCCTAAAAATCATAGTAGCAAAATTTCATTGTGCGTGTGTGTGTGTATGAGAGAGAGAGAGAGAGAGAGAGAGAGAGAGAGAGAGAGAGAGAGAGAATCCCATTTTCTTTCTCCATTATCCTTTGAACGGACCCTAGGCTGGATTCATATCTTGACTGCTGTGCTTAATGCAGCTGTGTCAGGGTGCTGTCATCTCATGTCAACACACGCTGCTGAAGTAGGGAGACAGAGGAGCCTTTTTAGTAATTTTATAATCTACTTTTTATTACTTTTTATTTTTTCCTCCAGATTATCCTTGGTGTTTGGCAAAGTGTTGCTGCATCATATCAGACAGTATGATTATTGGGGAGATATCTTACTTAAGTGGAGGTAAAAGTTAGGTTTCCAAGAACTAAAATTAAACTTAGTGTCATCCTTCTCTTGGGTCTAACCAGATGAGTCCACTTGGTACTCCCATCCATATAACCTGCCCGACTCCTCACATCTACCCCAGGTCCCAAATCCAACACCCCAGACTAGTCAGGCCACCATCACTATCCAGACTTCTGCCAAGACTTCCTTACCTGCTCCAATGCAAACATCCATTCCATACTATGTCCCATCTCTACAGATCCTATACACCCTTCTATATGGTCTATCTTGGTGAGTCTACCTGATCCTCCCATCGACACAGCCTCCCCAACCCCCAGATCTGTCCCTCTGGGCTTGGACCAGGACCTACATCCTGTTCACCAGCTCAGTCTCTGGTGTCTTCCTGACTTCATTCCACTTACATCACATCCAACTTGTAGGCCCAAACGAACTTGCACATCCTCTCTTCTGCCCCAAACTTCTCTGTCCATACCAGACACGGAACTAACAAAAGAAGTCCACAAGCCCAGACCTCATCACAAAAATATGAACCATATGAAAGTTCAAGGCATCATGTCTCCCAAAACCCCACCAGTCCCATAGAAATGTTTCCCTATGAGAATTACCTAGATGAATCCCAAGGTACAGAATTTCAAAGAACAATTATAAACTTCAAAGAATTCGAAGAGTATAAATAAGGTACAAAAAGATCTCAATAAAATTAAAGAGAAAAAATATAATGAGAACAAATGGCTGAGTGATGCCCAAATACAAGGATGATGGAAGTGAAGAGAATCCAATTAATTTGACATGGAATTCGGTAAAGAGATGACAACACTGACGAAAACTTGAGCTGAAGTGAAGATGGAACTGGAAAACACTATGAGCTAGCCAGAAAACTCAGAGCAAGCCTTATAAGCAGAGTGAATCAGGAAGATAGACTCAGGATTATAAGGTAAAACAGAGGCTCTAAATGAAGCAACCCAGGGATATAAAAATTATTTAAAAGCACAAGAAGGGAGCATAGAGAAAACATGGAATACCATGAAAAGAACAAACCTTTGAATTATAGAAATAAACAAGGGAAAGTCAGTGTAATAGACCATATATTCAACAATATCATAGCATATCACAAATTAAAGAAAGACATTACATATATATAAGAAGCGTATAGACCACCAAACACACAAGACCAGAAAAAAACTCCCCCATAGACTATTGTAATTAAAACATTAAGTATACACAACAGAGAAAGAGTCTTGAAAGTCTCAAGAAAAAAAAAAAACACAAGTCACGTATAAAGAAAACCCCACCAGAATAAAAGGTAATTTCTCAAGGGAAACTTTGAAAGCCAGAAGAGTCTGCAAAAATGCATTTCAAATCTTCAAAGACCACCAAGGCCAACATAGACTAATATTCCCAGCAAAACTATCTGCCATATTTTAAGAAGAAAATCTTTCCATGATATAAATAGTCTTTAAAAAAGTATATACAACAAACCTAAAGAAAGTACAGGAAGCAATATTTCAGGCTGAAGAGGAAAAGAAATACAACACCATAATTTCTTAAATACAAAATACTACTGAGACCACAACACCAAGATCAACAACACAACAGCAGTCAACATAACCCTTTCAATAAAAACTTTAACTATTAACAACCTCAAATCTCCACTCAAAAGACAAAGGCTAACTAAATGATGGATCAATAAACAATATCTCTCTGTTGTCTCCAGGAAATGCATTTTAACTTTAAAGATAAGTACTGCCTTAGAGTAAAAGGATGGGGGGGGAAGTATTCCAATCCAACAGGAAGTAAGAAGGCATCTCTATCTCAACATAGAACAAAGTAGACTTCAAAAAAAAATTAATCAGAAATAATAAACAGGGATACTTCCCTTGAACCAAGGGAACAGTTAACCAAGAAGACATTACTATCCTAAATATATACGTGCCTAATTCTGGTGCACCCAATTTCACAACAAATGTACTTCTCCTTTGTGTATTTTTCATAATTTCTTTATTAAATATTTGTAAATTTCATATCATGCACTTCAATTCTGCTTACCTCCCAATCCCTTCATATCCTCTCCTCACCCCATGCAACACCACCCCCTCCGGAAAGAAATTTTTTAAAAAAATAAGAAAAAAGACAAGCAAATAAAAAGAAAGAAAAAGTAAAAACAAAACAACAACAAGAAAAAAAACCTTTTTGCTTCTTCTTTCTCACCTCTCCAACACCTCCTCATTTGTCCTGGTGGCAATGGGGGTCACAGTGTGTCACACAAGTATGCCCTTTTGTCCAATCAGCTTTACTTACAAATGTTCACTGCAATGTGTCATTGGTCTGGGTAAAGCCTCTGGTTTCTGGTACAACATCATCAATGGATCCTCACTGAGACTTCTCTGTGACAGCCCCTGGCAGCCTGAGTCATGGAGATCCTGCAAGTTTGTTCCATCAGACCAGTCTCTTCACAAGCTCTGGCAGGTCCAGAGCTATAGGGATGTTAGGGTGGGCCAAACACGGGGCCTGGTCAGTCCAGGCTGCTGGGGTTGACCCCCTCAGGTGAGGGGCGGAGCCAGCTCCTCTAAGGCCATGCCATCAGGGTTAGTTCTTCCTCACCCATAGTGAAGGGTAGGGATAGCTCTCCTGAGTGCAGGGTCCAGCTCTCCCATGAAGGTTAGGGCCAACTCTTCTGATACAGTGTTCAGTGAGGGGCAGAGCCAGGGATCCCAGGGCTAGTGAAGGACAGGGAGGCTCAGCATGGCCCTCTGATTTTGTCATACATGGTTCCTATAGCCCCCTGAGGTCATACTGGCCACAGACATCAACAAAGACCCTAGCTTCATCAAGACCACAGACCTAGACATGGCCCTTGGCAGCAGCTTGGGTCCAGATGATATTCTGGCTGTGGGTGTAAGCACAGGCCATCTAGATCAGGATGGCTCTGGTAGTGACATGGACCCCCAGACACCAACAAGGTCACAGATTATGGCCCTAACCCCGGCCTTCCATGTACCTTTGGTGGCAACATAAACCTTGGGCTTCAACTCAGACACTGACTGCAGAAGGATGATGGACCCAGACATGGTCCTCCATACCAGCTGTGTCTGAATGTCACCATTGCCTCAGGTGGCACACACAGCCCCAGCAGCAGCATGGCCCTTGAACTCTAACATAGTCCCAGATCTCGGGTATCCATATGGCCTTTGATGGTAACAGGAACCTCAGACATCAACACAGATCCTGGATGCAATAGGGCCACAGACTCAGACATGGTCCCCAGCTGAAGCCCTGGCCTGGATATCACCATGGCACCAGTTAGTGCCTCTGCATTTAAGGACACAGATTAACATCTATCCATTAATAGTAGGTTATTTCAATAGACAGGTCATCTGGACAAAAAATAAACCAAGAAACATTAGCATAAAATGGCAGCATACATCAAATGGAGCTAACAGGTACCTACAGCACATCCCATACAACACCAAAGAACACACATTCTATTCCACAGCGCAGGTGACCTCTGCTGAAATGGAGCACATCCTGGAGCACAAGGCAAAGTGACTTCATACACCCTATTCGAAGATAATACAATAAAACTTAAAGTTAATAGCAAGCAAATCTCTAATAAATATGCAAAGTCATGGAGATTAAACAACTTATTCTGGATGACGAATGGGTCAAAGAAGAAATCAAGACAGAAGTGAAAAATTCCCTGGAACTAAGCGGAAACAACAAAATCACTCCCGGATTCTCATGTTCCACACTGGCCGTCTTCCTTCTGCATATTTCTCTCTCTGTATCCAAGTGTCTCTCTCCTTCTGGTATTGATTATTGGATTAAAGTCAACAGTAACCCAGTCTGATTTCCTGTTAAATAAATTAGCCTTACAAAAACTTTATTCCTAATAGATTACATAGCAGAAACCAAGGGTTAGAACGTCTTTTGCAAGGACAGTCAGTCACAACACAAGAAATTTCTCTTCTAGTTCCTAACCCATAAAAACTGAAAATAGATGTGTCTTAGTTAGGGCTTCTATTGCTGTGAAGAGACACCATGACCATGACAACTCTTATAAAGGAAAACATTTAATTGAGATGGCAGATTACAGTTTCAGAGGTTTAGTTCATTATCATCATGGTAAGACATTGCAGCATGCAAGCAGACACAGTGATGTACCTGAGGATTTTACAGCTTGATCCAAAGGCAACAGGAAGTGAGCTGAGACTCTGGAAATGGCTTGAGCATATATGAGACCTCATAGCCCGCCTCCACAGTGACACACTTCCTCCAACAAGGACACACCTACTTTCACAAGGCCACACCTCCTAATAGTACCACTCCCTTTGGGAGCCATTTCCCTTCAAACCACTGTAGGTACCTGTTAGCTCCATTTGATGTATGCTGCCATTTTATGCTAATGTTTCTTGGTTTATTTTTTTGTACAGATGACCTGTCTATTGAAATAACCTACTATTAAAGAAAATCTATGTATGAATGAGTGTTATTCATGGTAATAAAAGTGCAAACAACTCATAATGACCATAAGTCAATGAATGAATCAACAAAATGAGGCAAGTAAAAGTAGCAGGAAGAATTGAATGCTGCTAAATACTTTGAAAATACTTTATTTTGCAAAGAGAAAAGGGCCACATACAAATTCCACTTATGTGAAATGTTAAGGGTAAATAAATTCAGAGTTGCCAGGCGGTAGTGGTGCACACCTTTAATCCAAGCACTTGAGAGACAGAGACAGATTGGTCTCTGTGAGTTTGAGGCCAGCCTGGGCTACAGAGCAAGTTCCAGGACAGGCACCAAAGCTACACAGATTAAACCCTGTCTTGAAAAACCAAAAATAAATAAATAAATAAATTCAGATTCAGAAACCTAGGTATGTGTTTGTTAGGAAGCAGGAAAAAGAAAAGGGGTGACTATCAACAGTCTTTGGGGTCATATGTGAAAGCTATGTAATTAGATAGAGTCAGTGATTTAATAGATCTATTAAAATAGCAGAGTAACCCTAAGTTGTGTACTGTAAAGCAGTATATCTTTATTTGCAAATTTCATTGTCATAAAGTAAAATTTAAAAAGTTGTAGATGCAAATCTACAGTGAGAATATACTGAGTTTCTCTTTTTAAATGCCTCCATAGAATTGAAGGCCCAGAAATAAGTCCATATACCTATGGACAACTGATTCTTTTATTTAAAAAAAAATAAACTGGAAAAAAGACACCATCTTCAGTGAATGGTACTAGTCAAACTGGATATGTGTGTATTATAATCTAAATAGATCCATACTTATTACCCTGCACAAAACTCAACTCCTAATGAACCCAGATACACTGAATCTGATAGAATGGAAAGTGAGGAGTAACCTTGAACTCACTGGCACAGAGAAAGACTTTCTGAACAGAACACTAAGATCAACAATAAATGGAACCTCATGAAACTGAGAAACTTCTGCATGAGAGAAGACAATGTCATTTGGATAAAATAGTAGCGTCACAGAATGAGAAATTTTTTTTTACCAACTACAAGTCTGATAGAGAACAAATAGCTAAAATATATAAAGAACTCAAAAAATTGGACATCAAGAAAACAACCCAATTTAAAAATGGGGTACAGATCTAAACAGAGAGTTCCCAGTAGCAAAAACTCAAATGGCTGAGAAACAGAGAAATGTTCAACATTCTGATTCATCAGGGGAATGTAAATTAAAACTACTTTGAGATTCCATCTTACATCTGTCAAAATAACCAAGATCAGTAAAACAAATGGCAGCTCATTTTGGTTAGGATTTGGAATAAGGGGATACTCGTCCATTGCTAGTAGAAATGCAAACTTGACCAGCTACTGTAGAAATCAGTATGGCAGTTCCTCAGAAAGCTGGAACTAAATTTACCTTAAGATTCAGCTATACCACTGCTGGGCATATACCCAAAGGACTCTATATCCTATTACAGAGACACTTGCTAGTCGTGCTTATTGCTGCTCTATTCATTATAGACAGAAATTGGAAACATCCTAGATGGCCGCCGATGGATGAATGGATAAAGAAAACTTACATTTACACAATGGGATATGCTCAGCTATTACAAAAAAAATGAATAATGAAATTTGAGGGTAAATGGATGAAACTAAAAATTATCATCCTGTATGAGGTAACCCAGACCCAGAAAAACAAATATCGTATTTATTTACTTATTTGTGAATATTAGTTGTTAGTTAAGTCATTGATAACCAAGCTACAATCCCTAGAAGCACAGAGGTTAGGTATAGAATAAGGGACTAGGGGGATGAAGGGATCTTCCCAGCAAGGAGAACTAGAAGAGATAGTTATAGATGGAATATATAGTGTTCTGGAATGAGAAGCTCAAAAAAGAGGTCAAGGGAAGTAAGGGGCAAGGGAGAGAATATGGGGAGGGAAGAGCTAAAACAAGAGGTCATATGAAAACCTAAAACAGTAGAAGTTTCCTGAAATGCATACATATATGAAAACAAGCTAAATGGAATTGCCAAATAATGGAGAAGACAGAACCCCAATTGGACATCTCTCATCAACAAATGAAGCTTCCGGTACTGGTACTGGGTTACACATAACTGAGTTGTTGGCCACAGGGTTCCTATAGGAACCCCCAAATAAACCAGGCTGTTGCCAAGGCTATTGGTTGCTTTCCACAAACAGACAGTAGGGCCCTATTTCTGAAGAAAACACCTACACAGCTCACTCAACATAGAGAAGGTGAGCTGGTACCTACTTAGAGTCTTCACTCCTGGGCTATGTTCATGGTCCTGGAAGGTTCTCTGCAGCAAACAACCAAAGGAGAAAGGTAAAGACCAACACCCATCCATAGCCTTTTGGTCTACAATTGTCACCAGTCCACAATACATGCTGGTGTAGCAGTGGCCCAAAGATTACGAGAGTAACTACCCAAGACAAATTTGATTTAAGGCCCACTCCACGAGATGGATCCCATATCCCACACTACTGCTTCAGTGGTTAAGAACCTGAAACTAAATAACCCAGGGACTTTAGATAAAACCAAATACTACTATTCAGCTAAAGGAACATGGCAATAGGGCTGGAGAGATGGCTCAGAGGTTAAGAGCACTGGCTACTCTTCCAGAGGACCTGAGTTCAATTCCCAGCAACCACATGGTGGCTCACAACCGTCTATAATGAGATCTGGTGCCCTCTTCTGACATGTAGGCATATAAATAAATAAATCTTTTAAAAAAAAAAAGGAACACGGCAATAAAATGACTCCTAGTGCCATTCTGCTCTACTCCTAGATCAGTGTCTTGCTCGGCCATCTTCAGAGAAGCTTCCTCCTGCAGCAGATGGGAGCACATTCAGAGACCCACAGCCAGACAACGTGCAACGAATGAGAGACTTTGAAACACTCTGCCCTAAGTGGGATGTATCATCAGATCCCTCCCCTCGGGGCTCAGGAAACCCCACAGAAGAGGAAGAAGAATGAGTCTAAGAATCGGTGGGGTTGTAGGACACCAAAGAAACAAATTCTAAACACCATATGTCTGTGTGCGTATGAGCTCACGGAGACTAGAGGCAGCATGCACAGGGCCTGCATGGGTCACACCAAAGCTGAGTGGACACGCACCCCATCCCGGAGCCAGAAGTTAGCTCTAATTGATAACTGCCAGCAAATGAAAAATTACTTTTCTCTAAAGAAGTCTCACTAGGGAAAACAAACCACTCTTAAGAGTAGGCCCGAAGGCCAGCAGTAGACGGCCAATCCAAATGAACTCAATGGCATCTTTGGAGGTTCTTCGTCTCATAGTGTTATGCTAGGGGTTATTTGGGTATCTATATTATGGCTTCCAGTTTTGTGCTTGTAAGAGATTCCTGTGCATGCAATAGTGTGTGTCTCTGTATCGATATGTTTCTTACATTTTTTCTTTGACTTTTTTCTTCTGTTTGTTTTGTCCTATTCTGACTTGTTTGTTCTTGTTTTATCTTAATGTATTTTATTATTATTCTTTAGATGCCTGTTTGTTTTCTAACCCAAGATAGAAAGCAGAGGAGGTGGGGAAGAACAGGAAGGCGTTGGGGGTGAAGAAAACATAATCCAAATGTATTGTATGAAAAAAATCTATATTAAATAAAAGAAAAAAATAAAAAGTCTCTTCATAGAAATAGGGATCACCACAATATATTTTGATATCAGTCTACAATCTGATCATTTTAATTGCATGTGTTCATTATTTAGAGGGCATTTACCAAGTTCTGTTAGAGTCTCTGGGAGTTTATCCTCTGGCGTGTTATTATTGGTGATTAATTGTTATTGAAAGTTAGATGGAAACTTCTCAGGTTGCTAGTTAGACAGATCCCAAAATATAGTCTCCCTTCTGTTTGCATCATTTTACCAACACACACGCACACACACACAGATACATGCCCACACAAACACTCAAAACTACTGAAGAATCCTGCTGCAAAATCCTACATTGAGTTGGATTTCATACTTCGTCCTAACATCTGACAGCCCGACAACATTCTAAAGCAGTATGATACCATCAGTGATTCAAACAAGAGTCAAATGGCCTCGCGTCTACATGACTTCTCTCATGTGAGCCCGATTTGCTCTGTGATTTGGAGTTGAGAGCACTAAGGAACATGCTCACAGCATAACCAAAGACAGTTTTCAAAGCCACTTCACTGCTCAACAATGGTCATTTCAGAAAGATTTTTAGATGAAATTATCTTAGCTGTGAGCTTAAAACAGAACAAAATCTCAAGGCCGTGTGACCACTGCTACCCCATCGATCACTGTGTGGACAGCAAGCTAGGATACTGTGCTTGTGTGTCACAGAACTGATGCGTTCACAGACCTGGAGTAACAGCTCTGAGACTACAGTTTCAGTGACAGGGGGCAGATTCAACAGTTCATGACAAGTACCCACCGAAACGGAGTTTACGCTCACAACCAAGCCACCCCTGCTCGGGATACTTTTGCTATTCCAGTAATGACACATTGTAGCAGAGCCACTCCAGGTAAATTAGTGTTGCCCCCACTTCTTTAAGAGTCTCCCCACTTAGGCAAAACGACAGTCTACAGAATGGGAAAAAGATCTTCACTAATCCCACATCAGACAGATCTCCAAAATATACAAAGAATTCAAGAAATTGGTCACCAAAAAAAATCACATAATCCAATAAAAAAAATGGAGTACAGACCTAAACAGAGAACTCTCAACAGAGGAATCTAAAATAGCTGAAAGACACTTAAGGAAATGTTCACCATCCTTAGTCATCAGAGAAATGCAAATCAAAACAACTCTGAGATACCATCTTACACCTGTAAGAATGGCCAAGAACAAAAACACTGATGACAACTTTTGCTGGAGAGGTTGTGGGGAAAATGGAACACTTCTGCATTGCTGGTGGGAATGCAAGCTGGTACAACCCCTATGGATGTCAGTGTGGAGATTTCTCAGAAAATTAGGAAACAACCTTCCTCAAGACCCAGTGATACCAAAGGATGTTCAATCGTGCCACAAGGACATGTGCTCAACTATGTTCATAGCAGCTTTGTTTGTCATAGCCAGAAACTGGAAACAACCTAAATGCCCCTCAACCAAAGAATGGGTAAGGAAAATGTGGTACATTTACACAATGGAGTACTACACAGCAGAAAAAAATGACAGCTTGAATTTTGCAGGAAAAATGGATGAAGCTAGAAAACATTATTTTGAGTGAGGTAACCCAGACCCAGAAAGACAATTATCACATGTACTCACTCATAGGTGGTTTTTAAACATAAAGCAAAGAAAGCCAGCCTACAAACCACAATCCCAGAGAACTTAGACAACAATGCAGAAACTAAGAGAGACATACATAGATACATGGGAAGTAGAAAAAGACAAGATCTCCTGAGTAAATTAGGAGCATGGGGACCTTGGGGGAGGGTTGAAGTTGGGAGCGGAGAGACAGGGAGGGGAGCAGAGAAAAATGTAGAGCTCAATAAAAATCAATTTTAAAAAAGTCTCCCCACTTGCAGTCATTCCGGGAAGACTGCAAACAGTGACAACGCTCGTCACCTCAAATTTGGCATTTATCCTCCAAACAAACAAGATTGGAAAAAATATCAGTATCATGTGTGGCTTTATGGAAAGCCAAAGGAACCCACTTGAAGTCGCGCACCCTGTTCTTACCAGCACTGCTCCAGTATCCTCCACTCACCAGAAAGGCCAATTATCTTAAATAAATAAACATGTTTTCTCTAGACATAGTTCCTTGTCTGTTACAATCAAGCATGATTTGCTTAATGCAGCATCAGTAATCCTTGCTTAACTAGCAAAATGAACCATTTAGGGAACTTACTTCGGGTAAAACCTGCTTTATTATTTTTGGACAGAAATGTTGCTGTGATGAGATAGTCTCTGCTGAATTTTCTGACTTCTCTAACAGCTGTTTTCCTTAGCGTGGACTACTGTGACGAATGGTCTGGTTATGTCCACGGGTGGGATCAGCACAACTACAGCGTAACTGCGGAAGAAACACGATGATTGGCCAGCTGATTTGCTAACCAAACAATCCAGACTTCACAGTGCCTTAAAGGCATGATATCCAAATTCCACTCCGGATTCTGACATGGTATGGATGCAGTGGCAATGAAAAGGTAAATTAAATGTCATGGCATGATGATACACGGTTAGCAAAATGCTGTTGAGTTCTAACTGTATCACTGCAATTTAGCCACGAAACAGCCGTGGGAAGCAACAAGCGTCACATATGGTCTCCATCACGGCCCTTCCACTCAGATAGCAGAGCCGGGAAGGCACCGCCCACAGCATGTAAACAAACGAATGTGGCTCTGCTCCAATAAAACAGAAAGGTGAATTTCATATTCTAGTAATTCATCAAGAAATATTGTCATTTTGATTTTTTAAAATCAGATAAAAAAAATGTAAAAGCCATTTCCACCCATCTAACAGCCCAAGTAAAACTGGAAATCTGAGGAAGGTTGGTCAATGGTATCAAAGCTGGTATCCTGAACGTGATAGTATAAAATGTAGTTTTTCAGTCTGTTACTAAAGGAATTCTCCCACTTAAAGCCAAGGCCCTAGAATGATGCACGATTAATAAAAACTCAGAGACAGAGATTGGGCTTCAACCTGAAGATCAGAAAAGTAAAACAGTCAGCCACTGGATCTTATCTTTACCTCAGTCAGAAATGGTGATCCTGCCTTCAGGACTCTCAGAATGAGACTGGGACTGAGAGCTGTCTCCTCCCGTTTTATAATCCTCCTTAGTTCTGGGATTAAAGGTGTGCATTACTACTGCCTGGTTTCTACAGCAAACTATTGTGTCTACTGGGATTAAAGATGTGTGTCCTTGCTGCCTGGTCTGTAAGGCTGACCAGTGTCACTGTTTTACCTTTCTGATCCTCAGGCAAGCTTTATTTATTAAAATACAAATGAAATATCACTAGACTAAAACTGAGTTCTACGTTCCAGGAAGTCTGTACAACTCCTGGAATTGCTGGAGAAAAAGCAGCAGACACTGGCACCAGGTGATTGCAAACAAGCCAGACAACAGACGGGTCCCACACCCTTCAGTTCCAAAAGTGGCATATCTAGAGAAAAGCGTTCACCACCTATTCCGCTAGCTCCCCTCTTGCCCCTTCCTAAGCTACATCACTTCCACTTCCCGGAGTCCACCCCTCCTGAGTAACTCAGAAATCAGGCAAACGGCATGATAGAAATTCTACAAGCCACTCCATGTGGCTACGCTGGGGAGGGGCTTCTGGGAAGGAAAATCAAAAAGTTAATTCTTCCTCTCATCTCCCTTTGGGTAGCTTGCAATGCCTGGGCTCTATCCAGGTTAAAAAGAAGAACAAAGCCCACATAGCTTTATCTTTTCAGGGACTGCTTTAGATGGCAGGGAATAGGGAAGCTGAGATTTACAAGGCTAGTGTTTGCAGGGAGATGGGAGATGAGGTGACAAGCATCAACAGTGGCAGACTACGGTGGCAGGGCTGCAAGTTTCCGGAGCTGTGCTATGCGGGCAAAGGAGCGATTGCAGCTGTGCTTCAGAAGGTCCTCACTGTGAGAACAAACTTCATCCCAAAATGTCTCCTTTCCCTCGTTGAGAGCTGGAGTCCTTGTTCAGATCTTATAAAGACACACCAAAAGAACAGGGGAAACAACAGCTCTTCTTGCTAACATAAATGCCCATAAGTCTGATGAGATAATGCCTATATTTTAACCTTGAACCATAAAGTCAGAGTTAAAGCACCACCTAATTCATGCAGTACATTATTAATTATCAACATGCCCCTAGGGACTCAGAAGTTCCCTCTCTGGCTGCTGTCCTTTATTAATTATTTAACCATGACTCAATCAAAGAATATTCTTGCATTAGGTGGCTGGTTAAAAAAATTCAAAGACTATTTCGGTAGATTAGTATATAGATTTCACATCTACATTCTAAGAAATTACCATTGTGATTGGGTCAGAACTGATGTGTGTTATGCAAACATCGCAAAGCAAAGCTGTGAGAGGAGCTCAGACAGATGTATAATTTCTGTGCATGAGAGCAAACATCTGTCCCAGTTGTTCTTTCTTTTTTTGCAAAATAAAGTTTGCTGAATGTATAAGAAAAAGAAGGAAGAGCCTCACTGCATTCTCAGCTACAGGACTTTTGTAAAGGAAAAAAAAGGAGGAGGGGGAGCAAAAGGGTGTGGCGGCAGCAGGAAAGATGCCACTGGGAAGTCCTCTCGTCTCAGCCCCTGACCAGACAGAGGTCAGCTCTGAAGTCTCAGATGCTCTGGGAACCGATCTATACTGTCCAAAGCCAGCGCTGCAGGGTCAAATGTAGAAACCCGGCGAGTAGAATGCCTCTAGGCTGTGGGGAAGAAACAAGGCCAATGGCATTTCCAATGTTGGTAAGGAAGAGCAGGGGCAGGGGCCAGTGTCTACACCTGGAATCCTACAGGGCCACCCATTTGATGGCTGTCTCCATGAACCAACCCATGAAGGATTGCTCACTGACAGGCACAAGCATCTGTGACCTGACCTTGGCTGTGAATAGGACCATCCAGAGCTGTGAGTAGCATCTGGGACCTGACCCATGAAGGAGCACCAAGGAGTGTGACAATCTTCTGCAAGTCCAGAAAGGAATGCAGAACTAAGGTTTCAACCAGGGAAGACCCTGTTCGGACTCTACATTCCACACCAGCTCTCTGTCCATCATATTTAACTCCCCCTTTATTAAGTGCCCAGTGTTAATATAGCAGGCTAATTATGTCCTGCTTTGTTCTTGTTCTATCTATTATCTATCTATCTATCTATCTATCTATCATTTATCTCTCCATCTTTTCTTCTTTTTTCTCTATTCTTTCCTCCCTCCTTGTTCCTTTGCCAAAGGCCATCTGCTGGCTTTGTTTGTGGGCTCTCAGGTTGCCAGCTTCCTAAACCCGGAAGCTCTCTTAGATTATTTGCATTTTCTTACCTCTCTCTTGTCATTTTACCTTTAGCCACAAGGACCTCAACCCACTCACATTCCCCTGTTGTTTGTCCCTTCAATGGACATGCTACCAGTTTCCTTTACTTCCTAACATGATAAGACTTTAAAGAGTGGACTGATTTCTTGTTACTTGGCATTACTGTATGCTCAGAGTAGGCCTACCCTTGGATAGGATTTAAGACAGTATTCTGCTTGGGCAGGGGGTGTAGCAGAGCCTGGTGCTCTCAACAGAAGTATAGCAAAGAAAATAACACCTAAACCCTGATGAACTTAGCCACTCTGGAACATTGCAAACACTTCCAATGGTGATTAAACTAGAACAGCAAAAATCTAAATAACTACCTTACCCCACGTGTACAAGACCAAATGCAAAAGTACAGAAAACATGAAAAAACAAGGCAATGGGACTCATCCAGAAGTCACTATCCCCACAGCAATTTCCTCCAAATAAAAGTGCGGGAGATAAAATTCCAAACAAAGAAGCCAAAGAAAACACCTATATGGTTCCAAGAGAACCCAAACCAACAGCTACATGAGATGAGACAGCAAACGCAGAATATGAAAGCAAATTCAATATGGAGATAAAAATACTTGGGGAGAAAAAACTGAAACACTGGAAATGAAAGGTAAAAATCCCATTGAAATCCTCATCAATAGATTGAATGAAGGGGTGAGCTGAATAACAGGGCAACAAGGCAGGATAGAAGAACTGAGACTTCAACCCATTAAAGGGATATGTTTGTAAGAAGCACACACATAGATAGCATTCATGTTCCACTGGATAGTGAAAAGACTCAATGCATAAGTTATGGGCATAGAAGAATTTTATCCTAATTGTATAGAAAAGGTTTTCAATAAAATTATACCAGCAATTTTCCAAACTCTGAGGAAAGAGATGTCCATTGAGGTACACAAGAAGCACTTAGTAGAATATCAATATTATATCATATTATTGTCAAAAAACACTCAGAATACATAACAAAGAAAGTATAGTGAGAACTACAGGAGAAAAATGCCAAATGATGCATGAAGACAGACCCATCCAAATAAGAGAACCAACAAAAACTTTCAGGGAAAGCAAGGCATTTCAAGGTCTAAAATACCAGAACCACCTTCCAGACTGCTATACACAGCAAAATACCTGCCATAACTGGAAGGGAAAGAAAACTGTCCATGATGAGAAAGACTAACCAAATTCGGGGCTGGAGAGATGGCTCAGAGGTTAAGAGCATTGCCTGCTCTTCCAAAGGTCCTGAGTTCAATTCCCAGCAACCACATGGTGGCTCACAACCATCTTTAATGGGGTCTGGTGCCCTCTTCTGGACTGTAGGCATACACACAGACAGAATATTGTATACATAATAAATAAATAAATAAATAAATAAATAAATAAATAAATAAATAAATAAATAAATAAAAGACTAACCAAATTCATGACCACTAAGCCAATGCGCAGATGATACTGGAAGGAAACTGAGAATGACGAAAACATTGATGAGACTAAAGGACAGAATATATCACAGTGGAGCCGTAGTTAAGCAAATGAAGACTCAAAAGATGCAAAATCCAAAATAGATCAGAAATTTATAAATAATTTTAATAATATCCTAAAATATCAGTAGTCTCAATTCCCCAACCAAAACACATACACTAGCCTTTGTGTTTTAAAACAGGATTCAGGCAAGGGCGATGGGTTGGTGGGTAATATGCTCACTACACACATAAGACATAAGTCAGTACCTCCAGAACCTACATGATGCCAAGCATGCGGGCACCTGCCCATAATCCCAGCACTCCTGCAGAAGATAGGAGGCTGACACTGAAGAATATTCCTAGAAGCCCACAGGCCAGCTAGCCTGGAGTAGCAACAAGAGAGAGGCCCTGTCTCAAATAAAGTAGAAGGCAAGAACTGACCCACGAGGCTGTCCACTGACACACATATGTACTGTGGCATGCACACACCTTCACTCGCACACAGATGAGCACACACACACACACAAAATCTTTTTATTTTTTGGTTTTTCGAAACAGGGTTTCCTGTGTAATGTGCTGGCTGTCCTGGAACTCGCTATGTAGACCAGGCTGGCCTCGAAATCACGGAGATCGGCCTTATTCTGCATCTCAGGTGCTGGGATTAAAGGTGAGCACCACTATTGACCAGCTATAAATTTTTAATAGGACCCATTTATTGTAATCTCTAAGAAATGTACTTTTGCCATCAAAGATTAAACCTTAGTACTAAATCATGGAAAAGTTTTGTGAAGCAAACAGAACTAGGAAACAAGCATGTATCCCTGCTTACATACATGATAAAGTACACTACAACCAAAATTTGTCAGAAGGTTGCTTTATAGGGATTAAGGAAACAAACCCTTAAGATAACATCATAATTTTAAACATATAAGCATCAAATACAGGTGTACCCAGTTTCCTAAAGACACAGATTAACCCAAACACAACAATAGTGGGTGGCTTTAATGCTCCACTCTCAAATGTAGACAATCTTCTTGACAAAAAAAAATAGAGAATTATGTTAAAGTAAATCATACATCAAATGGGCCCACCAGACATCAACAGACTATTCTATTCAAACTCTTCAGAACACATTCTTTTCTGAAGCTCATGGAACCTTCTGTAAACTAGATAATAGAACACAAAAATTGAAATACTATCTTGCCTTCTATATGACTTCAAAGGAGTAAAACTAGAAATCACGAAGAGAAACTATAGAACAAATGCAAATTCATGGAGATTGAACAACACTATCAAATGATGAATGAGTCGTCAGAGAAATCACAGAAAATAAATAAAGATTTCTAGAAGTTTGTGAAAATGAAAACACAACACACCAAAACCACGGGATAAAATGAGAGCAGTTAGCAAGGAAGTTTATAGCTATAAGCGCCTACATTAAAAAAAAAAATCAAAGTCTCTAAGATAAATAACTATACCTTAGGGCCTTAGAAAAACAAGAACAAACTAAATCCAGGATAAGTAGATGCAAAGAAATAATTAAGACTGGTGAAGAAATTAATGAAACAAAAACATAAAATACACAAAGAATCAGTGAAATAAAGAAATAGTTCTATGTAGCCATGAAAGCTACTAAGGAGAAAAGTAATCTGTGGTCTGATTTGCTATGAACTCTGCATGCTACAACACCAAGCTGCAAGCAAATGAGCCTACTTGTGAAATAGTGGCATGACTCTTACGGGGTAACCAACCACTTTCTGATTAGAATTTGGGCCCTCTCCACTGGAGAAAAATCATGTTTTCCACAGTATACCTAATCAAAGCCCTTAGCTAGGGAGATCCTAGGCCCCAGGAAGTTTTGCTAAATAGACAAATAAAAAAAGTATATAAAAGGATATAAAGCTGCCCTCTAAATATTTGTGTTTGCACCTGTATATTAGTGCTATTCTCAGATTTAGTCAGAGTAGTTTTCTCCCCCTGTGGGTGACAGTAAACATAGAAATTTATGGCAGATTACAGGCCTGGGCCTACAAATGAGTCTGAAGAGATGGCAGGGATGGGGACTATGATCTCAACTTTCAGGATCTGGTGCTATCTCCAAGGGAGACAGCATCAAAACTGAATTGGAGAGCTTGTGTCCAATTATGTTCACTGTGGAACTGGCTTCCTGATTGCTGGTGTGGAGAAATCCCCAGGCCTTTCGAGGTCACAGAAATTGTTGGACTGATAGCATTGTTCTGTAAGCAGAGGAAATGTAGCTTGTTTTATCTACAATCTATGCAGTACATTTATCATATATATACATTTCCATTACATGCCTAAAAGAGCTTCTTAGTATTTTCATTTTCAATTGATTTCTCATCCATCCAATGAATATAGCATTAAATACAATTCTCAAAATTATCTGATTGAAATTAACAATCTATTTTAAAGATTTATTTATTTATTTATTTATTTATTTATTATGTCTACAACATGCTTGCATGCCAGAAGAAGGCACCAGATCTCATTATAGATGGCTGTGAGCCACCATGTGGTTGCTGGGAATTGAACTCAGGACCTCTGGAAGAGCAGTCAGTGCTCTTAACCTCTGAGCCATCTCTCCAGCCCTGAAATTAACAATCCTTTATCCTTGCCATTGAAACCCTTTAAAGTCATATGCCAGCTACAGTCTTTTATACCATTCTAGAAAATTGAGAAGACTGAAAAATTTTTAAGTCCTAAAAACAAAGACTTCCAAGTTAAAAATTAAAAACCAAAGGGCTGATTTTGCTGTTCCTTTTCTCAAAAGATTTTTTTATTTGTTAAAACACTGGAATGTAAAAATGGCAATGAGATGAAAATTGCCATGGTATTTCACTACAAGGGTGTGGCCAATAGTATGCCAAAATAAAACCCCCATACAGTATATGTTGCTAACTCCTGTCAAGTCCCATGTCACAGAATTTCAGGCTTATTATATAACAGAAACAGCAATAACAAAGTCATTTCACACTTTTTAAAAACTGGATTGGATTGCCAAGAAATCTGTTTTTAACTGAATTTCCCTGTTATTACATTGGACCATTCAGAACCATAGCAGGGTCAACACAAATTGGAATCAAGATCTTGAGGCTCCTCTGTTGGGGAATATTGTCCCTAAAGTAAAGCACTGAAGAAACATGTAGTTTCCTTCATTCTCTCTCTCAGAAATGTGTCCTGAGGTTACCACGTATCTACACAGAAGCAGTATCTATTAAGCATCTATGGTGTCTTCTTGTCATGCTGGACTCTGAAGCAAAGCATGATCCTGGTATCAAGTTTCTTACCAACCAGAAGAAAAAACACATTACATAAAAAGTAGAAGCACTCTTCTGGTTTTGTCAGCAGATTTTTAACAAAAATCTATGTATAACAGTATTTAACAGTGTACTATACATGGCAGAGAATGCTTTATTCTGTTTATGTGAATTCTACATAGAAAAATTTCTTGGGTTTTTTTAATAAACCAACTTTAATTTTTCGAAGACATTCATGCAAAGATCTAATTGATACGTACAATCTTCTTTTTTACTATGTCCTAAAAAATTTACACTATCACCGGATTGAACCATATGCTTTACCCAAATCTCAAGAGAAATGAGCTGATAAGGAAGAATGGATTCTCAGAAAGCCAATCTCCAAGGTATTATTAAAGGCTGGCATTAAAGGAGTATTCGCAAGTTCTGAATCCTCCATTTCTGTTTCATGTAAAGTGGACTTGACATAGAGGCATTCTGACCTCACACTGTAATCTTTAGGCAAGTTCTATGTTCACTTAATATCATCTTTGTGCAGGTTGGCTAAAACTGTTATTTTATCCACACGTGATAAGCAGAATATTTTTAAGTATATTGCACTTTCTTATTTAAATTTCTTATAAATGCACTGAACTTTAGAGCCTGCAGTTTCCATCTTCCGTGAGGAATGAGATGTTAAGCAGATTATTGCAATGGCAATACTCACTTGAGCCACAGAACACAATGTTGAAGACAATTAGAATCAGAAACAGTCCTAAAAATTAAGCTTTGTAAGAGAAAAATGAATTTTCTGAATTCCTTAATCTCTCTTTAATGAATGAAGAAGCAAATATAACTGACTTGCAAATCTACTCACATATTTTGACACAGAAGACACTCAAATAGGACAGTAAAAGTTGGGCTAGAAAGGTGTCTCAGTGGTTATGAGTACTGGTTACTCTTCCAGAGGACAGGGGTTCAATTCCCAGCATCCATGTGGTGGCTCACAGTCCTTACCAGGCGCATAAGTGGTATGCAGACATGCAGGCAGGCAAAACACCCATGCACATAAAACTTTTAAGACAACATGAATTATGAAGATCTACTTCTTTCTTTACCAACACACTTTCAAGACAGAAGGGAAGACAGGCAAACGGCAAAAGGATGGGACTTTCTGACATACCCACTCCTAAAGACCTAAGAGAGAGGAACTTAAACAAGATGGAAGAAATTCTGAGCACTGACGGGTTCGCTTTGCCCTCTGGCTCTCAGAACCAAACAGCTGTGGAAAACTAAAGCCTTGCTACCCTGCAGAGTAAACAGGATTTAAAAAAAAAGTGTAGCCAAGCAGAACCAAGGCCTAACAATCTTCCCAAGCTCTCATTTCTGGATTGAACCCAAGGTTCTGAACTTACTTCTAAGGAATAAATGAAGTGGCATGGGACATTTTTGGAAAGAGTCAATCAGAGCTCCTAGGTAAGGTGGGAGACAGACAGCAGGCTCAGAGCTCTCTGCAGTAGATAGTGGAGACTTGAGATAAATAGAACATATGTGGAATTCAAATAAAGCTGCCCAGACAGGCTATATCTCCAGCTCTTGAAAAGTCTAAGTCTAAGGTTAAGTCAGGAATTATTCATCTATAAACTCCATAAACCAAGGTCAACATATTACCTACAGATGCAATCCACAAAACCTAGCTCACCAATTAGCAACCAGTGCATATTCAAGGAAAACCCTCTTTCCCAAGGTACTTGATCATTAATCTGAAGAAGAATAACTCCACCATTTGCATTTCTACTTCTACTAGCAAACAGAACAAGTCACTGACTACATCTACTGTAACATGACTGGGGGAAAATGGATTTTCATAAATAGCTTCCAGATTGCCTTTGAAATCTGAAATTTCCTTTTAGGACACAAAGTTCAAATTAATTGAATGTATGTATTATTATTTTTTTTACAAGAATTTGGTTTAAATCAGCATTGAATATAGTCATTATACATACTAACTATATCTAAGTACACTTTCATACAAATATACATTAAATGTTACATTATTATTTATGAAAACTATGTATTATTAATAAAGAATAACACTAGTGAGAACTCACTGAAACTAGAGCAGCAGCTATGAATTCTCAAATTCTACTTCAGATGAAACAGGTATGGGGCCTGGTGTGTGTTTATGTGTGATTTTGGGTGGCTCAAATATGGAACAGACAGAATGACTCTTTCAATAAAGCTTTAAAAAAGGGCTGTGTTGAAAATGTGAACACAGAGCAAAATGTTGGAAATAAAACTACCACATAATCCATCAGTTCAACTCTAAACGAACTAAGAGTGGGAAATTGTACTGGGGTCTATACACCAATATTTATAGCAACATTCTTTTTTCTCAAATATATTTTAATTGTTTTTATTAAGTTATATATTTTTCTCCATTTCCCTCCCTTCCTTTCCCCTCCCCTTCTACCCTCTCCCATGACCCCCCTGTATAGCAACATTCTTCACAGAAACCCAAAGACAGAAGCAACCTAATTATCCAACATTATTTTAATCAGAAATAAAAACACAGCATAGACATACAATGGAAAAGTGGCCATAAGAAGCAAAAAAACTCTAATATCTGCTACAATGTAAGTTAACCTTAAAAATATTGTAAGTGAAATGAGTCAGAAATAAAAAAGACAAGTCTATATGATTTCACTTATATAAGGTACCCTGGGGAGAAGGAGGAAGAGGAATAGGAAGAGGGAGAGGGAGAAGGAGGAGGAGGAGGAGAAGGAGAAGGAGAAGGAGAAGGAGAAGAAGGAGAAGGAGAAGGAGAAGAAGAAGAAGAAGAAGAAGAAGAAGAAGAAGAAGAAGAAGAAGAAGAAGAAGAAGAAGAAGAAGAAGAAGAAGAAGAAGAAGAAGAAGAAGAAGACCAAAGTCAAAGGGAGGCAAAGTCTGTCAGAGAGTGGATAAGAAGTCATTGTTTAGTGAGTACACACCTTTGTTCACAGTGGTTGGCAGTAGGGTAACAGATAGTGTAATTAATGGTATTGAATTCTACATTTAAAATTGTTAAAGTGGTCAATTAGATACTATTCCCAGAACAAAAAGTGGTAGAAACTACTAAGCCTGAAATAATATCTCGTCAAATACTTTGTATCTGTGCAGTGAGCTGCTGCTAAGATTCTAGAGTGTACAAAATAAATATGGGGCATAACTCATTTGCTACGTGAGAAACAAAGATTAGTCAATCGGTAAGCAAACATTTAGAGTAACTGAATACTCATAAAGATCAAGAATAATTATCTTATCAGTGGCTTTACCATCCTACAAAGTGATTGCAAGCCAAGATTTGCTTTGTTTGTCTTAGAAGTAAACAGAACAGGTAAGCATATGTTGTCCTAAAGACTTTCAAATAGTTACAGATTTGTACCTGAAATCAAGATCCAAATGAATATTTTAAAGGTCATTGGATTTCATTCAGTCACAAGTAAATACATGACTAAATTTAATACATATTGTTTCAAAATAAAAGTCTAATAGAATATGGTGGAGATACATAAGTTAGAAAGTTATGTCCAATAAAGAGTTAAAATGAGCTGCCGTCTTTGAGTGCGCGCCCTCCTCGAAACATGGCTTCATAAATCTGATTCATTTATAGAGTGTTTTTGATGATGGGCAATTCTTTGTTGAAAGTTAAGTGCTCTTTTATATGAATAAATAAAGAAGGCTCTGGTTTGAACTAATACATTACTTTGACAAATGTTTATTGGAAGCCCAATTATGGGTTCATAAATCAAAGTCCTTTGTGGTTTATCAGGTGAGCTTACTGATGCCACCAGATGCTATGGTGTGTACCAACAGGGTGGTTAAAACAAGTCCATGGACTGTAGCCCCTTTCCTACACAATGACAGTAGTCAAAACAAGAAGAGATAGCTTATTACCTTTTATTAAAATTACTGGATATATTTCTGCAAGATGTTATAGCCACAACTTCAAAGGAAAAAAAGCATTTGTTTTCTGTTTATTGTTAGATTCAAAGAGCAAGGTCAAGCACATATCTCTCGCAGTGAAAAATGTTTCATCTGCATGTACCTAAACCGAACTATATTCTTAGAATTATCACTTTTTCTTTTTGATCCCTTTTATCTGTCCCTTTTCCTATCTTCCACTTTTTAAATTCATTCCCCAGCCCTTCTTTTCCTTTTGGAAATCCTGTCTGTTCCTAAAGAAGTCACTCTGCACAATGCCAACTATGCCCAACATAAGACACATTCAGCTGCATAGTGCAGAAAATGGAGCTGTCTGAACATTTCTAGAATGAATGCATATATTCTTCGATAGCTAAGGAAGAGTGCTGGCAAGACAATTCCTACAATGCAGAAAATGCATTTTCCACTGAGAATTGGAAAAATGCTTTATTCTAGAGACTGTTGGCATGTGCCTGTAAACCAGCATTCAGGAAGCAGAAACAGGAGAATCCAGAGTTTGAAGTTATCGTCTACTATATAGCAAGTTCAAGGTGAGCCTGGGCTACCTGAGATTTGTTCTCTAAACCAAAATAACACAACAGGAGGTTATTGAAAGTCTCCATAAAGCCAAGCTCACAAAGAGAGGGGAATAAGGTTCTTAATGAAAACAAACATTTACATATTGTAGCTAAGTAAGGAGGATTATTTGATATTTGATTATCTTATCCTGGTAAAAACCATAGGGAAAGAATCACACTTGAGTGACCAGCATAAATACAATACAATCTCCAGGGAAATCCCCAGGAATTCACAAGGATGATCCCAGCTAAGACTCCTAGCAATAGTGGAGAGAGTGCCTGAACTGGCCTTCTCCTACAATTGGTGAGCAACCTAATTGTCAACATAGAACCTTCACCCAGTAACTGTTGGAAGCAGATGCTGAGATCCACAGCCAAGCACTGGGTCAAGTTCTGGGAGTCCAGTCAAGGAGAAGAAAGACCATGATAATATGAGCAAGAGGTCAAGATCACGAGATGGAACCCACAGAGACAGCTGACCTGAGTTCACTGGAGCTCATGAATCTAGACCAAGAGCTAGGGAGGTTGGACCTAGGCCCTATGCATGTGGGTGACAGTTTTGTAGCTTGGTGTGTTTGCAGGGCTCCTAGCAGGGGGACCAGGATCTGCCACGGTGCATGAGCTAGCTTTTTGGAACCCATTCGTTGTGGTGGGATGCCTTGCTCAACCTTGATGCAGCGGGGAGGAGCGTGGTCCTGCCTCGCCTTGGTATGCTAGGCACGGTTGACTAGAGCGAGGCCTTACCCTTTCTGAGGAGTGGATGATGGGAGGGTAGAAAGGAGGTGGGGCAGGGAATGGGAGCAGAGGAGGGAGGGAAAACTGTGGTTGGTATGTAAAATAAATAAAAAGTTTTTAAAACCTTCTGCTGGAGCTCACCTTTAATCCTGGCACTTGGGAGGCAGAGGCAGGTGGATCTCTGAATTTGAGGCCAGCCTGGTCTACAGAGTGAGTTCCAGGACAACCAGGACTACACAGAGAAACCTGCAGTGGTATATTATTTGTATTTTGATAAATAAATCTTGCCTAAAGACTAGAGGCAAAGCTAAAGACACTAGAGGTCAGTCAATGGTGGCACACACTTTTAATCCCAGGATTTGGGAGACAGAGTCAGATGGATCTCTGTGAGTTCAACGCTGCCCTGGGCTACATAAAATTAATGCAGAAACATATCCAGGTGGTGTTTCACACCTTTAATCCCAGTCCTAGGGAGCCACACCTTTAATTCCAGCACTAGAGGAAATACAAAATGGAAGGAGAGAGAGGCTTAGTCTGTTTATTTTATGGTTGCCTAGGTTTGGTAAAGGCAAAATTTCTTTAGGGGCCTGGCTACAGATGAAGAAGCTAAAATGTAGCTCTTCACTGTTGATCATTTCTGTCGGAGGTGCAGCTAGGGAAGGACTTTGATATCCTTAGGGGCCTGACCACTGGAGTTTTACCTTGCTCCAAAGGGTATGGGGGCAATGCAAATTGTGCCTGACACATTTTTTCTTTTTTTGTTCTTTCCTTCCTCCCTTCTTTCTTTCTTTCTTTCTTTATTTTCTTTCTTTCTTACTTTCTTCCTTCCTTCTTTCTTTCTTTCTTTCTTTTTCTTTCTGAGGGAGTGGGGCATAAGGATGAAGGATGAACCAGGAAGAAATGAGAAGTGAGTGAGATCAGGTGCATTGTATGAAATTCCCAGATAATCAAGAGGAATATTATGTTGGGGGGGAGAGAATAAAGAAAAAAAATCTTTGAAAGATGCTGTGGGGTTTTTTTGTTGTTATTGTTGTTGTTTTGGGTTTTGGTTTGGTTTTAGATTTTTGAGACATGGATTTTCTGTGTAGCCTTAGCTGTCCTGGAACTTGCTTTGTAGACCAGGCTGGCCTCGAACTTACAGAAATCCATCTGCCTCTGCCTCCCGAGTGCTGGAATTAAAGGCATGTGCCACCACACCCAGCTAAAAGATGCTATGGTTTTAATTCAACAATTTTTCCCTTTTTTAAAAAATTTTCCCCATATATTACATCCTCATCACAGTTTCTCTCCCTCCTATCCTCCCAGCCCCTCCCCCCTCCATGTCTCCTTTCCCCTTGATCCACTCCTTCTCCTCCTTTTTCTTCAGAAAAGGGCAGGCCTACCAAAGATACCAACCAAACATGGCTTATCATGTTGCAATAAGACTAGGCACATCCCCTCATATTAAGGCTGAACAAGGGAACCCAATAGAAGGAAAGGGATCCCAAAAGCAGGTGAAAGAGTCAGAGACAGTCCCCACTCCCACTGTTAGTAGCACCACAGGAACCCCAAGCTATACAGCCACACATATATGCAGAGGATGTAGGTCAGACCCATACAGGCTCCCTGATTGTCAGTTCAGTCTCTGTGCATCCCTACAAGACCTGGTTAGTTGATTCTGTGGGCCATTTTCTTGTGGTGTCTTGACTGCTCTGGCTCCTATAATCCTTCCTTGCCCTCTTCTGCAGGATTCCCCAAGCTTCACCTAAAGATTTGCTGTGGTTCTTTGTGTCTGCTCCCATCAGTTGCTGGATGAAGTCTCTCTGATGGTGATTATGCTAGATATCAGTCTGATTATATAAGATGACAGTTCAGATTCCATATCCACCATTCCCAGGAGCCTTCACTAGAGTCAACATCCTGGATTCCCAGGAGTTTTTCATTACATTAGGTTTCTATTTCACCCCTGAAATGTCCCCGAATTCATCATCTCTCCTAATACTCTATTGTGTAAATGTCCCACATTTCTTAACCATTCTTGGGTTGAAGGACATCTAGGTTGTTTCCAATTTCTGGCTATTACAAATAAAGCTGCTACAAACATAGTTTGTTGGGATCTGCAGACCCTCAGACCCTGAACTTTCTATGACCCCTTGCCTGCTGGAATAAACAGTTTGCTTTTCTATGCTTGCAGTTGCTCTGAGCATGGAACCCTCAAGAGTTCTAATAACAAGGAAGTGGTTTCTGGTGGGTTTGCAGCTGGAAAATCCCAAGAGCTAGGATGTGGCCACTAATTAAGGAGAACACTATATAAGCTGCCTTGGAACACAATAAAATTGGCATTCTTGCTTCAGGAGTGACCCATGTCTCTGTGTGTTCTTTACTCCCCTGACCCTTGCCCAACCATGGTTCCAGGTGGTTGGTGCAGGCACCACAAAAGTTAAGCAAGTGTGATAAAGCATCCTTTGTGTGTATACCTAGAAGTGGTATAGCTGGGTCTTGAGGCAGGTCAATTTCCAATTTTCTGAGAAACTGACATATTGATTTCCACAGCAGCTGTACAAGTTTGCACTACCACCAGCAACGGAAGAGTGTTCCCCTTGCTCCTCATCCTCTCCAGCATGAGCTGTCACTTGTGATTGTGATCTTAGTCATTCTGACAGGTGTAAGATGGAATCTCAGAGTCATTTTTATTTGCACTTCCCTGATGGCTAAGTATGTAGAACATTTAAGTGCTCCTCAGCCATGTGAGATTACACTATAGAAAATTCTCTGTTTAGATCTGTACCCCATTTTAATTGGATTGTTTGGTTTGTTGATGGCTAGTTTCTTGAGTTCTCTATGTATTTTGGTGAACAGCCCTCTGTCAGATGTGGGGTTGGCAAAGATCTTTCCCATTCTGCGGGCTGCTGTTTTGTCCTTTTGGTGTCCTTTGCTTTATAGAAGATTTTCTGTTTCATGGGGTTCCATTTATTGTCAACCTTAGTGTCTGCACTATTGGTGTTCTGTTCAGGAAGTTGTCTCCTGTGCCAATGCTTTCAAGATTATTCCCCACTTTCTTTTCTATCAGGTTCAGTGTATCTGGTTTCATATTGAGGTTTTTAATCCACTTGGACTTGAGTTTTGTGCATGGTGGTAGATATGGATCTATTTGCAGTCTTTTACAGGCTGCCATTCGGTTATTCTCGCACCATTATTAAAGATGCTTTCTTTTTTCCATTGTGTATTTCCGACTTTTGTCAAAAATCAGGTGACATAGGTGTGTGAATTTATGTCTCGGTCTTCAATTTAATTCCAGGTATGTGAAGCAAGCATGATCAGGGTACACTATATGAAATTCCCAAATAATCAATCAGATTATTATGTTAGGGAAAGATCAGAAAAAAATATTTTTAAAAATAATGTGCTTTGATTCAATAAAAATTCTTTAAAGTTTCAAGGAAAAAGAAGGGGGAAGAGGAGGAGAAGATAGCGACAATGTGATCCCAAGCTACAACTTAACAGACTTGGCGCCTTCAAGGCTGCAAGCTCAATGGCTCCTTGATATGTAGGCTACTAAATCATGTAGTATAAAACTCCCCATCAGTCCACTAAGAACAATAAAAGTCAAACCCCCCCTCTGTTCAGGAATGTTTTTCCTGAAAGCCTACTTCCCCCCTGCCTCGTGCTGGCCATGGTGACTCTCTTCTTTATTCCTCTACTTAAAGCTGTAATTTATAATGTTTTCACAATGCCTGCAATGTTTTCCACTCAAGGCCTAATCATGACTCTAGAGGACATGAGGCTTTCTCTCCAAATAAAGCTCATTTCTGAGCAGGTGATTTCAAGTCAGCTCCTTCCCCGAACCTGATGCTCTTCTTTCTAACATTTCTTCCCTAGCCACACTGGTGAAGAGTCTTTTTTAAAAGCAAGTATTAGAAGCTTCTAAAACATGGCTAATGTGGGATGGCCTTCTGCACACTGTGAGTATGTACTCCTCCCATTGGTTAGTAAAGAACCTGATCTGGCCTATGGAAAGATAGCACAGAGTCAGGTGGGAAAGCCAACTGATTACAGGGGGAAAAAAGACCCAGTCGAGGGTGATGCCAGCAAGCTGTCGATAGAACAGGATGCCAGGATTCCTAAGTAATGCCACAGAAACATGACAATACACAGATTATTAGAAATGAGTTAATCTATTTAGAGAACTGGCCAGTAAGAAGCCTGAGCCATCAGCCAAACAGTTTATAAATAGTGTAATTTTCTGTGTGATTACTTAGGACCGGGAAGCGAAAGCACAGCCTCCAGCTACATTTGGCTCCACATACAAACAGCAAATGAAGAAAATCTGCCTCCAAAATGTACAAAACTTCACTGAGAGCAAAGACCACCCTCTGAACTCCACCTTAGTGTCCCCAACTCACAGACAGTCAAAGCCAATGAAAGCTACAGGGTGCCATCTTCCCCAGGCTTCCAACAGGGTCATTCCTTCCCAAGAGAAGCAAGTATTTCTTGTCTTGCTGCTGGCTGCCCGTTGCTGAGTCTAACCTAGACAAGTGTAGCCAAGAGGTGAAGCTTCCTAAGTATGGAACCAGGCCATGGTCCACTGAGCATAATATACCCATAATACTGGGGCCCCAAAGAGACAAAATTCAAGAGGACCTCAGAATATCTCCTGTCCTCTTCAGCCCCTCCATACTGCTTCTCCAGGGAAGGAGGCTTGTTACGCCTCAGCTCCCAAGGCAGGCAATAAGGACAAATGGCTCCTATGCACTTCCAAAGATCCTAACTTCATTTGCAATAAGGAAAAGTTTAGCATAACAGTACTGGCAGAACAGCAGAGCAAGGCTGGAGTGCTGTCTTTGTGGAGAAGGGCTAGCTGCTCTTCCACAGGACCCGTCCTGCTCCCAGCACCCACATCAAAGGACTCCAAGGGATCTGATGCCCTTTCCTGGTCTCTATAGTCACAGGCATACACATTAAAAACATGTTGGAGAGGGGAAAAAACAGTGGAGGTTATGTGAAAAACAATCAGGGATGAAGCCCTGGGTTTAATCTCCAGTACTAGGAGAAAGGAAAGAAGAGAGGAGGGAAGGGGAGAGAGTGGAGTTAAGGGTAAGAGATTGGGAAATTGGAGGACCTAATAAAGAAGAAGTCTAAACTGGCCAAACTTTGAAGGAGAAAACTGAGAAATAAGATAGATGGGAGGGTGCCCCTTGGTTTCAGGTCAAATGTCAAGTACTGACTACAGAAATCATTGTTTCCGAAGAGTCACAGTTGACTAGATTAGTATACAGGAATTTATGTTCCCGAGCAGACAAATGGGCCAGCAATTGATGGTGTACAGCAGGGAGTGTGGTCAGGAAGAGTGGGAACCAGCCCTACCAGTGCTGATTGCCACCCTAAGCAGTGTCTCAAGAGGAACCGAGTCAGAAGCTCAACACTGTGGAGGAAGGAGCCGCCAAGAAGGATGGGGGGAGAGTCAGCAAATAATCAAACAGCAGAACCACACCCAGAGTAGGGACCATTGCCCACGTTATCTGTACCCACCAACAGAAAAGTACAAGATAAACACAACTCCAGAAGAAGAGTAGATATTGCTTGTAAAAGCAACCTAATGTCCATTATGAGAAGAAAAACGTGTAATGAGCCATGTGTTCTAGCTAACTTCTCTAGCTACACTAACACACCAACCAAAAGGGATTTATACTTCCAGGTAACAGTCTATCTTTAAGGAAAGCCAGAACAGGAACCCAGAGACAGGAACTAAAGCAGAAACGGTGGAGAAAAGCTGCCTACTGCTCACTCCTGCTGGCTAGCTTGGCCATCTTTCTAATTTAGATCAAGCTTTCTGCACCACCCACCCTGGTAGGCCCTCTCACATCAATTAGCAACCAAGAAAATCTCCATATAGACACACCCACAGGCCAATCTGATGTAAGCAATTCATCAGTTGAGATGCCCTTTTCTGAATGTGCAGAGGTTTGCTGACAAGTTGATGAAAACAATGACACGATTGCAGCAGAGCCCCTAGACCTTAGCAAAGCTCTGTAACGAAAGTGCCATTCGGGCTGTAAAATTCAGCATGTAGACAGCACCACCATCCGAAACATAAAGACCTAATCCATCAAAGCGCATCATTATAGGAAAGCCTCTACACGTACTAACTTTGCCTTTCGGTTTCTGTAGCTCCACTTCTGGCTAATTGTTCTTGTTAACTGAAGTATGTCAAACAGAACATGATTTTTGTGCTTAGAAGCTCACCCTGAGAAGGGCTCAGGGCTACACTGCGATCCTGAACACCCAGTGTAGTCCCCAGCCAGCTAAAAAAGACTTCCAATGGGCTGAAATCCGTGTCCAAGGAGTCTTCCCTGATGAATGCACCATAATAACCATCATAATATATATTTGTAGAAAGAAATGAAAGCGCGATGTAACAAGCAAATATTGTACCACATAGAGAATACAAATAAAGAGATAGAAATTATACAAAAAAAGAGTAAATTGAAATCCTAGTATCATACAATGCAGTGACTAAAATGCTCAAACCGCTAGATAGTCCGCACAGCAGAAGAAAGACCTAGTGAGTTGAAGATAACCTGGTAGTGGCAACACGAGTCAAAGAACGTGCAGAAACGTGAACAGAAACGTGACAAAGTGTGAAGTGTATTGACACGCACCTGTCTTAGTTAGGGCTTCTCTTGCTGTAAAGAGACAACATGACCACGACAACTCTTAGAAAGAAAACATTTACTTGGGGTAGCTCTCTTACCGTTTCAGAGGTTTAGTCCATTATTATCATGATAGACATGGCAACATGCAGGCAGACATGGTGCTGGAAAGGGAGCTGAGAGTTCTACATCTGGCAGGCAACAGGAAGTAGACTAAAACACTAGGCGGTATCTTGAGCATATATGAGACCTTGCAGCCTGCCTCCACAGTGACACGCTTCCTCCAGCAAGACCATACCTGCTCCAACAAGGCCACACCCCCTAATAGTGCCGCTCCCTTTTGGGGGTCATTTTCTTTCAAACCAGCACAGCACATAAGAGCCAGTAGCACTTGTCTCCAAGCCTAATGGTCAGAGTTCAATCCTCAGGATCCAGACTGTAGGTCACATTTTATTTCTTTTTGCTCTATTTGTGTACACACACATACACACACACACACACACACACACACACACACACACACACACTGTAAATCTGAATGAAAACAGTAAGCAATAATCATAAGACAGTCCCATAGAAACCTGGAATTCTTGTGTCTAGGGGCAGAAAGAGATGAAAGTCTATTCCAGAAAAGAGCAAATTCAACTTTCCACTATTGCTTTTTTTCTTTTTCTGGTATCAGCTGGTTAATGTCACCAAGCCTGCCCAGACCAGGTAAGAGCAAATCTTCCTTGTTCAGGCCACAGATTCAAATGCCCTTCTCTTCTGCCTCACAAACACGCCTAAAACAATGCTTCACCTGTCACCTTTCTTCATCACTATGGCAAACTGCCAACAGAAGGAACTTGAAAATTTTCATTTCGGTGCTTAGTTAGTGCAGTCCATTGTGGCGGTAAGGCACGGTCATTAGGGTGGCTTGGTTCACTTTGACAGCAGCTTGTGGTTCAACCTATTTACATATTGGCAAGTTAGGAAGCAGAGCGCAGGCCAATGACAGAAGTAGATCTAACCTGCAAGTTCTGCTCTTGGCAGCTCACTTCTGCCAGCTAAGCCACAGGTCCCCAAGGTCCATCAACCTCCCAAAACAGTGCCACCAGCTGGGAACCAAGTGTCCAGATACATGAGCCTGTGGGGGCCACTTCATACACAAACCATAGCACCAGCTTTCTGAAGATCCCTTATCCACTCTTGCCGTCACCTGAAATTAACCAATGCATCAATTTTGGAGGCTGGCAAGACCACAGTCTCCAATGTGGGCCAGTAGACTAGAGACACAGAATGAGCCAAGGCTGCAGCTCGAGTCCAAAGGCCAGAGTTTTTCCTTGTCTAGCAGAGATCAATATTCTATCTATCCAAACCCTCAGTCCATTAGATGTGGCCCCTCCACATTAAGAGAAGGGAGATGATGTGTTTCGAGTTCATTAATGAAGTGCTAACATCATCCAAAAATATTCATGAAAACAATAATTATGTCTAATCACATTTCTGTACCTGATGGTCTAGGCTATGCTGGCATTTAAAATTAACCTACTTAACTATCACAGAAGTGTTAGTTAATGGTAAGGGTTTCTTTCTGAGGTGGCAAAATTGTTCCAGGATCAACTGCAGAGATGGCTGAAATTCAGAAAAAGTTAAGGTGAAGGGATCTAAATAGAAGAACTGTATGGCTCATGACCTACGTACTGATGGCACTCCTTTTGGGAAAGAGTAGACTGTGACAGCCATTTCATACCCTCGAAGAGTGCCAAAATATTATGTCACCTGCAGATCTTAAAAAGCTCATTTTTATCTACCAACCATCAGGAAACACAAATCATTCTCTGGAGTAATCGTCTTAATTAAGCCACCAGCATTTATAAAAGCATCCTGGCACTGTACTGAATACTAGCCAGTCCCCGGGAAGACATACATACATCATGGCCTTCGTCCTCATTGTTGTCAATTTGACACAAACCTAGACTTACCTGGGAAGAGGTGAATTGCAACTGAGAACTCCCTCTGTGGGAATATCGGTGGGGCATTTTCTAGATTGCTGATTGATGGAGGAGAGACCAGGCTACTGTGGGTGGGGCTATCCCTGGGCAAGTAATCTTTGCCGCATGTGAATACTGACTAAGCACAAGCCAGGGAAGATGGCCAGTAAGCAGTGTTCCCCTGCCATCTCTGCTCTGAGTTCCTGCCTTGGCTTTCCTCGATGAAGGACTACAAACTGTAAGTTATGCAATCCCTTTCTTCCCCCAGTTTCCAGCCACTGTTTCATCACAGCCACCTGAGACCAAGCTAGGACTCCAAAAGGAAGTAGATGGCTTTCCTGTGACATGACATGGACCATAGTAAATTTTTTGAGAGCTTCACATAGTCTAGGCTTGCTCCGAATTCACCAGGTATTCGAGGATGACCTTGAACTTCTGGTCTTCCTTTCTCCCCTTTTGAGTTCTGGATCTCAGGCAAACAGCAACATACCCGTTTATGTGGTGTTGGATGTTGAAGTTGGGGCTCTGTGTACTCTACTCAAGTATTTTACCCACCAAGCCCATATTCACTTTTCTAGGGATTCAAAGAGTAACAGTATTCTACTACTAATAGAAAACCCTGTAGACACTACTATGCAAGGTCGTCTGAGGGACTTGGAATTATGATCCCTTATTCATGTGGTCTACACTCAAGTTTATAAACACAACCAGACACAAAATAAAATGTAAGCTGGACTTTTCTGAATGAGCACTTCCCAGTGGTTAATCTTAGAGCAACCATAACTCCAGAAGCCTATGGTCTAGAAAAAGTAACAAGAAAAATAATTTGTATCAATATACATTGAATGAAATCTGCTAGTCATCTAAGCATATGCATGCATGCATACACCACAAACATTCTTAAATACTTCAAATGCCAGAAACTAACTTGCCAACTAATCTTTCTTCATTATCTCATTCATCGTGAACTGGTTGTATTAAGGGTCTCTGTAGGCTGGGCATGGTGGCACATGCTTTTAATCTCAACATTAGGAAAACAGAGGCAGGCTGGTCTTTGTGAGTTGGAGGTCAGCCTGGACTATATATAGAGATCATTCTAAAAAACAAACAAAAACAGTATCTGTATGTAACATGAGGGCCGTATACTACATTTTCCACGTGTCAGAAATAATACGCAGCATGCAACATTCTAATGAAAAACAAATAAGTTTATGCAAAAGGATTAAACTTGTCACTTTATTTCCAATTTTTCACATGATTATTCTTATTTCATATTTATATAGTTTTATAAGTATATAATAATAACATCAAAATCGCCTCAAAAATACCATACAGAAGGAGAAATTTCAAAAATAGAAAATTTGGGGGACTATTAACAATTCCCAAAATATTGTTGCAGATAGCATCTCTCAAGTTTTTCACAACAGTAATAACAATTATCATTATTATTATCATTATGCTTGACTGTTCCAACTGCAAGAGCAGAAGTTGTGCTTTTGGAGTCACACAAAAGCACTCCAAGAGCTGGAACAGAGATACCCTGCATGGGTAGATAAAGCTCTTTCCAGAAGTCATAGACTATTCAATAAAAATCCCAATGCCATGGGTGGGCTACCTCCATATAAGTTGTTAGTGAGGAAGATACCTGGGGTTCCCAAACAATACAGGCAATTGCCACTTCTGTTGGATTTCAACCTAGTCAAAGTAGTAATGATACTTGACTATTGTCAATATGTCAAAATTTATTGTCAATAAATTATGGTTAATGCTCAGCCATAAGTGGGAAATCTATATTATCTGCCCCAAGGTTTAGGGAACATCAAGGAAGAAGGAGCAAAAAAAATCTAAGGCCAGAGGAAGGGTGAAAATTGGTGCTCAAGCTGACTTCCAAGCATGGTAAAGCTGTTGTGCTCTTGAGCTCATGGTAGCTGCAATTAACTGCACTAGACTGGACCTGCCAACGTTCTATCTTGGTTGGAAAGGGCCTTGAGGCGGGGGGGGGAGTGGAGGGGGAGGGGGGTGCTGAGAATTTATACGCAGTTATGGTTGATGGGGAAAGAAGCAACATTGTCTTCAAAGCTGTCACCATTGGTAAGGTGACCATACACGTACACAAACCTTCACCCATGCTCCTGTAAGCAATCCTAATAAAATTTGATCATCTAGGAAAGGGAAGGGGAGGGGAGGGGAGGGGAGGGAAGGGAAGGGAGAGAGGAGGAGAGGGGAAGGTGGTGTGGGAAGTCCTTCTGTATATGTGTTGCTTTTATTGGTTAATGAATAAAGAAACTGCTTTGGCCTGTGATTGGGCAGAATAGAGTTAGGAGGGGTAAACTAAGCTAAATGCTGGGAGAAAGTAGGCAGAGTCAGTGAGGCACCATGTAACAGCCTGCAGGAGACAGACATGCTGTAAACTAGGAAGAAGGAGAGGGGGGGGAAGGGAGGAGAAGAAGTAGTGTGGGGGCTAAGAACACGTTCCTGTCGTGCTGTCCCCTCTGCTGCTACCTCCGGACACAGTCAGGTCAGCTGGCTCTGTAGGTGTCAGAGAGCACCCAGTTGCTTCTCCTTCAATGAAGGAGTATATGTGAACTTAACATCATTCAGACATGTATGAAAATTACATAAATGTTTTCCAGTACGCCCCCAGTTAAGTGTACCCCCACAGCAACCCCCTTTAAGAAATGCTTCTCAAAACCCCAGGTTTCCACATGCCAAGTCCTATATATAGGAGAAAGGAAGTGCAAACTCACTATATTCTGTGATGTTATCCTCTATCCAGGTAGGTTTCTTTTATATAAAGTCAATATTTTAAAACATGTTTCAGCTTTACTTTCACAAAATTAAAGATTCATATTTTAAAAGAATAGATGCCACACAATATGCATGGAATTTTTCTCTTGATAAAATAGATCTAATATCAGAATGGAGTGTCTTTGGAAACCACAAATAGTTCCCGTTAACCTTTCAAGACTACTGGGTATATGTGCAAATATCTACCCAGAAAAGCCAATGTTTGACTGTATTGTGAGTATGAAATAGGCGTTAATCAGATTGAGAGAGGCAATGTATGCCGCTGACTCCCACAGTCACATAGCAAACTTTGCTCTACAGTACAGTTGGGAGTGGCAGTAACATAAGAAACTGACGGGTACTTTTAATATTCTCGGGGCTTGTGGTTGGCAGAATAACTGAAGGACGAGCAGGCCGTCCCATTGTCTGTGCTTCTGTCACCCTCTAGCGGTTACTTTGAAGGTCGTTCTAAGAGCTGCACCTCCAGAGCCCAGGGAGTAGTTCTCAGGGTCAGGTGACAGTGGCTCAGCAGGGCCTGGAAACGGCAGGCAGATGTTCAAGTCTCACCTTACTCTGACACTGACGCCATCAGTCGGCTTCAGTGGCTGCCCAGGTAATACTAACAAGTACAATACAACATGCACACACAAAACATACCACACACACAAATAAAAATTACAAGCACAGATAGAAATTTTTTTAAAAACTTGCTAGAACATGTAGTCTTGATGGCTTGAAGGCCCAAGTGACAGAATGTGCTGTGACCCCAGATGCTCAAAAGAGAATGAAAAATCTTGGCAATGAGAAAGTCACTCCATATACTAACTGTGCTTGTGTCTCTGACTAGTTCTGAATGATACATATAAAGAACATACTTCAAGCAACCCACCCAAGGATAAACATTACTTAATGTTCAAAATTTAAAAATCAAGTAAGCGCCTATCAAAAGGAATATAAAACTACTCTGAGAAACAAACAGAATCAAGAGAGTCTGATATTGGGGGCGGCCAAAATGGCTGGGGGGGGTGGTTGGAAGACGCAAGCCCGACGGCCCAAGCTCACTGCCCTGGACCCACGTGACGGGAGAAGAGAACCCATGTCCACAAGTTATCCTCCGGTACCACACACATATCCCTCCTCCACACACAAAACAAATAAGTACAATTAAGATTTTTAAAATAAAAAGGGTCTGATAGAAATTATTCATAAAGTTGAAACACAATCAAAATTAGTGTAAGTACAAGGAAACAAAAATGCGTCCCAGACCCAAGGAGAACTGCAACAAATGGAGACTAATCCCAGAATGACCTGGATATTAGAATTACCATATAAAAATTACAAAGCAGCTATTGGAATCATAATCAAGGATTTAAAGGAAAATATGCTTATGGTGAATAAAATTATATAAAATGTTAGCATTCAGAAACCATGAGGATCCCAGAACATAATAATATAATGTATGAATTTTAATTAATGGAATCAACTAAACAGAAAATTGAAGGAAGAAAAAAATGTTAATAAACTATAGACAATCCAATCAGAGGAACAAAGAAAGAAATTTGGAAAAATAAGCTTCAAAGATGTGTAGGATAGTAATAATAAGGCTAGCATAGCTTATAACAGAGTTCAGAAATAGAGAAAAATGTAAATAATAGCCAGAGGCTTGCTAATTTGATGAAAACTAAAATGTACATTTTCTAGAAAGTTGAAGAAAGCCCCTCATTTGCAACAATACTCCTTAATGTGTTTCACATAATAGAAACAGAAGAGTCATTGCCAAACTCTTTTTATGAAGCTACAGTTACCCTGATACCAAAACCACACAAAGACTCAACCAAGAAAGAGAATTATAGACCAATCTCACTTATGAATATCGATACAAAAATTCTCAATAAAATACTGGCAAACCGAATCTAAGAACACATTAAAAAAATTATCCATTATGATCAAGTAGACTTCATCCCAGAGATGCAGGGCTGGTTCAACATATGAAAATCTACCAATGTAATCCATCATATAAATAAACTGAAAGAAAAAACCATATGATCATCTCATTAGATGCTGAAAAAGCATTTGACAAAATTCAACATCAAATGGGGTATTGGACTGAACAGAGAATTCTCAACAGAAGAAGTTCACATGGCCAAAAGATATTTAAGGTCATGTTCAACTTCCTTAGCGATCAGGGAAATGCAAATCAAAACAACTTTGAGATACCAACTTACACCTATTAGAATGGCTAAAATCAAAAACACCAGTGATAACCTCTGCTGGAGAGGATGTGGAGTAAGGGGAACACTCATCCATTGCTGGCGGAAATGCAAACTTGTGCAACCACTTTGGAAATCAATGTGGCAGTTTCTCAGGAAATTGGGAGCCAACCTACCTCAAGATCCAGCAATACCACTCTTGGGAATATACCCAAGAGACGCCCAATCATACTACAAAAGCATTTGTTCAACTATGTTCATAGCAGCATTGTTTGTAATAGCCAGAACCTGGAAACAACCTAGATGCCCCTCAATGGAAGAATGGATAAAGAAAGTGTGGAATATATACACATTAGAGTACTACTACTCAGCGGTAAAAAACAATGACATCCCGAATTTTGCATGCTAATGGACAGAAATAGAAAACACTATCCTGAGTGAGATAAACCAGACCCAAAAAGATGAATATCGTATGTATTCACTCATTAGTGGACTCTAGCCATAAACAAAAGACATCGAGCCTATAGTTCACAAGCCTAAAGAAGCCAAATAATAAAGTGAACTTAAAGACAAACATATATAGATCCTCCTGGAAATTGGAAGCACATAAGATTGACAGGCAAAAGTTGGGAGCATGGGGGTGGGGGTGGGGAGGGGGGAAGGGGAGAGGGGGAGAAAGAAGGGAGAAGGGAAGGATTGGGGAGAGTTTGGGGGAGTAGGAGGGTTGAGATGGAGGAAGGACAGATATAGGAGCAGGGAGGAAGATATCTTAATTAAGGGAGCCATTTTAGGGTTGGCAAGAGACTTGGCTCTAGAGGGGATTCCAGGTGTCCACGGAGATGTCCCTAGCTAGGTCCTGGGGCAGCAGAGGAGAGGGTGCCTGAACTGGCCTTGTCCCATAGTCACACTGATGAATATCTCGAATATCACCATAGAACCTTCATCCGGCAATGGATGGAGATAGAGACAGAGACCTACATCGGAACACTGGACTGAGCTCCAGTTGAAGAGCAGAAGGAGGGAGAAGATGAGCAAGGAAGTCAGGACCGCGAGGGGTTGGTCCACCCACTGAGACAGTGTGCCTGATCTAAGGGGAGCTCACCAAATCCAGCTAGACTGGGACTGAACGAGCATGTGATCAAACCGGACTCTCTGAATGTGGCTGCCAATGGGGGCTGACTGAGAAGCCATTGATAATGGCACTGGGACTTGTTTCTACTGCATGTACTGGCTTTTGGGGATCCTAGTCGATCCTAGTCTGTTTGGATGCACACCTTCATAGGCCTGGATGGAGGGGGAGGGCCTTGCACTTCCCACAGTGCAGGGTACCCTGCCCTCTCTTAAGACTGGAGGGGGAGGGAGGAGGGGGAGTGGGGGAGTGGGAGGGGAATGGGAGGAAGTGGAAATTTTTGAATGGAAAAATAAAATTTAAAAAAAAGAAAAGAAACTGATAAAAAAGAAACTATTTTAAAGATTTACTTCTGTGTGTATGAATATTTTTCTGAATGTGTGTACATACACTATCAGACAGAAAAGAAGTACCTCAATACTCAAGACTTTAAAAACCATAGAGATGGCTGGGGGTGCAACTCAGTGGTGAAATACTTGTGTAGCATGTACAAGGCTGTGGGCTTAATCCTCAGCAGCATAAAGAAGAAACTATTTTAAATAATAAAATATTATTATGCTCTCACTTACCATGTACCATAACTCATAAAAACAACACAAACATATAACAGACATTTTCTTTACTAGGTAATGAAACAAAAATAAAACATTTCTCATAGATTCATAACTTAGTCCATTAGAAAATATCTCATTCTACAATCTCTCTGGGCTGATTTTCCATCAGTTTCATCATGTTGTGTTTTTACATTTCTGTTTGGGTGAAAAACCCCATAATAAACAGTAAGAAAAATAATTCCAAGGAGAAGAGCGAGAAGTATGGTGGCGCTGATAGGGATAAAATAGTCTGAATTAAAAATAGAGAGAGGATAAGCCCAAAACACAGTCAAGATTCCCAGGGTGCCTAGCACCCTTACAGTATAATAGCAAGACATTGGACATTTGGTATTCTGTCCCTTGATATTAAAAAACGTAAACACAAGGATGAATCCAACAACAATCCTATATAAGAATTCCATATGTAGAGAATTACAAAACTGAGTTTGTTTTATAAATGCCCATATGAACCCTATGATCCAAAGAAATGACAACAGAAACAAAGCAACCTTCACATCCACAAACAGCAGAAGCACAACACTCAGCATCCACGACAGCAAGGTAAACAGCTTGTAAAAGAGATACGTGAGTTTGGGACACAGTCCACGGAGGTGATTTTTATCGGGTAATGATTTTCTTAAAGCTATTTGATAATCAACTGTTGACCAAGAAATAGCACAGCAGGAAACCATGATGACTGCATCTACAAAGGAAAACACAAAAGAAATATTGGTTTATGAATGGTAACAGTAGTATTAGTAAGAACAGTAACAATAGTAAGTTGGCTTGTGCCATGCATGCTTTAGCAGTGTAGACACACGCCAACACATCAGGCAGTTGATGTATCTAATTCACTGGAGGTAGATTTTGATATCTCCACAGAGCATTACAGGAGTCAAGGTTTGAAGAAAGTTATTACTCGATTCTTAACATGCAACTAGAAATTCACAGAATTGAGATTTGAAACTAAAACTGTCTGAAAGTTGGTATGTTAATGAACTATATCATACTGCTTTAGAATAATCTTGAGTACATTCAGTAAATAAAACTTTGCTAAACACTACAATTATGTCTACAAATTTTCTACACTATTTGGAACCTTGTACACATACCTAATTCACTGAGAGAATGCTTAATGGGGTATGAGACAGTTAAACAGAAAATTTAATGTAAGTATACATCATTAACAAAATCATTTTTCATAACCTATCAATCCATAGTCATGTGAACAAATGTCCTCTGAAATTCACAAAGTTCTATAGGTTTGACATCTTTACCTATTTTCTCCCAGCAATCAGCCAAAGAAGAAGTTCATTGTTGTTCTGGAAATGCAAGCCATTTCCAACCCCATCACAAAGCAGAGGATGTTTTCAAAGCGGAAGCAAATATATGAGAAAATCAGAATGAAGTAGTCACAGGGTAGGAGTGGCTTTGAGTCACACCCAAGGGCTGCATGTGCCTAGCCAGCTTGCCAATGGTGTCTTTCTTGCTGAGGATGAGGATGGGCAGGGTCTTATAAGCACATATTCTCCTCTCTTGATTTTGGCACAAAACACAATAAATCTGTACTTATTTTATCCTCCTGTTTAATTAAAGTATCACTTTCCTCTAAACTGTCCAGTGACTTTTAAAAATTTTTTTAAAATCTTTCATCTACAGGTGTTTTGTCTGCATATGCCTGATACCCACGGAGGCCAAAGGAAGGCATTGGATCTCCTAGAACTAGAGTTAGAGATAACTGTGAGTCATCATTTGGCTTCTGAAACCTGAACCTGGTCCTGTGTAAGAGCAGTAAGTGTTCCTATCTGCTGACCCCTCTTTCCAGCCCAGGTATATGTTTTTGTATTTGAGCGATTTCTTTGTTTGTTTTTGTTTTGTAAAACACAGTATCACTGTGTAGCCCAGGGTAGTTTTGAACTCAGCATTAATCTGCCTGCCTCAGGCTTTTGAGTTGCTAGGATTACAAGTGTGCACCCCCATGCTTGGCTTTAGTCTCCAAATTAACCTTGCACATAGTTTAAAAAGTTCTACAAACCTTAAAAAAAAAAAAAATCAGCAGTCACTTTCTCCAGGTCCCCTAGTCACTGAGCTGCAGCCCCAGTCCCAGAATTCCTTAGTTTCTTGTAGCTCTTTGCTATGGATGGAGCCCTGTTTAGTGTTGCTTATATGTATATGAATTCAGTACTGACTACTTGGTATTAGATAACCAGTTAGGGGTCTCATCCTTGGGAAAGACTATTTCTCCCAGTCCCAGAATTCCTTAGTTCCTTGCTATGGGTGGGGCCCTGTGAGAGCCCCTTCCGTGCTAGCGTGTCGACTGCTGTTATACTTCTTCAGGCTTCGTTTACGGAGCCATATTGTTGAGGTGCCGTGGGCGAGACCTCCCTTGACACTATTTCTAGGAAACATATCTCACAGCAGACTTCCTGGACCTCTGGTTCTTAGAAGAACCTGCCCGTGCTTCTGCAATGTTCCCTGAGCCTTGGGTGTGGGAGTTGTGTTGTAGATGTATCAGCTGGGCCGGGCATCTCACAATCACTTGTTCTATAACAGGGTTGTGACTTTCTGTAACAGCCTCTTATCTACTGATTCTATTTTCTATTCTAAAGAGAAGTTTCTTTGATGAGTGATGAGAGCTATTATATTTATCTGTGGGTATAAGGACAAATATTTAAAATACTGTTAGGAATTATGACGGCTTAGAAAAGTGGCAGCGACAAGTTCTCCTTGAGATCCTTGACCTCACTAGTCCTGGGTAGTTGCCTAGGTAGAATGCATGCTTTTCCTCCCACTGAGGTGACCTTAGGGACGTTTCTGCCAAAATAATCACCATTGGACCCTTAGGATTGTCATGCCATCCTGGCTGTCGTGGTTCATAGCAAGATTATTGGCTGTTTCCCTCCCTTGGAAACTTGCATAACAAGTTCAGTGCTATGAAAGCTAGTTCTCGGTGGGGGGTTGGGGGGGGGCTTTCAAGTCAGATCCAGCCTGGCCCTCCTGGGAGGACCTTCGTCAAAAGTGCCTGTTGTCTTCAGAATAGTACGTTAACGTCTACCTCTGGAAGGCAAACAAGGACAACAGCAATAACCTGTATTGTCTGGAGAGTCTTTCAGACTCGCAGACTCCCCACACCAACAAACTGGAAAGAGGGTTCCTCATATCTGGTATTGTGGTTGTTTTTAGATAGTTGTGGTTTTTTTGGGGAGCACTATCAGGCCAAGCCAACACCAAAGACTGTCTTTTTCCACTGCATGTTTTAGAAAGCTGTAACACCCGATTCTGTGTTACCCTCTCGGTACAGTTCGCGCGCCACTGTACCGTATGCAAACCGGACAAGGGCCTGGAGATTGAAAGAACACACAAGAGACCTGGGTCATTCGAAAGGAGATCAGCCGAATACCATTTATTCAACTTTGGGGAAGTCCTTATATACCTAGCAGCTGCACAAGGGATTCCCCCCAGGCAGGTGGGAAATTGCCATTCCCAAGATGGAGTAAACAATGCCCTACAGCTAATCACCAGGCGGGGCAGAGGAAGCACAAAAAACAAACACTGTGTTTTATCTGGCTGGCCAGAAACTGTCCTCAAGTAACCCCAGGAGCAGGGGTCAGACCCAGGCCCTACAGAAAACTTTGTCAATGATTAGACAGCCACAGCTTGTTGGTTTATTCCCAGACCGTCTATTCTGTCCCATTGGTCTACCTGTCTGTTTTTATGCTAGCCCAAGACTGCCTTTGTTACTACAGCTTTATTGTATAATTTGAGTTCAGACATTGTAATACCTCCAGCTGTGGGTGTCCTCATTATTTCACTGGGTATTTATTTTATGGACTTTAGTGGATCCATAAGAATTCTTAGATTATTCTTACTAGTTATAGGAAGAATGACACTAGAATTTAAATGGAAACCACATTGAATCTGTAGATTACTTTTACTAACACAATAACACAGCCATTTTTACAACATTGAGTCTGCCAAGCCAGGAACATGGAATATCTTTCCATTACTTAGTATCTTCTTTGTTGGTTTTTTTTTTTTTCCAAAGTCTTGAAATTTTCACTGTAGATGTTTTCCCTTCCTTGATTGGGCTTATTCCTAGGTACTTTATTTTGTAAGCTATTATAAATGGGATATTTTCTCTAATTTCTTCCTCTGTGAGTTATTTGTAAGTATATGAACAGTACTAATTTTTGTATATTAATCTTGTGTACTACAATTACACTGAAAGTGATTTATTAGGTCTGCAAGCTTTATGGTCGAGTCTATGGAGTCTTTAAGTACGAATTACAGAGCTGCAAGTAGGGACAACTGAACTTCCTCCCTCCATTTGTCTCTTTTATGTCTTTCTTTTGTTTATCTAACGAGGACTTTGAACTCTCTATTGAATAAGAGAGATGAGAGAAGGCATCTTTGTCTCATTCCCAATTTTTGAGGTAATGCTTTCAGTTTTTCTATTAGTTTAATATTGGCCATGGTCTTGTATATGGTCTTTACATTTTGAGGTATGATCCATCCATTCATAATCTCTTCAGGACTTTCATCATGAAGACATGTTGAGCATTCTGGAATCTTTCCTGCATCTCCTCCTTAAGCCTACTTAAATAATATATTACATTTATTGAATTGAGTGTGTTACACTAATCCAGTAGCTCTGGGATGAAGCTCATTTGGTCATCATGCATGATATTCTTCATGGCAACATGATATTTTTATATTTTGAATAATTTTTATCATTATCAAATAACATCCAAAAACATAAAAAAGATGGGAAAATCATTAAAATTCCACTACCAACAGCAGCCATACTTAATATTTTGGCACACTTTAATCCAAATGTTTCTTTCTAGTCATGTGTTTGTATCCTTAAGAATATACTGATGGAGGCGCTGGAGAGGTGGCTCAAAGGCTCAAAGCACTGGCTGCTCTTCCAGAAATTCTGAGTTCAATTCCCAGAAACCACATGGTGGCTCACAACCATCTATAATGAGATCTTGTGTCCTCTTCAGGTCTGCAGGCAGAACACTACATACATAATAAATAAATCTTAATGTGTGTGTGTGTGTGTGTGTGTGTGTGTGTGTGTGTGTGTGTGTGTGTGTGTGGTTGTAAAAAAGAATATGCTGACTGAAAACCTTATAAACAGTTTTTGATTAAATTTGATCACATAAATGTTTTCTATGTCATTAATATTTCTCTGAAAAGCCCATTGTTGGTGGCACATGCCTTTAATCTCAGCACTCGGGAGGCAGAGGCAGGCTGATCTCTGTGAGTTCGAGGCCAGCCTGGTCTACAAGAGCTAGTTCCAGGACAGGCTCCAAAGCTATAGAGAAATCCTGTCTCAAAAAAAAAAATCTCTGAAAAGACTCTTCTAACAGCTGTATGTTTTATTCTAAATGTCTATAAAAATTTAGCCACATTCTCTATTGCTAGATAATTGTTCTCTCTCTCTCTCTTTCTCTCTCTCTTTCCCTTTATTCCTTTTTATGTTTTGTTTTTGTTTTTGTAACAGTATTTCTCTGTGTATCTCTGGCTGTCCTGGAACTTGCTCTATAGGCCAGGCAGGCATTGAACTCACAAAGATCCACCTGCCCCTGCCTCCCAAGTGCTGGGATTAAGGCATTCATCACCACTGTCCAGCTTGTATTTTTAATAAACTCTTTAAATTCTTCCCTTAAGAAAAAAAAAAGCAATAGATAAGAAGTGAACATGCACATCCATCCCTACCAAGAAACTATCTCCATTTGATAACCCCTTGCAAATGAAAATTTAGTTTTCCCCAAGGGAGTCTCTCTGGGAACACACACTACTCTTAAGTGCAGGCTGCACGCCCAGCAGTAGAGGCCAGCAGACAATGAGTTCCATGACATCTTGGAGGTCCCTGTCTCATGTCGCCGTGCCAGGGATTTTTCCTTCTTTTTTTATTTTTAACTTTTTATCTATCTATCTACCTACCTACCTATCACGTTACAGGTCTTTTGTAGATATATTATGGCTTTTGGTTTTGTGTTTTAATGGTATTACTGAGCATGCAAACTAGTGGGTTTCTGTGTCTATATCTGCTTCGTGTGCCCTTTCTTGGGCCCTTTCATCTCTATTTGTTTATTTTGTCCTATTTTGATTTGTTTGGTTTTTTTTATCTTATTATATTTTATTTTATTATTATCCCTTGGATGCTTGTCTGTTTTCTAGGGGGGAGACAGAAAAGGAGTAGATCTAGATGGGAGGGGAAAACTGGGAGTAGTAGAGAGAGGGAAAACTGTATTCAGGACATATTGTATGAAAACTATTTTAAATTTTAGAAAAGATCAAAAGAAAAAGCAATAAACATAAGGACATAATCACACCATAAAGATGCGAAAGCTTACTTGTCACACCATTTAATAGTCAGGTGTTTCCAGACAACCTAAATTAGCATGAATGACAGAGTGGCTGCTAAGCTATGGTTTATCTGCCATTTGTAGCATGATGCGTGTGGTAGGGAGAAGAAGGGAACCCTCCCTGTAATTAATTTGGACATCACTGCAGGATGTGCAGTTGAAAACAAAACAAAAAGCCAAATTTTGTCTTCTTTGTCTTAAGGGGAAAACGAAAAGAAAAGATAGTGTACACTTTTCTAGGTTCTCTGAGGATGGCCTAGTACTCAGCAGCAGTAGTGTCCCTCTGGGCAGACAAGGGAAGGTACAGCAAGAACAGAAATAGAGATTATACCTTCACACATTTTTTAATATTTGAAACATGTTGCTGAATTTCATTTCAAAACTCAATTTTTAGTAATTAAAAAAATTTTAAAAAGATTTATAAAGTTATAGTAAGATTGCGGCAGCATACGTCTAGCTGGGGGTATTAAGAAAGACTTACACTGACTTAACGTTGCCTGGCCACGCTCCAGAAAGGCGTAGAGCTGAAGAATGAGCTGTGGGCAGCCTTCCAGGTAGGCCTCAAACAGCCTGAGCATGCTCAAGTCGGTGGCTGTGTCTATAGCCTCTTTGTGAGGGTCCGTTTGCTCCTCTGTAAAATCACTCGTTCTGTTGCTGGGTTTGAAAACCACCTGGTAACCCTGTCTCAAGGCAAACCAATACCTAGAAAATAAACATGAGTATTATTCTTCAGTCACATACTTTTAGACACCAAATTTATTTTAATTAACATAAGAAAGATAAAATTATGCATATGTATAAGATATGGATATTTCAAAACATGTACATGTTCAATGTTTAAATCAAGTTAAAGATGTCTATCATTTTAAATATTTATTATTTTATAGTGAAAATACACAAAAATCCTTCTAGTTTTTTAAAATATACATACTGTTATATATTCCTATCATTGTATATCATTATCTGTAGGCACTCTACCATGGAACAGGTCTTCTTATCTTTTTCTCTTATTATTATTAAGCATCTATTGATCAACTCTCTGCACTTATGCATCTTTATGATGCGTATGTTTATAGACATATTGAAGCGATATATAAGTTAGGAATTTTCCACAGACCCTTTTCAGTATGGGTGCTTTATACTCACTTCACAGGCTTCACTGAGATTCAGACCTCATGAAATTTTAACAGCTGAGTGATGTATGTATTAAGCACAGATACCTCATTTTTAAAATAATCAGTTGAGAAAGCTAAGGCTTCAAAATGTAAATGATTACAAACACTTATACAAAGAATAGTGGGCTGACAAAAAGTCCAAACACAGATCCGTAACTACTGCATCCCAAAAGACAAATTATAATTTAGTGGTGTGGTGGTTCGAATGTAATTGGCCCCTATAATCTCACAGGGAGTGGCACTATTACGAGGTGTGCCTTTGTTGTGTGGGCATGGCCTTGTTGGAGGAAGTGTGTCACTGTGGGGGCAGGCTTTGAGGTTTGCTGTGCCTCAGGACACAGTCCAGTGTCTCAGTCGACTTCCTGTTGCCTGCAAGATGCAGAGCTCTGGGCCGCCTCTCCAGCACCATGTCTGCCTGCACGCTGCCGTGTCCCCGCCATGAGGGTAATGGACTGAACCTCTGAATCGTAAATAGCTGCCCCAATGAAATGTTTTCTTTATGAGTTGCCATGGTCATGGTGTCTCTTTACAGCAATAAAAACCCTAAGAGAAGTGTTTATCAGATTATCTTAACTACAACACAAAACATTTCCTTACAGAATGTGAAGGCTGAAAAGGAGATTGACTCTTTTCCATTTAATTTAGTAAATCATTAATGACAACAAGGGGTCTCTGAGCATTTTCATAGTAGAAACACAAAAGGGAAACAAAACAACCACAACAAAACCCCTTAAAGACTCTTAAAGTCGCCTGCTCAGGCCCTTCTTCTGAAAGAACTTTTAGATACATACTGGTCACCAGCCTACAGATAAGATTCATAATAAAAAAAAAAAGTTGACACTTATTTAGAAGCAATCTGAGGCTAGGAGAAAGACAACCAAGACACTATTTCCAAACTTAGAATTCCTTATCTGCCAAGTTTCTTCACAGATAAAATAATAGACAGACAGAGAGACAGATATAGAGATACAGATAGATAAAAATATAAAGGAATAGAGATAAGGATATAGATTTATATATAGATGATAAAGATATAGATATAGATGATATGGATATAGTTACAATGCTGTTTAATCCAAAACTGTGGGAAATTTGCAGAGCCTGTAAAAGTTGTTCCCAAATTTCCTGCATTTTAATGTCAAATATATCCAGACTCTAAACACGTCACACCACTTATGATATGACCTACATCCCCAAGTTAAGCAGGAACCCTGACCCAGATTATCTCACTAATTCCATAATTGTTCTTCCTGATCCTCTTTAGTCTTTAGGGGAGGGGTGTGCCACAGCATATACGTGGAGTTCAGAGAGCAGCTTTGGGGAATGGGTTCTCTCTGCCATATGTGTTCAAAAAAATCAGTCTCAAGTTGTCCAGCTTGTGGCAGCAAGCACCTTTACCTTCTGAGCCGTCTTGAGCACCCTGATTCTGTTCTGGTTCCTCATCTAACCTATTCTCTTCACATCTATTTTGAACCCTTTAAATATAATTCATATGGCTTTCCTCTAGCCAAAATGCTCCAATGATTTCCATCAGACCTGAAACCCCAAATTCTTCCACATCTTCCAAGGTGTTTCATGCCCCTGCCTCCACACACACGAGCATCGCTCTTCCCATCTTCCCCACAGCTCCAGCGTGCTCGGCGTCCTTGCTCCTTTCCACAACTTAAAGGCCTCCGTCTTCACTGCTATATCTACCTAGGACCTTTCTAAACCCAATATGTTTTCATAGTTGGCTCCTTAACTTTACTTAAGTTTCTACTTGGTTGTCACATCTATGAATTATATTCGCTGTGGGCTAGATGCCAGGTAGAGAAAATGTCAGCAACAATGACAACTGCATGGTCTCTATCCTCAATGACCTTTCAGTTCAATAGGTGTATCAAGTATATATACTACCAGCTACAATAAAAGGCAGAAGAAAAAAGCAATCATTAGAATAAAAATACCACACTGTGAAAGTATGACATAGAGAAAAATTAACATTACCTATAATAGAAGCTTTACTTGAGTCTCTTCTGGGTATCTAGCACAACAGGAAATATCTGGTTCCTATTTCTGAAGTGGTTTATAAACCAGTAGGTTAAATACTATTTAAAAACATGAAAATTGCATAAATATTATCCATTACACATAGAAAGCCTAATTAGCACAAGCAGCAAAGAGTGGTGAAGAAGAAAATGTCAGTGTTAAGAGTAGAAACTCAGACAAATGTGGTAGCATGCACATGTAGGTGTGGTATATGCACACATATCCAGGAGAATCCCTTGAGCCCAGGGTGACAGTGAGCCCATATCTGTATCAATAGATAGGTAGATAGGCAGATAGGCAGATAGATAGATAGATAGATAGATAGATAGATAGATAGATAGATAGATAGATAGATAGATAGATAGATAGAGATGATAGACAGACAGGTACATGTTCCCATGGTTAGCGTTAATGGTCTATTTGGCAGAATCTAGACTCACCTGGGAGTGGGGCATCTGGGCATGCCTGTGGGATTATCTTGATGTGGTTAATTGGTGTAGAAAGATTCAGCTTACCTGTGGCCAGGGCTATTCCCTGAGCAGGGGATGCTGGACTCTATAAAATGAAGAGCTTAACTAAACTAGCAGGCGTTCATCACTTGCTGTTCCTCCTTGTGGATACAATATGGCCAGCTGTTTGAGGTTCCTACTTCCTTGAATTCCCCACAATGATGGATTACACCTTGTATTGTGGGCCAATTCTCTCTTTAGTTGATTTTGTTGGAGTATTTTCAATCCCAGCAATAGGGGGAAAAAACCTGACAGAGGCAAAAACTCTAACAACATCAAAATGCTTGGATTCAAATCCAGATTCTGCCCATTTCTAACCTCTCTTTGCTCAGTTTCCAAAAGTGAAAGCTGGAGTTCTTCATCCCCCTTCTGGTCAGTGGGCTGTGCTCCACATGAACTGCAATGTGGAAGATGCCCAAGCCGACTGTGTCAAGTGCTGTGTAAGTCCCTGGGAAACAAAGTGGATAAGTTGCTTACACTTCCAGGGACATGATGGAGGAGCTTTGCTCAATTTTGTAATGGTTCATGGAAATTTTACATAAATCTTTGTTTATTTGAGGTTAGTTTCATAGACAGGAAGATTTGAATATAATTTCCTGACTGGTAGACCATTGTTTCAGTTTATGGATCAAATAGTCAATAAACCCAAGAAAAAGAAACAGAGAATGCTTTCTTAGCATAATTTATCCCCATATATTATTTCACTTGAGGAAAAAAAATAAGTATCTGGTCTTCTTTTCCAGTAATGAATTGCTGTTATCAGGCAAACTTTCATAGTGACAATAGATGAATTCTGGGAAACACACACATACCAGTGAGAAAAAGAAAAAAAGAAAACAACCAAAATCAGGAAGGAACCAAAGGGCATTGTGTGAACTGCACTGCATGGTTACTTGGTTTTTGCTCTGAAGTCATCCACAGTCCAAATGACACAAAGCAGATACAGCTCAAGACTAGTCAAAATGTCCTGAGGAGAAGTCTGGGTGAGAATCTACAAAGTAGTTAGAAATTCGAGCCGTTTCAGAAAAGAGGAAGCCATGGGTAAAGAACCCCAAATCTATGCTTACTTTCCTCGAGCCTTTTGCCCATTCCTTTGCCCTGCCCACATGGGGTAAGACTTTGAGAAACAGGAGAAAACAAGTGAATGGAACCCCTAGAGATTTTACCAGCTAGCTTACATCAAAAAAGAGCTTAGAATCTGACTCTCACCAAATTAGAAGTGACAGGCAAATATCTCAGAAATTCCCCAAGTCCCAGAAAATGTCACAGTGTAGAAGTATAAAGTCTATCTCAAAATGAAGAGTTTTACCATAGGCAAAAGACAAAAGAGATTTGCCCAAGCTAATCCTCAACCAAGCTTCGGTAAAATATCAAGGGAATTTGCCTGTAATTTGGCTGTTGCTTTGAAAGAAACTAATGTCTTTACAGGGTATCAGTCACCTTGTAATATCCACACTATGAAAAGAATTACTTGACATACAGCCAACGAGGAATTGTAACTCAAAACAAAGAGGGAAAGCAGTTAAAAGAAATGCAGTGACATATGACACTGATCTAAAACTAAAGCAAGCATGAAAACTGTGTTAAGTCTATGAAGATAACAGGGGTGAAAGTTTGGAAATGTAAAGAAAAGACATGAAGCCAGGCGGTGGTGGCACACGTCTTTAATCCTAGCACTCAGGAGGCAGAGGCAGGCGGATCTATGTGAGTTTGAGGCCAGCCTGGTCTACAGAGCTAGTTCCAGGACAGGCTCCAAAGCCACAAAGAAACCCTGTCTCGAAAAACCAAAAAAAAAAAAAAAAAGACATGAACCTTGAATATTTAGTTGAACTCTTCTACAAGTAAAATACACAAAATCAAAATTAACTGGATAGAATTAACAGTAAATTTAGCCAAGACCAAACAGACCATTGAAATAAAGATGGGTGCTATAACTTGAATATTGGTGTTTCCAAAAATTCATATATTGAAAACTAATTTTCATGTAATGTATGGGGCAGGGTGTTTCAGAGATAACTAAATGATGGGATTGATGCCCTATAAATAAGATCCCAAATAGTGTCTTTCCAACTAACTAGACAACTAACAGGCAGCTCCTAAGAGTGAGAGAGCAGGACCGCTGTAGTAGTTTGAGCGAGAATGGTCCCTACAGCTTCATATCTCTTAGTTTTTAGGGGGTGGCACTATTTAAAAGGATTAGGAGCTGTGACCTTGTTGGAGGACGTGAGTCACTGGGCTTTGAAGTTTAAAAACCCAAGCCCAGTGGTTCTCTTCCTGCTGCCTGTGGATCCAGATGTAGAACTCTCAGCTTCTTCTCTAGCACCAGGCCAGCATGTGTGCCGCCATGTTTCCTGCCAAGGTGATAATAGACCAAACCTCTAAACTGTAAGCCAGCCCCAGATAAATGCTTTCTTTTATAGTAGTTGCTGTGCATGGTGTCTCTTCATAGCATTAGAACAAGACAACTTCACTAGACTGTTATCTCCAGGACCTTAGTCTTAGAATTCACAGCCTCTAGAACTGTAAGTTGTGAATTATTTTTACTTACAAGCCACCTAGTCTGTTACACAGACCATTTTAAATGTTATAGGACCCTCACCAACAAAGGTAATAGCTCAATAGAAACCAAATGAAACCATGTAGGAAAAAAAGGGAGAGGGAGGTGAGGACCTATGAGATGAACTTCAAAACACTGTGTAGAATTCAAATCCCAGAAGAAAAGGAGATGAAAGCATGAAAGTCGATTTGACAAAATATTGGTAAAAATACATTTCCTCATCATCAAAATAGCAATTTACAGATCCATGAAGTTTAATGAACTCAGACAAATAATATAAACAAAGATACACACTCAGGGCTCACATCATTCTTAATTCCTCAGAGTTCAGTATATAGAAAAAAGACATCTTATCTTCTACACAAACAATGAAAACATTAGCTGATTTCTCATCAGAAATAAGGTAAGCCAGAGGAACACCATGTTAATAATTACAATGAACAGGAATAGGTTAAACATTCCACCTTAAAGAGGCTGCCAGATTTAATTTAAAAAAAAAAAAAGATCAGGGAAGGAAAAATAGCTCAAAGATTAAAAGCACTAGCAGCTCATCCAGAGGACCAAATTCAATTCTCAGTACCTCCATAACAACACACAACAGCTACAGTTCCAGGGGATCCAACACCTTTGTCTGGCCTCTGCAGGAATAGCGTGCATGCAGAACACAGACATATTGTAGGCAAAACATGCATACACATAAAATAAAGATAAATAAATCTTTTTAAAAGATGTAAATTTATGGGACTAGCAAAATACTTGCACATAAAACACAAGTAGTTCCAAAGGACATCACACAAAAAAAGTTGATCTGCCTATACTGATATCCCATACAAAACAAGACTAGGTGAGGATTAATAAGGATAAGGAGGGAATGTTATAACGACATAAGAACCAACTCATCATGATATCATAACACAGGTTGTGGTGGCTCACACCGTTAATCTCAGCACTTGGGAGGCAGAGGCAGGTGGATTTCTGTGAGTTCAATGCCAGCCTGGTCTACAGAGCAAGTTCCAAGACAGACAGGGCTGTTCCACAGAGAAACAAAAAAAAAATAAAAATAGAAAGAGTTGGCACGATAGAATAACACTTCTATATCTGTATGCCATGTTAAATAAGACATTTCATACTTAGAAGCAGTAGGCACATATACCTAATAAATAATTCATGGAAATATTCCTTATCATCCATCTACTAATACAAACACCATTTATTTTTATTTTTTAAGGAAATGGCCCTACAATTCAGGAAATGCCACATTTTCAATACTTAGCCTAGACAAACCTGTGGATTTAACAAACTACTCTACTTCTGCTCACTTCTCACTACTTGTCTCAGGAGTCTTCCACTTCCTAGACTACAAAATAGAAATTAACAAATGAAGGAACTTTTGTTACTTGTCTTTCACTAACAGCCAACATAATTCAGTGGTTTTTCTTTCTCCATTTCATTTAGCTGTTTACACAGACAAACATTGACATCATTTTTTAAAGCCGTGTGACTAATCTCCACCCCACTCCTGATCCTATGGCTTGGCCCTCACCCTCCTCCACAACTACAAGTCACTCTTATTTGTTTCATGTGGACATTCTCAAGTTTCTTATGTGTGTAAAGAGACATAAACATAGATACCTTTCATGAGCTTTGTCATTTTACTCAGTATAAAGAATGAAACTGTACCACTTGCACGAAAATAGATGGAATTGGAGACCATAATGTAAGCAAAAGAAACCAAACTCAAGAAATAAAAGTGTCATATTTTGTCTAATATACCAAACCCTAGATAGTATGACATGAAGACAGAAGGGGTACTAGTCAAGGGGAGAAAGGGGTCAAAAATGAAAAGGATCGAAAGACAAAAGATGTAAAAGGTGGGGAAAAGGCAAATATCACAAGTGTTCTCCCATACACGGAAAGTCAAAACATAGAAAAGTCATGAAAACAGAAATAAGACTATTTTGGTGGGAGAAGATGAGGAAGAGGGACAAGAGGGGTAACAGAAGGGCAAATGAGTGTGAGCAAAGTATAATGATATACATGTATGAAAATTACTTAATGAAACACAGTATATTGCACGCTAATGAAAAATATTAACATAAAAATAATCCTCCCAAAGTGTAATCCTTACATCTTTTGACCTAGTATAACTATATAACTCTTATTGGTTTTATGTGCCACACATTACATCTTATCTACTATAGATCTATTTGCATATCAACACTAACCTCTACTTCATTCCTTTGCATCTATTTGAGAATGTGCACTTCCAGAACAGACTAAAATACTGTCTTTTCAGCTTCCCTAAAGCCAAAAAAAAATCTCATTGCACATTTTGTCTATCTTAAACACAGTAAAATACCTATTAAATGAAAATATCATATTAATGAATTTGGAAATTTCTGGCAATACAGCAATGACTCACACAAACAGAAATAGCAGACAGCAAAGAGCAAGTAACCTTTGTGCTATTTTCAAATACAGAACCTTTGTACCTTTGCTCATCTGACTACTCAGCTATAAAAAAATGGTTATGTCTGTTTGGGTTAAAGAATAACAACATTGGTTACAATATCTCTAGGCGCACACTCAGTCCTGTAGCAGCCCCTTGTAGGAGCCCTCCTCCCACCTCATCTCCATTCCCTGGGGACTCCACCTCTTGGGACTGACCCAGGCTGACCCTACCTATTCATCTCTGTTGCTCCAGACTTACCCTTTGCCCTACTGCAGTCTGCCTGTCAGGAGCCGCTCCTCCCCATACCTCCATTTCCTGGGAACTCTCTCTTCGTGTTGACCCAGTCCCTACCCCAAGCTCTCTCCTACGGCCCCTCCCATGTCATTTCCTTTCTGTCATTCACCAACTTGCTGAAGCACTCTCTACCAAGGACCAGACAGCTACCACATTCACCTAGGATCCAGAGAACAACAACTGAAGAACAGAACACCCAAACAACAATAGCAAGACCAGATATCAACATGAAGAAACACATCAAACATCATAATTCAAGATGCCGTGACCTGAATGCAAAAGCACAAGCATGAATAGCCAAGACAAGATGCCTCCACCAGCAACAGTAACCTTATTACAACAAGCCTTGAAAGAGGCAATATAGCTGAAATACAAGACAAAATTGCAGTTATGAATATGTTCAAGGAGCTTAGTGAGAATATGAATAAATCCCTTAATGAAGCCTGTGAAAACACAGACAATTGAATAAAAGAATGAAATCAATTCAAAACATGTGAGTAGAATTTAACAAAGAAATAGAATCAGTAAAGAAAACCAAACTGAAATAAAACAAGTAAATACTTTGGGATTACAAACAAAATCCCCAGAGGTAAACTGACCAACAGTGATGGTTTGAATAAGAATGGCCTCCAGAGGCTCCTATATTTGGATGTCTGGCCAACAGCAAGTGGCTCTACTTGAGGGGAATTAGGAGGTGTGGCCTCAATGGAGAAAGTGTGCCACTGCGGATGGGTGCTGGGGTTTGAAAAGTCCAAGCCAGCCCCAGTGCTCTCTCTCGTCAAGATACCTTTGGATCTAAATGTAGAACTCTCAGGTACCACATCTGCCAAGTGCTGCCAAGTTCCCCACCATGAAGATAATAGATAAAACCTCTGAAACTGTAAGCAAGTCCCAATTAAATGCATTCCTTTATAAGAGTTGGGATGGTTACGGTGTCTCTTCATAGCAATGAAACACTGGCTAAGGTACCAACAAACTACAAGTCATTGAAGGGAAAATCTTGGGTGTTGAAAACCAGTTAGAGGATATTGAGAACTCAGTCAAAACAAAATGGTAAATCTCAGAAAAATTCAGGTTCAAAACGTCCAGGAAATCTGGGACACTAGGAAAAGACCAAATCTATAGGGATGGAGTAAAGAGAAGAAATCCATGTCAAAATAAAATATCTTTAACAAAATCATAAAAGAAAATTTCCCCAACCTAAAGAAGGAGGCACCTATTAAGGTACAAGTGTATAAAACACCAAATAAACAGGACCAGAAAAGAAAGTCCCCATGACACACAATAATCAAAACACTAAATGGACAAACAACAATGAAAAGCTATTGTTAGGGTCCACGAATCTGGAAATAATCCACCACAAAAGATCAGGTTTGAGCAAGCCAAAAATTTATTTAGAAAAACTTATAGGGAGGCAGCAGGGGTCATGTCCCCGAGACAAGAGCAGCAGCCGGTTTTAAAGGGAAAACCCCACACAGAGACAGTTCCTGAGTACCATCCAATCATAATGTAATATGGGATGAGTGGTGGAGATTTTCCACAGTGGTACACTTCCAGCCTGCCAGGGAGTTGTGTGGTTTGGCAGCCCACACTACTCTTGGCAAACCACTCAGAAAAGGATTAAATGTTTGTGATTTGACCTCATTAGACACCTGTACAATGTGGTTGGGGGTTATAGCCCAGCCTCAGGAAATTGTGGGTAATAGTTCAGAGTAGAACAAACTGGAACAAAATGGAGTACTCACTGTTAAATAGAAGCTAACACTGCAAGAGAAAAAGAACAAGTAACATATAAAGGCAGGCCTATTAGAATAACACCTGGCTTCTCAATGGAGACTCTAAAAGCCAAGGGGGCCTGTAAAAATGTTCTACAAATTCTGAGAGACTCTGGATGCCAGCTGAGACTACTATAGCCAGCAAAACTATCACAATTGACAAAGAATGAAAAACATTCCATGACAAAACCAAATGTAACCAGTGTCTACCAACCAATCCAGCTCTACAGACAGCACAAAAAGGAACTTCAGTCTGAAGAGGACAAAAACAACCAAGAAGACAGAACTGATAAATGTCAGGACAGAATTAAAAACAGGAGAAAAAAAAGTACCATAACAACAAAATATCAGAGATCAATAAACACTACTCATTGATAATACCCAATATTAATGGTATCAATTTCCAAAACAAAAAAACACAGATTAACATATTAGATTAGAAAACAGGATTTATCTTTCTGCTTTATCCAAGAAATACATCTTAACATCAAGAATAGACATCACCTTGAGGTTTTAGGATGAACAAATATATTCCAAGTAAACGGGCCCAAAGAGCAAGCAGGTATAGTAATTTTAACAGAAAACATAGACTTCAAACAAAAGTTAATCACAAAAGATAGAGAAGGACACTACATACTCATTAATGGAAAAAAATCTACCAACAGGATAATGTGATTATAAATATGTGTACACCAAACATGAGGCACCCAAGTTCATAGAAGAAACACTACTACAGCTTAAATTACATATGGACCCTCGTATGCTGATAGTGAGAAACTTTTTTTTTATTTTTTGAGACAGGGTTTCTCGGCAGCTTTGGAGCCTGTCCTGGGACTAGCTCTTGTAGACCAGGTTGGCCTTGAACTCACAGAGCTCTGGATACCTGCCTCTGCCTCCCAAGTGCTGGGATTAAAGGTGTGCACCACCACTGCCCGGCAATGAGAGACTTCCATACCCCACTCTTGCCAACTGAGAGGTCATCAAGACAAAAACTAAACAGAAAAATGCTGGAAATAACTGATTTCATAAATCAAATAAACCTGACAGATATTACAGGACATTTCATCCAAATACAAAAGAATATAACTTCTTTTCAGTACCTCATGGAACTTTCTTCAAAATTGACCACATACTTGAACACAAAGCAAGTCTCAGCAGATAAAAGAAACTTGAAATAACATACTGCATCCTATTTGAGAACCGTGGATTAAAACTGGAAAATATTCGAAAAAATCAAGACAGAAATGAGGATGGAAATAAAATTTTAAAATTGAATTAAAATGAAAATACAACATACCCAAGCATATGGGACACAGTGAAGGCAGTTCTAATAAACAAGTTCATAGTTTAAAAAAATAGTGAGGGAAACAACCTAAGTGCCCCTCAACTGAAAAATGGATAAGAAAAATGTGGTACATTTACACAATGGAGTACTACACAGCAGAGAAAAATAATGACATCTTGAAATTTGCAGGCAAATGGATGGATCTAGAAAATATCATATTGAGTGTTGGGAGCAGCGAACCCCCAGATCCTGAATTTCTTATAAACAACTTGTTTTCCCCTGATCTGAGTGCCTACAGCTGCAGAGAGGCAGGTGCTACAATTAAGGGAGGTAACTCAGATCCAGAAAGACAAGTATCATATGTACTCACTCATGAATGGTTTTTAAACATAAAGCAAAAAAAAAAAAAGCCTACAGATCACAACTCCAGAGAACCTAGACAACAATGAGGACCCTAAGAGAGACATACATAGATTTAGTCTACATGGGAAGTAGAAAAAGACAAGATCTCCTGAGTAAATTGGGACCATAGGGACCATGGGAGAGGGTTGAAGGGGAGGGGAAAGGCAGAAAGGAGAGCAGATAAAAAGTACAGCTCAATAAAAATCAATTTAAAAAAAGAAGACTATTAAAAAATTAGTGAGATCTCATATTAGTAACTTAGTAACACATCTGGAATATCTAGACAACAAGAATAAATAACACCCAAAAATGTCGACGGCAAGAAATATTCAAACTCAGGGAAGAAATCAATTTAATAAAACAAAATAAACAATAAAAACAATCAATGAAATGAAGGGTTGACTCCTTAATAAAATCAATAAGATTGACAAACTCTTAGCCAAATAAACTAAAAGATGAGAGAGAAGATCCAAGTTAATGAAATTAAAGATAAAAATTGGTACATTACAACAGACATGGAGGAAATTCATAGATGCATTATGAACATATTTTTAAAATCTCTACTCTACCAAACTGTAAAACCAAAAAGAAATTGGTGAATTTCTTGATATATATATATATATATATATATATATATATATATATATCCCAATAAGGTTAAAAAAAAGATCAAATAAGCAATTAAACAGACACATAACCTCTAGTGAAACAGAAGCAGTAATTAAAATTCTCAAAACCCCAAAAGGTCCAAGGCCAGACTGATTCAATGCAGAATTCTATCAGACCTTCAAAGAATAATTAACTCAAATACTCTTTGATTTATTCTACAAAAAAGAAGCTGAAGCGATATTTCATAATTCTTTCTATTACTATTAGCCTGATACCGAAATCACTTAAAGACCCAACCAAAACAATTATAGAACAATATCTCTTGTGCCATAGAAGCAAAGATTCTCAATTTAAAAAGTTCCCAAACTGAATCCAAGAACACATCAAAAAGATTATACAGCATGGGTTTCATCCCAGAGACGCAGGGATAGTTTAGCATACCTAAATCAATAAGCACAATCCACTACATAGACTAAAAGGTAAAAATATATCATTCTCATTAGATACAGTAAAGGCCTTGACAAAAATCCAACATTCTTCCATGATAAAAGTCCTGAAGAAACTAGAAATGCCAAGGATATACAAGGAGCATAATAAAGACAATTTACAGCAAGCCCGCAGGCAACATCAATCTAAACAGAGAGAAACACAGAACATTTCCACTAAAAGCAGGAACAAGACAAGGTTGTCCACTCTCTCCTTACCTATCCAATATAGTAACTGAAGTCTTAGCTAGAGCAATAAGACAAGTGGGGGAGATCAAAGGGATACAAATTGGAAAGGAAGGAGTCAAAGTATCTTGATCTACAGATTATATGATTTTATATATTTCAAAATTTTAAAAGCTCCACCAGGAAATTTCTACAACTGATAAACTTTCAGCAAAGTATCAGGCAATAGAGTTAACATAGAAAACTCAGTAGCCTTCCTTTATACAAATGACAAACTGAGAAAGGAAGCAGAGAAGCAGCATAGTTCATAGCCTCAACAACGTATACATCTTGGGATAACGTTAATGAAACAAGTGAAAGACTTGTATAATAAAAACTTTAAGACATTGAAGAAGGAAATTGAATATATCACAATATAGAAAGATCTCCCATGTTCATAAATTGGTAAGATTAATATTGTGAAAATGACCATTCTTCCAAAATCATTCTACAGATTCAACACAATCTCCACCAAAATTACAGTACAATTCTCTCCCCAGAAATTAAATAATTTTCATCTTTATATAGAAACACACAAAAAAAGATAACTAAGACAGCCATGAATAATAAAATAATGTCTGGAGGTATGACAATACCAGAGTTTAAATTGTACTACAGAGCTATTAGTAATAAAACAGCATGGTATTGAAATAAAACCAGACATGTTGATTGATGGAATCAAATTGAAGACCCAAATATAAGTTCATGCACCTATAGACACTTGATTTTTGACAAAGAAACCAAAAAGGCACTCTGAAGGAAAAATGGCATCTTCAACAAATGGTGCTGGTCAAACTGAAGGCAGCTGCATGGAGAAGAATGCAAATAAATCCCTACTCATCACCCTGCACAAAACTTAACTGCAAATGGATCAAAGGCCTAAACATAAGACCAGATACACTGAATGTGACAGAAAAGATATTGGGAACTAGGCTTGAACTCATTTGCACAGGGAAGGTCTTTCTGAACAGGATACTGACAGCACAGGCATAAGATCAACAACTAATAAATGGGACCTCGTGAAGCTAAAAAATCTCTGCATGGGAAATACTGAACACCTCATTTGAGTAAAGCAGAGGCTACAGAAAGAGAAAGGGACTTTACAAATTATACATCTGATAGAGAGTTAATATCCAAAATATATAAAGAACTAAAAAACGAGCCATGAAGAAAGCAAAAAAAAATAAAAATGAAATACAGAAAGTTCTCAAAAGATGAAACATGAATGGCTGAGAAACACTTAAAGACATGTTCAGTGCTCTTTAGCTATCAAGTGATGCAAGTTAAAAGTACTTTGAGATTTCATTTTTCACCAGTAAGAATGGCCAATATCAATAAAACAAATGATAGCACAAATAATAAAAACCCAGAGACAGATATCAAGGTTCAACCTGAAGGCCAGAAAAGCAAAGCAGTCAGCCACTAGCTCTTAACTCTACCTCAGACTGAAAATGGGCAGTCCTGCCTCCATGAATCCTCAGATTGAGACTGAGTGTGATACCTGTCTCCTCCCATTTTATATTCCTCTCCCGTGCTGGGATTAAAGGCATGCACCCCCACTGCCTGGCCTCTATGGCTAACTAGTGTGGCTTCTGGAATTGAAGGTGTGTGCAACTGTTGCCAGGCCTGTATGGATGATTAGTGTGGCTGCTTTGCACTGATCTTCAGGCAAGTTTTATTTATTAAAACACAAATAATATACCACTATAAGCACATGTTGGCAAGGGTGTGGGGAAAGGGAAACTCTCATCATTGCTGGTGTGAGAGCTAACTTGTACAACCACTATGAAAAACAGTGTGTCAGTTCCTCAGGAAGTTGGTCATAGATCAACCTAAAGATCCATCTACACCACTCTTGGACATAGACCTAAAGGACATACACAGAGACTTTTAAGCCTCTCATTCACACCACTGGTAACTGGCGGGGGAGGGCAAGCGACGGAAAGAGGAGGCTCTACTAATGAATCCAGAAAAGGTCTAAGAGTTCAACTATGATGTACATAAAAACTGATGGTTGACAGCAGGTAATATGTAGCTTACTTGCAAATAGGGAACCTTGTACATTTGACTATGGAAATTTCAAAAACGGACCTTCTGCTTGGATAAAATAACCGTGCTGGGAATTAAACAGACACACTCACCTTGTAAAAACTCCTCCTTGCAAGCAATGGAATAGAAGAAAAGAATGCTCATTTTCTTGTCTTGTTTTCTTTAAATCATCCTTCAACCACGAATAGCTAAAACACTGGACTATGAGTGTTCCACAAAGCACAAAGCTTAATGTTAAAACACCAAAAACATATTGTCCATCATTGAAATACCTAACAGACAGGAGGACATCTGCAACTAAATCAGTTACATAGATTATAATGCCAAAAACTGACATGGCAAAGTTGCATTTGGTATATTTCATTATGAATGACTCTGGCTCTTGGTTATTCTTTTTCAGATACAAAAATAGGGGAAAACACCAGAATGAATATTAGTTATCTTGTAGCTTAGCACTGAATTAATTTCTAGTCTCTGACTCTACCTAGAGAAAAGAATATGGGGATAGAATTCAGGGACATAGTGTTTATCTAACATTAATGAAGTCCTATATTCAGTCCCTAATACCAAAAAACAAATAAATATTATGAGATTGGAACACTAAAACTAAAGTAAATAATTTTAACTTTCTTTTAAAAAAATCTAATCCAGATCCAGTGGTACGAGAAGGCTTTGTAGTATCTTCTCTTCTATCATGATCTTCATTGCAGATAATGATGTCTAAAACAAAACAAAAACATATTTCTAACTCTTAATGATAAAGCCTGGCCCATGATTTTATGATCTTATGTTTCTAAGTAGAGCATATTTGCATGAAATATACATTTTATAGTTGGAAAAGTCAAGTCTCAGAAATATAGTTACTAGTTGATAATGTCATCTGAAACTGAAGTACTTATCATTTAAAACTAGGTCTTCTCACAAAAATATTTATTATAAGACCATTTATATTGACAAAAATGCAAACTACCTAAATGTCACCCAATTCCAAATCACACTACAGAGCCATAGTAGCAAAGGCAGCACACTCCTTGCATAAAACACACATGTATACTAATAGGTCAGACTAGAGGACCCAGAAATAAGCCCACAAGGCCACAGCAGATCTTTGAAATTAATAGAATGTAGGAAGAAAAATCAAAGCCCAGGCACAGGCAAGGACTTTCCGAAAAGGACTCAAAGCCTCGGGAAATACAAGCAAGAATTGACGCTAGGACAGAGTGAGACTAAGCCGCATCTTCACAGAGCAGGAAGCACCCTGGGGTGAAGACACAGCTGGAGGAACGGGAAAAATCTTTGTCATATTAGGGATTAGTACCTAGACTCTATAATAAAAAAATAGAAAAATTAAACATTAAAACAACAAATTATCTAACTAATGGGCAAATGAATTTAATGATAGTTCTCAAAAGAAGGAATAAAACTAATCAATAAAAAATATTCAAAATAGTCAAAATCCATAGCCATTGTGGAAACGATCATCAAGACTACATTGACAGGGCTAGAGAGATAACTCAACCAGCATAGTTAGTATTATGATCCTTTCTGTATAACTGTTCTGAATGCAGTCTGATAGCAAGACTTATCTGACTCAAGCATTTTTGTTTTGTTTTTCCTAATTGCCAGTAGTTCACCAAAAAAACAAATCCAGGTTTCTGTCCACTCAGATTTGAGAATACTGTTTTCTATGAATATTTTAATAATATATATGAAGTTTGCTGCTCTTACAGTAGCGATGGTTTAATTATAGAAAACAAAGATTTTTGAACATTTTCCTGCCTTCACTCCATAGCAGGTAACTATCAGATTTGTGTCTCTTTGGATTTTGTTGTTTCCTAGTGTTTGATTAAACAGCTGAGCAGCTTTAGCTTGGGACCAGGGCAAAAGGACTAAAATGTGACTGAACATATTTCTGCCATTTTGTACTATGTTGCAAAGTGGGGTTCTCAGCACTGACCATTATAAAATATCTATCAACTCCAAAAACTTGAAGATGCTCTTTATACTGCAGTGCCAGATAGTCAGCCAAGCTTGAACTCCGTATGTAAAAAGAGACCAGCACACCCATCTCATCGCTACTAAAATTTTCTTTCATCTTAAATAAAGGGCAAAATTGTATGTCTACTAAAAATTATAGTAAAATAAATTTTCCCTATCATTTACTGTCAGTAAATGTTTGATCTGATATTGATTTTTGTTTACCTAGATGTATAAAGCTGCATAAAACATTTCATAAATCACAAATGGAAAAACTTAAACTTTGCCTATTGAGTTGTCCCGCAGGTTAAAAAAGATAATCCATACAGCATAGAACCCCCTAGGTAAGTCCTTGGCGCACAGGACTCAAAAAATGATGGTTATTATTTGCTGTGTGCCTGATTGTCTGTGTAAGCATCTGTGTTTCCCAACTCTGACTTAATTTTCTTTAACAAGAACTGAAAAGGTTATTTTTCATGATGTGATCTCAGAGCTTCGAAACACAGAGGAAATATGATAAGAAAACTTTTAAATGTCAACTGTAATTTTATCTGAGGAATGAATGCCATTTCAGAAGACTGTTTTTCTTCACCATTCTTTACCATATGCTACAGATTAAACTTTTTCCCCTCAAAATTTACATATCGAATCCCCAGTTCCCAAGTACGACCTATTGGGAGAGGGGAACTTGGAAGAGAAAACAACGTATCAGCTTTGGAAGCTGATGAGGATGGCTAGTCTCAGGAGGGCTGGCCGTGAAGCTCAGTGCAGGAGGCCCAGGGTTTGATCCTCAGTGCCTCAAAAAAGGGGTGCAGAGAAATGGAGAGGGGTGTGGTGGGGAGGAAAGGACAGCTGAAGAAAGGTCCTGTGAGGATACAGGTTATAGCGAGGAGACAGGCACTTCAAGAAACTGCCCCTACCGGCTCCTTCATCTTGGACTTCAGTCTCTAAAAGTATGATTAAGCAAATTGTAATCCGATGAGTCTGTGGTGTTCTATGTGTACCTGAACTCTCTATAAAAACATGGAAAAGGAAAGGAAAGAACTACAAACCACACGCACCCAAACTAGCATCTACTGTTTCATATTATTTCCCACGTATATGCATTATGTTTAAAAGTCTACAGGATAATCCTAGAGGGAATTGTACTCTACTTATGAAACAAGAATAAAAATCTTAATTTCATTTTCCAGACTCTCCCAGCAAAACTATAATCAGATGATTTCAGAATATTAAAAGCTAATCAAAATGTCATAGTTGAGCTGAAATGTACATAGGATTTTTCATGTAAGTAGTTTACTTGGTTATAGACTACTACACCTAAGCAGTCTGTGTATATTTCTATCCACCCATCCCTAAAGAGAATTTGCTTTGCCTGACATGATTAAGTAATACCCCAACAGGCTTTTGTTAACATTTTACAAGGCAGAGTCATTTCTATGAAACTGTATTATTATCAGAACATTTCTTAATAGATTTGTTAACATAGCAATGTCCACAATATTGATTCAGTCAGACAGAACAAGATCCCCACAGGAAGCAAATCTACGCGGCAAGCTGATAAACAACGCGACCATCATAAAGATATTCCACAACTCTCTGGATAATTGTAGTTTTATAACTTGTTTACAGATAGCCCATCTTTCCCTCCACAGTTGGCCACTGTCCCAATGCCACCCGAGTAAAAACACCACCACCTACAAAATGCCTTCTACTTACGGACTTAATGCTCAGCTGTATGGCTAGCTGGCTGCCAGCCAAAATATATAACCTTTGCCCTAGTACACGATCACTCGGCAATAAAGCAGTTATTTAAAAAAATATTTAAAACTAGGAAAGTTTCACTTAATCAACCAAACTTAATTCATATAAAACTAGACTTACTGGTGACAAATCTAAAAGCCTTCTTTAATTCAATGGCTCTTCTTCACAATCTTCATCTTAGGGATTTTATTTCTTCACTGAACACCAGGATAACGAATGTATAATCCCTTTGGATCGCATACTAAAATGAAACCAAAATCACCTGTTAGTCACATGTAAAACTCCAATCTGTTGATAAGAATCCCTCACTGAGGAGAAATCACATGTTTCCCTATTTATGTTTAGACTCCAAGCTTTAACGTGCTTATCATTTAATCGTTAAGAAAATACCATTTGATAGGGGAATATCCTATTCACAACAGCTTCAAAATAAATAAATAAAATAAAATGCCTAAGAGCAAACCTAAGCAAGGAACTAAAGCTAAATGAACTCTACTGTTGTGGGATGTCCTTCTGTATGGTGTGAGTATGTGCTCCTCCCATTGGTTAACAAGGAACTTGCTTTGGCCTATGGCAAGATAGACTAGATAGGCGGGAAATTCAAGAGAAAGGGTGAGAGAGAGAGAGTATAACATGAGGGCAGGGCTTGTTGGGTTTCTGTCCTGCCCAGTTCCCACAGCTGGCAAGTCCCAAAGAAAATCACACAGAGAGTCTATATCAATGATAAACTGATTGGCCCATTAGCTCAGGCTTCTTATTAGTTCTTGTAGCTTATATTAACCCATTATTCTTATCTATGTTAGCCACGTGGCTCAGTACCTTTTTCAGCAGGGCAGGTCACATCCTGCTTCTTCAGTGGCCTGGGCAGGACTCCCAAGGGAGTTTCCTGCTTCCCAGAATACTCCTGTTCTCATTGCCCCACCTCTACTTCCTGTCTGGTTTCCTGCCTATACTTCCTGCCTGGCTACCAACCAATCAGTGTTTATTTAAGATATGATTGACAGAATACAGACAAATCTCCTGCACCGAGAGAGAGAGAGACAGAGAGAGAGACAGAGAGAGAGAGACAGAGAGAGAGAGACAGAGAGAGAGCAGGGTCAAGAGAGATGCCAGCAAGTAGCCCAAAGAACAGTATGCTAGAACACCTGAGGTAACGCCATGGCCACGTGATAATACACAGATCAGTAGAAATGGGTTAATTTTTAAGTGAGAGCTACCCAGTAATAGCCGAAGCCATCAGTCAAGCAATTATATTATTATTAGCCTGAGTGATCGATTATTCTACAAGTGGTTGTGGGGACCAGAGGGTAGGAGAGAGACAGTCCAGTGGGCCCAGATGAGACAGAGAAGTCTTCCAGCTGTTCTCTACAACAAAACTCTTAAAACACTAGAAGATAGAAAGACTGCTCACACTCATGGACAGCTGATGGTGGAGAAAGCGGACACGTGAAAGAAATCCCACACTAGCTCAGAACTGAGAGATAGATAGTTATTTACTTAGGGGGGAAACTTACAAATCAGGATTCTCTGCTTCAACAGTGGATGGAGATGGGATCCAAAACAATCTGAACGAGCAAACAGGAACCAGGGGGCCTGGAGAGAAGGGTAGGACTCCGCAGCGGCGTCCAGGTATATAGTGTAAGAGGCCATGCCCCCAGTAGGTGGGTAATTACTAGCTGTAAACCTTCCTGCAGCAGATAGGTAGATCTAAATGTGAAAATGGCTATGTTGCCAAAAATGGTCTACAAATTCAATGCACTCCCATCCAAAGCCCAATGATTTCTCCACAGAATTAGGTAAAAGTCCTAAAATTCCCAGAGCAACACATCATTAAAGTAAAAAGAGCAATGCTGGAGGTATAATAATATCCTATCTTAAATTATGTCACAGAGCCATAACAGTAAACACAGTGTTGTGTGAGCAATGCTGGAGGTATAATAATATCCTATCTTAAATTATGTCACAGAGCCATAACAGTAAACACAGTGTTGTGTGAGCACAAAAGCAGACATGCAGACCAATGGATAGAAGAGATAACCTAGGATTAAACACACAGTTGCAGCACAACTTGGAGAAAAAACAGTCTCTTTAACAAATGGTGCTAAGCTGGAAGGGGGTGATACACACCTTTAAGCTCAGCACTTGGGTGGCAGTGGAGGTGTGTCATTGAGTTCGAGGCCAGTCTGATTCACAGAGCAAGTTCCAAGATAGCCAGCATTACACAGAGAAACCCTGTATTGAAAAAACAAAACAAACAAACAAAGAAAACATGGTGCTGAGAAAACTGGATTTCCACAAGTAAACAGATGAAGCTAGATCCATATTTTTCAGTCTGCATAAAAATCAATTCAAAGTTGATCAAAACTATTAATATAAGACCTCAAACCTTATAAGGTTAAGTCTACGAAAAAAAAAAAAAGACTTCAAACCTTTAAATTGCTAGAGGAAATCAGGTGAAACACTTCAAGATGTAGGCAGAGGTAAGGGTATTCTGAACTGGACCACACAAGAAATAAACCCAAGAACTGACAAACTGGATTACATGGAATTAATCCAATTAGTTAATTAATTATTAATTACGTGAAATTAAGGGGCTTCTGCACAGGAAAGGAAAGGATAGCCACTCGTCAAGTAGGCTTGCCATCACATACTCCGCAGAGGAAGACAGCCTCACTGGGATTTCTCCCACAGACTTCCCAGCCAGATTTTTCTTCTGCATAGAGCTTTCAGCCTTGCTAGTGTGTTTCAGCACTTGCTGGCGGGGCTATGTAACCATTGACATAGCAAGAAGACACACTATCTCTCATACAGGGTGAGAAAAGGTCACCATGTTAAGATTCCCCCTGTGGACACTCCAGATGCCTTAGGTGCATATCTCACAACCCGTAGCAAAAAGACATATAAGCTCCCATGATGCAGTCCAGGGGTGTTGATCGGGTTCATTTTCTCTGCCATTGAAAGAACTAAATAAAAAGCAGGAAAATCTGAATCTCAACAGGTGGCGGCAGAGAAATGTCAAGCACAGCAGATAGAATGAGCAGTTGAAGAAAAATGTTTATTGGGGGTGAGGAGACATACGTGCAGCAGACACGCAGAGGAAAAGACCCTCTGCAAAGCTGGTGGGGGCACTCAGCAAAAACATCCTGTCTCTTCCCAAGGGTTGTGGGTTTTAAAGTTTCTCAAGAGCTTTCCTCTCCCAATTCAGGGTTGGTCAGTTTAAACAAAGCTATAATGATTGATTGGCCCAGAACTGTGTGTGACGCGTCCTGAGCAGGCCTTGACCTTGTTGAACAAGTTCATCGGCTGTTTGAGGCTGTCAGGCTTTTGTCTCAGGTCGGGAAAGTGAGGAAGAAGGTCGCCATCCTAGAAATTCACCACCTTTCTTTATTACCGTAGCCTTGGCTCCTCTCCCTGTCTGTCTACCTAACAGACTCTAACCTGCTAGTGGCTCCTCTCCCTGTCTGTCTACCTAACAGACTCTAACCTGCTCGTCTCTCACTAGCATAGCAAAAAGGCACAATCACATATGCCATATGGAAAAGAACAGCTGTATTGGAACCTCCTCCATGGACACTTCCCCTTCAGGCTGCTCAGCGTTGGTTGCATGCCTTGCTACCCCATAGCCAGGACCACACCATCCATGCCTCCTCAACACATCTTTGGCTCCATCAGGTTACTGTTCTGGTAAAAAAAAAAAAAAAAAAAATACAACCCAACAGTCCAAAGTAACAATTACATCAACGTCCAACTTGGCAAACCAATGAGTTGGGTTTTTTGTGCGCTTGTTTGTTTACTGAGGTTGCCAGCAGGAGTACAGGTGAGGGGTGACTTACAAGAATCAGGGAGGAGTCAGAAGCAGCTGCATCACCAGGAAGCCCACCCCAGCGTGGATGACGGCTCTGACCTGCTAAACCACAGAGAAAGAGTTTAGAGTGCAGAGCTATCAGCAAGCTATGCAGAGAGCTCCAGAGTTGCAGTTTTCAGTAGGCATCAGCCATACTGGCTATAAATGTATAGTAGTAGGATGAAACCAGCTGATACGAATGACTTGGTTTACCCCAAGTCCTCTTCACAGGATATATTGTGCATCACAAAATGGCATGTGATAATTTCAATAACATTTTTCAAATTGAGCTCGTTCTTGAGACACAGAACAGAAACTTATCCCACATAGCAAAAAAAAAAAAATTGAACTACTCTGAAATATTGAGCTGTCAATTTGTGAAGGGTTTCTTCTGCAAAGAATGAATGATTAAAAATGACTATCCTAAAAGTCAGACTGAAGTATCAGAAGTGTCCATTTCTCAATTATTTCTAAAAGGAGTAGGCTAAAGTAGTGGAAATGCTCTTTATCTCTTTGGTTGTACACATTGTTGGAGAGCATAGAATCTGGGCATTTTCTTGTAGGTAACTTATAACTCCAGTTCTTAAAGTGGGAAACAATAGTTGATACTTGTTAATTGAAAGATACTTCACTACAGAGAAAATAAGTCACTTTCACCTTGGATACAAAAGCGATTTATTTCCCTGGGCAAGTGGGTAGGATAGAGAGGAAGATAGGCAGGCTCCTCCAATCTCCACAAATGGGATCATGAGTTGATGCAAAACACGCAGAAAGAGACCCAAACACAGAACTGGGTTCTCCCAAACTCCATTTTGGGATAAATTGTGCCTGATAAAGTGTTAGGGTCCACATGGGATTTTAAGAGTTGAGGATTAATGGGGACTGGAGAGATGACTCAGTTGGTAAAGAGCTTGCCTTTTAAGTACAGAACCTACATTAAAAAATATGGGGCATGGTGTCACACTTTTATAATACCTGTACTGAGGAGACGGAATTCCCCGAGGCTGTCTAGCCTAAGTAGCGACCCCGGGCTGGTGAGGGGTAGATGGACGTCCAGAGAACGAAACCTGAAGTTGTCTTCTAGCCTCTACAGGTATGCACACAAACTTTTTTATTTTTTATTTTTTTTTACTGTTTTTGAAGATTAAAAAAGATTATTGGGGGGCAGCTCTTGGCAAGAAGCACTCAGGTAGGAATGCTAGGTGGGCATCGGTTCCACCATTTATTATAAAAGGTGAGTTATTCTTCAGTTGCACACCCTGCCACTGCCTAAGACCTGGCCTGCCGTTCCTTCCTGGGTTGGGACTCAGTAACTAACCCCCATACCTGCCAACCCTTATTTCCCTCAGTGGTTAACTTTCCAATGAACTAAGGTCATGAAGATGCGGGACTACTTGGGTTCAAAGTCCGAAGACACACCAGGCTCCGCCACAGAGGTTCCGAGAGCTGCTCAGGCCCCTTCAGACCTCATCAGGCCACAGCCACCCAGAACGACCTCTCGCCGCTGCCAGGCAAGCCGGGCCCGTCACGTGACGGAGGTCCCGCCCCCGCCAGCCGCCAATCCGCTCCGGGCCGCCTCCCGCGGTGTCACGTGACGCCGCCGTACCCAGGGGTTTGGGGATCGCCGTGCACGGAGGGACTAGAGATCTAGTCGCTGGAGGCCGGCCGGGTTGAAGATGGCCACAGCTCTGCAGCGCATCGAGCGGCTGTCCAGTCGGGTGGTGCGCGTGTTGGGCTGTAACCCGGGTCCCATGACCCTGCAAGGCACCAACACGTACCTGGTGGGGACCGGCAGCAGGTAAACGCCCCCTCCCCGCAGCCAGCGCGGTCCCCGAGCTCCGCGGACGACGGAGCCTAAGCAAAGCACAGACTTTATGCTTCTGATTTCACGGTTTGCTTGCTGCCTGGCTGCCCGCAGGGTGCCCGTGTTGAACTGGGATTTCCTGGAGTTAGTTAGAGCCGGTGTGTTGGTGCACGCCTGCAATCCAGTGCTTGAAATGCACAGGCAGGAGGGTTCACAGGCAGGATGGCCACAAGTTCGAGGCCATCCTGGTCTACATAGCCATTTTCAGACTTGGTAGGGTCATGTAGCAAGGCCCTTACCCCCGTGCCCCAAAAGTTTACAGTATTTGCTTCTCTGATTATATTTTACCCAGAGCCTTCCTTCCTGAAATCTGTGACAATGCTGAAGCCATTTCCTTACAGTAGAGGGCAGAATTTTACTTCCAAAATTCAACCCAAGTCTGTAAAACTGAAAGAGCAACCCAGCCCATGAGTAGGAAGAAGCTAACTTCCTTTACCTTTTCTTCTAATTGCGTATGGCAAGCATAGCTTGTTTGCATCTGAAGTCTCGACTATATTTACCCTCTTGAGTAAAAGAAATCTACAAGCAGCTGACTATAAAGAAATGGAAGTATTTCAAGCTGGCCAAAGGTAAAGCCTAGAGTAAACAAGGTCAGGGCCAAGTACAGGTCCTTTGGACTTCCTGCACACTTTTGAGGGTTAGAAAATGAAGCATCAGAGTACCTAACTTCTAGGGTTTAGTCTGAGCTGGGCTGCCCTTAGCTCAGTGAGTTCCCGGTCTTCGGTGTGTTATTTAAAACTCATCCTGAAGTCAGTACCTAAGATCAAAATGACAGATAATTCGAATCACCCCAGAGAGTTCCTTAGGAGAGCATCCTGTGGGAAATCGGTGGACTGATCCCAGGAAATTCAACACAACCTGCTTTTCTTCGTGGGCTAAAATAGTGTCTGGTTTTATATGAAAACCAGATGAAAGAAGTTGGTTTGCATTTAGAGACCAAACTGTGGAAAATAGACACTGTATCCTTAAGCTGTCAACTCACACTCAGTGTAACAAAAATGCTTCTCCTGAAAGAGACAGAAACTGAAGCTAACTGACTAAGAGTGGATTCATAGTCTCCCATCTCAAGCAATTTAACAGTTACTAAGAATGATGCCCAATGGAATCACTCAAGCTTTTTACGTTATAATTTTATTTCTATGGGTTATTTAAGTAAAGCTAAAATAACTAACATGCAGATGATGCTGCTCAACATAAACTAAAGGGTGACTAGATACAAAATTTAACTGGGTCCAAGTTAGATGTCCCAAGATTTGTGTCCGCGCTATTCCACCTCACAAAAGGGCCTAAGGTTATAGGTGGCTTCTGTATCATTGAACTCAATGGCATTTTTATATTTCCATAACTAACTTTGGGACCTACTGATCAGTCCCTTTTGGATTTGCTGCTGACACTGCATCCTCTCTCTGCTTTTCTCACATTCTCCATCTTTATCAGAGCTTCACATTCCTCTAACTGCAACACTAACTCCATTTTGAAAACTACACTTATTTATGTATTGTATTTGTATGTATGTGTTTGGACTCACACACCATGGTTGGAGTACTGATATCGGAAGATAATGGTTCTTTCCTCTCACCCTGTTATCCCGAGAATCCCACTCAGGTTGTCAGAGTTGGGAGCAAACACCCTCACCCACTAAGCTACCTTGCCTGCCTAGCCTAGCCCCTCGTGATGATTAATCATGACGGTCAACTTTAGTGAATTCAGAGTCACCTAGAATACACACTTTGGGGAAGGATTTCAAGAGTGGTGTAACTAAGGTAGAGCAAGCCCTACCCTGAATTGCAAAAATATACCATGTACTCAAGTTCTAAACTGAATTCAAGAAAGAGAAAACAAGTAGATCACCAAGTATTCTGCTGACACATACTCTGTCTCTCTCTCTCTCTCTCTGCCACCTGTCACTTCTGCTGCCGGAGCTAGAATGGCTCTTGCCATCACCTCTTCCCTTCCATAATGGCCTGTGTCCTCAAACTGAACCAAATAAATCCTTCCTTCAGTCATTTTTGTTGGGCATTGTGTCACAGCATTGACAAAAGTAACTTATACACGCTCGTATTGGTTCACTATTGCTCAGGTGATCTCACCTGCTTCCTTGGTGTCACCTATCATCTGCTTATTAATAACACTCAAATTTAAACAGAAGCCCGACTTCATCAGGCTCATAATTGGATGCATTCTTTAATCTCCTGCATTATCAGTTTTTCAAGATGAGCTCATCTTTCCTATTAAAGTTAAGCCCAAGCCCTTGAATTGGTGGTCCCTGTCCTGGTAAAGAGAGCCATCCATGGATTTGATCAAACAATGCTTAAACACTCTTACTAACATTTCCCTCCTCCTGGCGGACATCTAAGCCATCTTGGAAATCTGTGATTAGTATCAGCCAGTTCAATTCTGCGTAGACGTCCATATTAGCCTGCTGACTGGCTTCTCTGCCTCTACTTCCTACCCTCAGTCCGTTTATTCCCTCAAATGTAGTCATCTTATTCATCTTAAAAGGCTCTGGTCCAGCGATGCTGACCTTCCTGGCATCCCAGATGAGGCATATCTTTCTCCCTCCAGGCTATAGTTTATGTTTTCTTCCTTTTCTACATAGTCATCCCATTGTAACACATTAGCCAGGATTTATTCTGGAACTCCAGCAGTCTTGTACAGCAGAGGGAGTATTGTGAATACTTCCGGAGTATTTGTTACATTTTTCTCTTGATTTTTGCTTTTTTTTTTTATTCTTGGAGTACTGACAGCTTTAGCTGTTCCTCCTGCCTTGTTTTCATCACTTTATAGATACCATAATTCGCTAAATCCCTAGTAGACCTACTTTGATATTTAATATGCAGGTACTCAGTAAGCATTTTCCAGGGTATTGTCACGTTCTTCCTCTGTTCAAAAACCTCTCATAACTGAAATTCTAACCTTTCCTATCAAAATTGTACATACTTTGAAGACAGACTTTGTGTATTATAATAGAAAAAGGCCATAGCATTTAGAATATTTTGGAGTGGATATTATTTTGAGAATCTTATATGTAAGTACTATATTTACATAATTTGCTCCCTCCCACTTTTCTGTGTCTCTCCTCTCTCAAATTCATGGCCTCTTTTTATTTAATTATTATTGTTACATATCTACATGTATCAATACATCTGCCAAGTCGCTTTAGCATTGCTTGTACATATGGATGTGTGTTTAAGGCTGACCACTTAGAGCTGAATCACCTATTCTAGGCTTCTTCCCTGGGAAAGCTTGATTCTTGCTCTCAGCGGCCATCAGTTGCCTATGGCGCTTTCTCTAGGAGTGAGGGAGGCATTGTGAGATTTCTTCCATCCACGTTAGCACGTCCGCTTTGTTGTCGTTTTTCAGGTCTTGTTTGCACGATCATATTGTTGAAGTTTCATGAGTGCAGGTTACCTGTAGAATACAGACAACACTGTCTTGCAGCAGGCATCCTGGTTCTCTGGCTTTTACAACCACCTCTGCTCCCCCACCAGCTCCCCAGTGTTCCTAGAGCCTCTGTTGTAGGGGTTATATTGTAGATTTATCAACTAGGGTTGGACACTCCAGGATCAACTAATTTACCTACTTTAGAGTCTTGTTAGTGGTGAGACTTGGAAGGAGATGGCTATCTCCCTAGCATGTTTATCTATACAGTGGACTTCATAGTACCCACCCCATAGGAAAGTTTGAGGATCTACTGAAATCCCGATGAAAGCATCCATTAAAAGCAACAAAATTTTATCATGAAGAAATCATATTACAATGTTTGTGCTGGCTAGTCTTATGTCAACTTGCCACACAAACTAGAATAATCTGAGAGGGAACCTTAGTGAGAAAATGCCTCCATACGATCCAGCTGTAAAACATTTTCTTAATTATTGATGGGCAAGGGAGGGCCCAGCCCATTATGGGTGGGTCCACTCCTGAAATGAGTTTGGCTGTTCCCTTTCAGTTTGGCAAGTTTGGCTGTTCCCTTTCAGTTTGGGAAGCACGGATGTTAACTGCGCTTTAAAGGTTTAGTAGAATTTACTTAGTAGATGTGTCCATTGCTAGGCTGAAATTTCTTTGTTATGGATGTAAATTTCTTTGTTATGGATGTAGGTAAGAATGTGTCTATTTCTTCTAGATAACCTATGGGTTGTTTGGTTATGTTTATTGGTTTGGGGCTTGGGTTTTTTGTTTTAAGTTTCAAAGTATTCCTAATGATCCTCTGGATTTTACAGATTCTATTCTACTCAGGAAATCTATTGTTTTTTGTACTTTCATCACTGAAACCCCTGATTCCTTCTCTGTTTAGGATTTCTTTTTGTATTTTCTGCAGAGCTGGCTTGGTTAGTTTATGGAGGTTGTCCTTGCTTGACTGGTTAGTGATAGCATCTCTAGAGCTCGGGATATGCAGTAGTACTAAATTTTCTGCTTCCCCTGGAAGAGCAATGAAAGGTATCTGTAGACAGATTTTTTTCCTTTGGGCCACCAGTTCACAAATAACGACATAGAGACTTCCTATTAATTTTGAAAGTTCAGCCGATAGCTTAGGCTTGTTTCTAACTAGCTCTTATAACTTAAATTAATATATTTCTATCCATATACATGTTGCCACATGACTTACGACTTTTACCTTTCTTCCTGCATGTCTGTTCCCTCTGTGTCTGGTTGGTGACTCTACTTTCTTCTTTCCAGAGCTCTTTCTGCCCAGAAGTCCCTGCTATGCCTCCTGCCTAACTATTGGTCATTTAGCTTTTTATTAAACCAATCACAGTGACACATCTTCACACAGTGTAAAGAAATATTCTACAACATTTGCCCCCTTTGTCTAAATAAAAAAGAAAGGTTTTAACTCTAACACAGTAAAATTATATACAATAAGAACAATTATCAGGTAAGAATTACATTTACAATTACAATGTTCAGTCCTTTTGTAGTTGGCAAGTTTAGAGAAAATACTCCGTTATCATTTTATACTCCGTGTTACTTTGATTAACAAAAAGCTGAAAGGCTGAGAACTGGGCAGGATTCCTGGGCAGAGGAGATGCTGGGAAGAAGGCAGAGTCAGCAGCCAGACACAGGATAGCTAGGATGCACATAATGGAGGTGAGGTAACAAGCACATGGAAGAATGTAGATTTAAAAATATGGGTTAATTTAAGTTATAAGTACTAGTTAGAAACAAGCCTAAGCTATCAGCCAAGCTTTCATAATTAATAATAAGTTCCCATGTCATTTTTTGTGAGCTGGTGACCCAAAGAAAAGCCCAACTCCATACGGGTACCCTCCTTCATCTCAAAGTAGGAGTGGAGGCATCAGTAATGACAAGTCCCTTGGAGTGTCTGCTGGTCACATGTAGATTCGAGTGTCTGCTGGTCACATGTAGATTTCCAGTCTAGTTTCCCGTTTGTTTGCTGACCTAGAGCCAGTGATGGGGTTTTTCATTCAGTGCTCTCAAGTTGGGAGCCTGTTGTTTCCTTTGTAAAGCTAACATTTGGTTATTTCTGGACGTCTCTGTTTTGTTGGTTTTTTTTGTTGTTTTTTTTTTGTGTGTGTGTGTTACTGTGGCCCTCTCTTGTCTTTCCACGTTTGCATCTCACTCTGCAGACATGGGCTGGGTGTTTTCTTTGTGGGGACACAGGTGAGTGCAATCTGTCTCTGTTTAACCATCTTCTTTCCATCAAAGGCCGTTTCTCTTCCTGCTGTCCACCATCGTCATCATCACTACATTTCTCTCTTCCTCCCCAAACCTCTCTCTGGGGCCTTCCTCACTCTCCTTCAAATTCATGACCTCTTTTTTCACTAATTGTTATAGCATACATATATGTACATACACACACACACACATTCCTAAATACGACCTGTTCCTTTTGTGTAATGTACTTGTATGTGTGTTTTCAGGCTGCTTGGCACTGGACAACCAACTGATGTTCCCTTGGGAAGCCCACCTCTCCCACTCCCAGCTCTCCTCACTTGCCTGTCATTCTTATATAGGGTCGAGGCCTCGTGGGCTTTTCTCCATCCAGTTGGGCACGTCTGTTGGCATCACCCTTGTTCAGCCCACATTGGGCACTTATGTGGGTGAGGCTGTATGGATGTAATTTCTGATGCTACTGGGAGACAATCTCACAGCAAACTCCCAGGTCCTCTGGCAATTCCAATCTTTCTGCCCCCTCCTCCACAGTATTCGCTGAGCTTCAGGTATGGGAGTGTTTTGTAGATGTGTCCATGAGTACTGGGCTCTGTGTTTGGATTGGTTGTGGGTTTTTTTTTTTTAAAGTGGTCTTCATCTGTTGCAAAGAGAACTTTCCTTTATGGGGGCTGGGTGGGAGGGTTTATCTGTGGCTATCAACCTGCTCAACAAGAGGGAAACTATACCTGGTACTGGAAACCTAGCCAGCTATTCAGTGCCAGTGAGCAGTTATTAAGGGGAATCTACAGCCTCTAATTTAGTAAGCCAGCGTGATCCTAATGATAGTCTATAAATGTGTCCTTTCACCCACAGAGAAGACAGCGTTGCTCTAAGGGTGCTGTTAAGTCAAATTTTATGAGATACTTGAAGAATTTATAAGCCATCTGGAAGGCAGAGTAGATAAGAACACATATTCTGGAATCAGAAAAACCTGAGTTTGAATGCTGATTCTACCGGTTTATTGCAGAGTAACTACACCAGGCAAGTTGTTTAACTTCTGAATGTAATGACGAAATGCCTGCCTTAGGAGCACAGTTGGAGTGGCGCTGTGTTTCCTTTCGTTGCTGTGCCAGGGCTCAAGATCACTTCTGACAGCCCTGGCTCACATTTACATCTAGCTATAATTCCTTTCTAGGAACTCTCTTATAGTAAGATTACTTTAAACTGAAGTAATATGTTAAAGGCAAAAATGTATATTTTCTCAAATTTAATGCAAGTTATCTGTGTAAAAAATATGCTAATGTGAACTCCAGGTTCCAATCGTGATTGTCTTCCATGTTGTTTGTAGGAGAATCCTCATTGACACTGGAGAGCCATCAGTTCCAGAATATATCAGCTGTTTAAAGCAAGCCTTGGTCGAATTTGACACAGCAATCCAAGAAATCCTAGTGACTCATTGGCATCGCGATCATTCCGGAGGCATAGTAGATATTTGTGAAAATATCAGTAATGGTAAGCAGAAAACATTTAAGCTCACTGAGGAAGGTTATGCTTGAGAAATAATTTATAATTTAACTTTTCACCTATGTCGATATTTAATTTTTTCTTAAATTGATATGACTTGAATACTGTCAACTTCAGCAGAGGTGACATGGGAAGCTGCTTTCTCTCAGATCCTCTCTCTCTCCCCCTGCCCCAGTGATAAAGCTGAGCTTTAGTTTCGTCTCGGTGACAGCTGCAGGTCCAGATGCATGAACCAGCCACCGTTCAGCATCTGCTGTAGGCAGGCTCTGCAGCGAGCGCTCCCCGTGGCCACTGCGAGGCTGCTGCTGCTGTCTGTTCCCAGCAGATCCTCAGGCCTTGCAGAACTTTAAGACCCTTGCTAAGATATATGGAGATCTGGGCGACATATCAGCATATCGATCATTTCTTCTCCCTGAAACCTATTTAGTACTGAGAGTTTACCTATTCTCCTCGGTCCTTAATCTTGCCACCATGTTCCTAGATCGAGACATTCATTAACCACACATTCGGGTGCCCACTATGGATCAGGGACTGAGAACAAAGCAGAGAGTGTTTGTCAGGGAGCTTTCATTCTCCGGACTGACCCGCCTCATCCAAAGTACACCAGCCTGCTGCCACAGTGACAGATGCCAGACTGGACCCTACGTGACAGGTGACACCCTGAGAACGTTGCATAATGTTACCTTTGGGATCGCTCTAAGAGAGCGATCGTTTTAGGTTCTATACAAAATAGCAAATATCTATATAATTGCCATTCAGTTGATATAAAGAAAGTAGAAGAGAAATTTGACACAACTTTTTATAGCTGCTAACATTTTCGTGCTTTCTTGAGAAAGGTCTTGTCTGCCCTTCTGGGCATGACTGAAGCTGCACAGGCTGTGTGCAGGCGCAGGCTGGTCGGCACTGAAATGGTTCCATGACGCTCTGCAGCATCATTCGGCTGTACTGTAGTTTGCCCTGCTCCGTATTGGTTTACTGTTTAGTTACTGGTAGGGCAGATATGGTCAAGTAGTTTCCAGTGCTGGCTACATGTATTTTATAGGCCATAAGTGCCATTTATACAGTTTCTTTGGCAAGACAGAGTAAAATCTGATAACAGATTTTTTGATTTTTCAAAAACAACCAGTTTAGGGCAGGAGATTTGGCTTAGTGGTTTAGAGTGTGCCTGCCCTTCCAGAGGACCCAAGTTCAGTTGTCAGCACACATGTCAGGCAGCTCATAACCACCCATATAAGTCCAGCTCCAAATGCTCAGAGGCTGTCTCTGGCTTGTATGGGCATTGTACACGTGTGGCATACATTCACACAGACACACGCATACACACATGATAAAAAACAAAACAAACCTTTAAATTAAAAAGAATTAGTATGGGCCACACTTTAATCCCAGCACTCTGGAGACAGAGGCAGGCAGATCTTTGAGTTTGAGACCAGCCTTGTCTACAGAGTGAGTTCTAGGATGGCTAGGGCTACACAGAGAAACCCTGTCCAGAAACAACAGAACAAACAAAACAAAAATCCAGACAGTAACTTGTCAATGCATGTCTCCCTCTGTCTCCAGCACCACTGCCCTGACCTTTGTATCTTCCAGTTAGACTGTTACAGTCATCCCTTCAGGTTCTGCTCGATCTTCCCCTCCACCGCCACCACTTCCAGCTGCCACACTGGCCTGTTAACACTGTCACATTATCTTATTAAAGACTGTACAGGCCAAGGTGAAATTCCTGTCCTGTCAGCTGAGCTCATCTTGCCTGCGCAACTTTTCTCCGTTCTTCCCAGCAGTATTCTGCGTGACAAGACAGTAGTGCTATGTCACACCCACACCGCACCCACTCTCGGCTCCACACCTCTCCTGACGCTGCACCCTGCCTACAAGTTTCCCCTGTACCTCTACCATCCCACGTATCCTGTAAATCATAGCTCAACTTCTGTCCCAGCCCTGAATCCTGTCTCAGTAGCACATCCTTTGCACTGCTGTTGCTTTTCCTAGCTGAGCTGTCTTCAGGATTCCAGGAGTCTTCACTATAGGTCTTTGTCCCATGTGAAAGTCTCATTGCCCAGCTATGTCAGATTTTAAGAACCTTGTTCACTGCACTCGCTGTCCTGGTGAAATGATTGGTGCTGCAGATTAGTGAGGTATTGATTGCCTGTGTACTAGTGAGGAGTCGCGGGTGTTAAACTTTTCCTAAAGGGTCACTGTCTTAGCACCCAGGACCCCTCTCAGCACTAACAGCACAGGCGGTCTTATTATGAGCTCCTGCCGTGACTCTCTTGCTGTTAAGCGGGCACCTACATAGACAAAAGTGCTCACGTTCCAGCAAACTGTCTCCTCATCCCTTCCCTGGTGTCAAATGCTAGCTGAGATTATGGAGAACTACTCTGACATTTCTGCACAGAATAGGAATGACTAGAAAAATCACAGAGGCTTTTATGTGACCTGCAGGGGCATGGAAGAAGAAAACGCTCTGGGAAGAGGTAAACTAGTTTCACCTGTTAGTGCACAGCTTCACCCTTCCTGCCTCCCTGTTGTCTTAGTGTTTTATGTAGCTGTTAGTGGGTGTTGCCTGTATGAATGCTGATCTCTTCAAAAACCGAATCAGTTAGAGTGTAGCTTAATATATTTACATGTTTCATGACTAGACACCACCTACTGCATTAAAAAGCTCCCACGGAATCCTCAGAAAGAAGAAATTATAGGAAATGGAGAACAGCAATATGTTTATATAGAAAATGGAGAAATAATTAAGACTGAGGGAGCCACTCTCAGGTAAGTAAATGTCCCTTAGGATAAGTGAGGGGCCCGTGTGTGTGTGTGTTATAAAGAGGGGTGAAGGCATTTAGGTATATTTGCCTGTATGTGTGAAGGATCGTGAATTTGACACATTTAATGCTCTCAGGAAAGAGAGAGGGCTTGCTTGCAAAACCAGAAAAGGAAGATGTTTCTGTCTGCTCTCTTTGGTTTTCCTTTGTTTTTTAATTCATACCAGTGTTTTACACAAATACAAATGAAAAAATTAGGCCGAGGCATGAGAGTTCACAGACATGGGAGGTTGATGCCAGACATTTGCCATGAATTCAAGGCCAATTTATGCTAAGTGTTAAGTTCCAGGTCAGCCTGGGCTACAGTGTGAATGAGGCCCTGTCTCCAAAAGTAAGTTTATGTATTTAAAAGTTAACATTTCCCCCTTGGGTGATTGAGGGATCTACCTGAACCTCAATGCAGGACCTTCCCAATGTTCTCACTTTGAGAAAGAGACCCAGACCTGTTTGAAATACTTTGGGGTAGACCCATGATCTGTGTCTGGGATAAAGCATTTCCAACTTCAATATTTTGAACCTGAACTAGTGGTAGTTCTCAGTCTCCTAGAATCTGTTCTTGCCTTGTGATCTCAGTACATCGCTATGCTCTGCACAAGGGATGGTACTCAGGGTCCCCTTGTGATCTCAGTACATCGCTGTGCTCTGCCCAAGGGATGGTACTCAGGGTCCACTTTAACCTTGTCATTGCTATTCACCTTTACCATTTCCCTGATTCCTCATTACGCTGCCTTAGACTGCCTGAAGTGTTTGTCAGGGGCAGTCAGATGCTCAGTGGGTGAAAACATTGGGTGTCAAGCTTGCTGGCCTATGTTGAGTCACTCGGATCTCATGATAGAAGGGAAAGAACTGATCCGCAAAATCTGTCCTCCCACCTCCACACACACCAGGCCCCCACCCAACTCCACAGATAAATAAATAAAAGTGTAATTTGAGCAGAATTAAAATGAAGCATTTGCTAGTGCTGCCCCCTCTCCATGCCTGCTGCTGCCGTTTTCTCCCTAGCCATCTCTAGGCCTCCCCGTCTAGTTTCCCTTGTACCCATTTCACTTGTGCTTTTGATGATTCCCACCAGCTACAATGTTTGCTGTCCCTGTAGCTCCACGGTCAAGCTCCAGACCACATTTCTGCTCTTAGCTCCCACTATCCCACTCGCAAGGACCATCAGCCACATGTAAAGCCTCGTGGGCATGTCAGACCTCTGTTTATGTCTTCCTGTTTTCTGACCACTGCTCCTGTCCTCAGACTTTGCTCCCCAGCACACTATTGTTTGCCCAGCTCACAAGTTACTGTGAGTATCCTTCCTGAGCAGAGTTCACTGCCCCCTCCTCCAGCTCTCATGCAGCTCTTGTTATTTCTTCCGAGCACTGAGCAATGACACTATAGTTTGTGTATGTGAGCAGGCATCTCCTCTGCTCTGACAGTTTGCGGTAGCAGTGTACGCCAGTTGCCATAGCAAGGTAGCTTAGAAATATAATGATTCCAACATTAAAAAATTTCTAAGTCACATTAAGGCCAAAAAAGATTCCTGATTTGTGAGTGGTCTTTAAGGTATTCAGCAGGACAGCGTTTCGGGTTCCTTTGATTTTTGTGACTCCTCACTCCTCTGCACTTGGCTGTCAGATCCCCACACTTAGCTCAGTACAGCAAATACTAAAGGACACGGAGAAGATGTCATGTAGAAGGTTTCATGGGCCAAGGCTTCTGCTCCATTAGCTATAACTGCAGTCATGTTCCACACCTGACTGTGTGATGCAGGGACATTAACCCCATGCTCAAGAGAAGGAAGAAATCAGATTGGTAGTTAGCTAGTCCTCCTCTTGCATAGGCATATGCCAGGTTGATCTTTGTATCCTCAGTCCCTGGCACATAAAAGGCACTGAGGAGCCCACGAGTAGTGTCTACAAGTAGGCCAGTGGGTGTGGGTCAGACGTGAACAGGAAAAGGAAACAATGAGTAGCCACTGAGCTCTGCCACGCCAGTGTCATCTTTTAGCCAACGTCCAGTAATTTGTAAAAATCTCTGGTATAATTTCTATACCAGCTAGTTAGGGGTAGGTTTCTTAAAACACTCTTGCTAACACACACACACACACACACACACACACACACACACACACACACACACACACACACACACACACACGATGTGCTCAGTACCATTGTACTTGCCAAGCATCTAAAAGGCCCTAGTTTTCATTCCTGGTGCTGCAGGAGAACAACATACAGAACAGATAGACAGGTACTTGACTGCATTCTCTCATAATAACAGATTTTCTGTTGCTATGACAAAACATATGATCAGGGCAAGTCTCTGAAAGAAAACATGCCTTTGCCTTCCGGTTCCAGACTGTGAGAGTCCACATGGCAAGGCAAAGCTATGCTGGCAGGAACAGCTAAGTGCCTACATCCTCATCTTCAAACAGAAACAGAAAGGGCTCTACCATCTGTCCCCAAGCAGATATTTTTGTTGGTTTGTTGTTGTTGTTTTGTTTTGTTTTGTTTTCTAAGACAGGATTTCCCTATGTAGCCCTGAACTGTCCTGGAAGTTGCTCTGTAGACCAGGCTAGCCTCAAATTTAGAGATCCATCTGCCTCTGCCTCCCAAGTGCTGGGATTAGAGATATGTACCACCATGCTTAGCTTAAATTTTTAAAAGTCTTTATAGTTTCAATATTTAATATTAAGGATTTGGTTAATTGTTATTTTTGGCAAAGGGGAACTCCAACTTATAGTTATTTCATTTTCATCAATACTGTAATTTAATAGCTAATTTGTCAAAGGTCCTACAAATGGTTCTTGCCATAGCTTCCATGTCTTTCTTGCACTTGTAGAAGAGGAACCGTGCTTCAATACTGTACATCTTACTGCTTCAATGTGTTTCTTATTCTGTCTGTTAATATATTCACTACTGCTTTGTTTTTAGTTTTGGTTTTTTAATTTGTTTTGTTTTGTTTTGTTTGTAGCTTTGGAGCCTGTCCTTGAACCTCTTGTAGACCAGGCTGTCCTCGAACTCACAGAGATCTGCCTGCCTCTGCCTCCCGAGTGCTGGGATTAAAGGCCGTCACTACTGCTTTGTAACAGTACTAGTGAGTTGGGTAATTTATTAGTCAAGTAACTCCAAAGACACAGAATAAAAATTTGTTAGAAAAAAATTATTTAAAAGTCAATAGTGGAGAAGAGCAAGAGAAGCCCCAAGTAAGAGTGACCGAATTAGGGGTGGGGCCCGTCCAGACAGGATGGGGCAGTTAGAAGGTAGGGACAGCAGAGGGCCAAGTAAGAGTGACAGAACTCAGGGTCACATCATTTCAATAGGCACTGTGTCCAACTGAACCAACCGGTAAGCTATACTTACTGGTCCTTTCCTCTCCTCCAGTTTATTGCATATGGTCCTATTTGGGTAGTTTTCCATGTTACCACTAATTCAACTGTGATGACATATGTCTTCCAGGGTGTGTAATGTAGCAGGGAGTCCCTCCATCACAGCTTCCAAAAGAGCCTTCTGTCTGTGCCTCCTAACTCCTGGTGGGCTTCATGTGCTCTGCTGCACTGGCTTTCCTGCAGGCCTCCAGTTACTTTCAGTGCAGACACGCACACGCATACACACACACACACACACACACTCACTGCAGGTGACTTCACTCTTACCGGAGCCTCCCTTCCTTTGGTTTTCTAACTTTCCCCCTTTCTTTTTGAAAGCTTATGTCCGGTGGCTCCTGGAAGTGGAGTGAATTGTTGAGGCCTGTAGCTAGACTTTTTTGTCAGCCTGGTTTTGGACCTCAAGCCCCCGAATAATGACACTGAGACTTTATTAATTATGAAGCTTGGCCTTTAGCTTAGGCTTGTTCCCCACTAGCTCTTAGAACTTAAATTAACCTGTTTCTATTAATCTGTGTTCTGTCACATGGCTCTTTACTTCCCCTCTATTCTGTGAGTCTTGACTCCCTCCATGTTTCAGTGGCATCTCCAAAAGAGACCATTCTTCTGCTCCGCCAAAACAAAGCAAAAAAAAAAAAACCAAAACAGAAACACGCGACACAAAGTCCCTACCTATACTTCCTGGGCATCCCTTTCTCGTCATCCAGGTACCCTCTGACTCTCTATGATTACTTTCTGTCAACTAGTTGCTAACTTGGTCTCCTGACCCAAGGTTAATTTTATTTAATTAATGCAAATGCAGACTTGGGGTTCACAGTGTGATTGAATATTCCACGACAGAGACCTTCCATGTCTGAATGTCTTTTAAAGTGCAGCCTTAGGCTGAGATGTCACTTGTTTGCCTGACATGCACAAGGCCTTGCAAAATTAAAATATAACTTGATTTAAGATATGCTGAATGGCCAGGCAGTGGTGGCACACACGTTTAATCCCAGGAGTCAGGAGAGAGAGGCAGGCATATCTCTGTGAGTTCAAGACCAGCCTGGTCTACAGAGTGAGTTCCAGGACAGCCAAAGATACACAGAGAAACCCTGTCTCAAAAACAATAAATAAAGATATTCTGGATGAGTTCTAAGTTACAGGAAGATAAAAGTAAGAAGGTTTGGTGTGTTACTGCCCAGTGAGATGGCTACAGGCAATGCTAATGTACTGTCCAGAAAGCTAGAAGAGCCAGATAGTGGTGGCACACACCTTTAATTCCAGCACTCAGGAGCAGAGGCAGGTGAATCTCCATGAGTTCCAAGCCAGGCTGGTCTACAAAGTAAGTTCCAGGACAGCCAGGACTGTTACACAGAAAAACCCTGTCTCAAAAAAACTAAAAAAGAAAAAAAGGAAGGAAGCTAGAAGAAAGGATTTTGAATACTTTTACCATAAATTATCAGTGTTTGTAGAAATAGATATGTTTAACCTTATATATTTTTTTATTTTTTTAAATATTTATTTATTCATTATGTATACAATATTCCACCTGTGTGTATGCCCACAGGCCAGAAGAAGGCACCAGACCTCATTACAGATGGTTGTGAGCCACCATGTGGTTGCTGGGAATTGAACTCAGGACCTTTGGAAGAGCAGGCAATGCTCTTAACTACTGAACCATCTCTCCAGCCCATTTAACCTTATTTAAACATTATTTAGCATAATATATGTTTTTAAACACTACGTGGTATGCCATAAATAAGTACAGCTTTCATATTTTATGTCAATTCAGTTAATTAAAAATGGTTTTGTTTTTATGAGGACCCTAAGAGGGACATACATAGATCTAATCTACATGGGAAGTAGAAAAAGACAAGGTATCCTGAGTAAATTGGGAGCATGGGGACCTTGGGAGAGGGTAGAAGGGGAGGGGAGAGGCAGGGAGGGGAGCAGAGAAAAGTGTAGAGCTCAATAAAAGAAAAAAAACATTGGAAATCAAGTGGGGGAAAAGGGGGGTTTGTTTTTAAGTTTCTTGATTGGCCATAGTGGCATACACACCTTTAACTCCAGTACCTGAGAATCTGAGGCAAGAGGACCACGAGTTAGAGGACAGTTGAGGCTGCAAAGCCAAACCCTGTTGGAAAAGAGACATGAGTGAGTGTGTAAGTGAGTGAGTGTGTGAGTGAGTGAGTGCGTGAGGGAGGGAGGGAGGGAGGGAGGGAGGGAGGGAGTAGGCAAGTGAGTGAGAGAGTGTGTGAATGAGTGAATGTGTGAGTGGGTGTGTTAGTGAGTGTGTGAGTGGGTGTGTGTGTGAGTGAGTGAGTGGGTGAGAGAGTGAGTGTGTGAGTGAATGCATGAGTGAGTGTGGGTATGTGTGAGTGCGTGAGTGGGTGTGTGAGTGCATGCGTGAGTGAGTGTGTGTGTGAGTGAGTGGGTAGGTGAGTCAGTTTGTCGATGCAGATTAGGTTCCAAGTTGAAGTTGTTTCATTTTGTAGGTAAGGTTTTATTTTCTTCTACTTTCAATGTTGTATTTGATAAATTCAGGCCCTTCTGAATCTTGAGATTTCTAGTTATCTGGTTTTTTCTGGGCATTGTGGGGGGATTTCTTCTTATCCATCTTTTCCCGAGAGTCATAGTTTTGTGCTTTAGTGCATTTGTAGCTCTAGGTTCTGATAGGAAGAAAACTACTCATGACCTGTGTTACTGCAGACAGACTTTAATTGAAGGGCTCCATGGAGATAGATACAGGAAGCCTTCCAGTGAGGCTTTGCTGCGGAGTAGAGCATTGGGCTCCACCATAGCTCAGTAAGGACAAGTAGGGCATGAGCTAAGGATGCGTGCATGGGGAATAACAAGAGGTAACCAGTCCAAGGGTTCTGGTGTCCACAGCAGATTCTCCTGATCTGGCTTACTCAAATTAACTTCCTCCAGGACAGAGAGGGAAACTCAGTGTCAGGCCAAGTCAGCATAGGAGAGCAGTGTCTCCTCCATCTTCTAAGGGCCCTTGGCTAGATTGGAAAATAGAATTGACAAAGACAGAATGACAGGGGAAAGTAGCTTTAATGTCTTTCTGAGGCACTGGAGAATTCAGAAATAAAGACCCAAATTAGCATGGAACACGACCTCTTTTTATGCTGTTTGATAGAGTAAATAGTCATAGAGAAGTATGACCAGACAAGAGGTGACCTAGGCTTAGGGAGCTGTACAAGGCTTGTTTGCTCAGATTCTTCTTCAGAAGTAAGGCTGTCTGTATCTGAGCATGAACCTGGTGAAAGTCAAGAATTCCTTATAGGTTTGAAAACTTAGTCAAAGCAGGAAGGCATTGGGAGTTCAGAGAAACTCTCCTGCTTTTCCGGTGTCTCTCGTGCCCCTGCTTGGCCCACACAGGATGCTGGAGGGACCATATGTCAGAGGAGGCTGGTATAGCCCTGTCAATGGAAGATCCTGGAGGCTGCAGAGATGGCTCAGTGGTTAAGAGCACCGGCTACTCTTGCAGAGGACTCAGGTTAGGGTCCCAGCATCTGCATAATGACTCAGCCACCTGGACCTCAAGTTAGGGAATTCTACACTTGTGAACACTCCAGGCACTAGGCTTCCATATGGTGCACATATAGATATGAGAGCACAACACTCATATACATGAAATAAATAATACACTTTTTAAAAGAAGAAGAAAGAATTCATGAGAGCCTGGCCAAAAGTTTTGGCCAAAGGAAGAAATCTTTATCCAATTCCAAATAGGAAATATGGCTTTTGATTCTAAGAATTTTTCTTGAAGTTGCTCCTGATTGCATTCTCTCACCTGTTTCTTAGCTGATTTACTAGCACTCCAGGTCTTCTGTCAGAACTCCTGTGTGCATCTGCTCCATTCCCCATCCTGATCTCCCTCATTTTCCTTCTTCTTACACCTGGGAGGTTTGTATCTTTGATTTCTCACTCTCTTCATCTTGCTTTATAATCAGTGGGGTTTGTTTTCAAAGGTTTCTTCTTTGTGGTTTGTTGCCACTAGATTCCTTTGCTTTTTCTTAACCCATTGCATGCACTGTATTCTAATTATCTTAATTACCCTCTCATATTTCCTTTTTTTCTTTTTTGCTGAAAACTGCAGAGCTATTTCTGAGCCCTGAGAATTGGGGGATAGTTGGACGGTTGTCAGCATGAGCCTCAAGGTGCCATAATCTAGATGAAGTGCTTTGTTGGGAACCCATTTTTGACAATGGAGCCGGTTCCCGAGGTAATAAATAACTTAGAAAAGGCTTTTTTGAGTTCTTCAGGAAGGGTAAAGACCTCACTAACATTATGTAAACTGATGTGGAAAGGGAATCTACCTGTGTTCAAGTAATCTTCATTTTCTTCACCTATTATCTCTGCTTCCATCCATGCCCGTTTTACACTTTTGGAAGACCGAGTCCTTTCTGTAACAGGCTTATATCACATGTCCCACTGCGCAAAGTAAGAATGGAACCTGAATAGCTGGAAAGTCTCTATTTGGGGGCTTTGTTTGGGATTTTTAGTGTTGAGGATTAAACCCAGGGCCTCACATGTTCTACACTGAGCTATAGCCACAGCCCTGAATCTTTGTTAAACAGGTTTTCAATCTTTTGTTTGCTTATTTTAACTTCCTTTCCCCTTCTGTCCCCACTTCTTCCAGAGTCCTGATACCCCACATCCTTAACTTTCAGGGACTTCTCCCAGGTGATCTAGGTTGTTCTCATCTTTCTCTGTGTGTTTAGGTCTCACCTCTCATTTCAGCATCAGCAGCTCTGAAGCTGTGTTCTTCCCGCCCATTCTTTCCCTTCCTGGGAGGCTGTGCCATTACAAAAACAAAGAAAACCCCTTTCCTGATCATCTCATTGGGGTTTCAGAAGGAAAACAGATGCAGATGTACACTCTGCTGTTTTTAACCAAAAACCAACATTGAGTCCCTAAGTTTTAAATGTAAATAGGCATCTATATTTTCCCTACCACCTAAATCATTCATTATTGAAAGTTTTATTTAAAATATTCCAAGACCATAAAAATCAATCTCTAAATCATACAGAAAGGTACTGTTTCTGAAGCTAAGTAAAATTAAGTTTGAACTACATTCTTCCACGATGTATTGCTGTCTTCTGTGTCACTCATCTAAAGTGGAGAGGGCAGTGTACAGGGTACATGTGCAGTCCTCACAAGCCCCTGAAGTCAGTGCCTGAGACCTGGAAAGCTAGGGGTCAAAATCAGATGCCACTAAGAGCTGAGTGCTGGAACTAGAGGAAGCCCTGCCTGTCGGAGACTAAAGGGTGAACAAGCAAGGCAGTGTGCAGCCTATGAAATGCGAGTGTAGTTCAAGACACATGAGTGAGACAGGGAAGCCACCAGTCCCAAAGACGAAATCTTCATGTGGCTGAGAAGTCAAGAGGTGCTTTGCAGAACAAACTAGTTAGACTTCTTGTTTAATGCTCATATAGATATAAAACTTATGTGAATATAAATAAAGCTCTCAAACTATTTCTTATGACTTAAAGGTATCATAATCAGTTTTTAAGTTTAAAGGGTTTTTGTTTGCAATATCAGCTATAGACAATAATGGGTTTCATGATGACATTTTCATTTATGTATATAATGCATTTCCTACTTACCCCTTTACTATCCTCTGTCCTCTCTCGCTCCCTTCCCACCCTGCTGACTCCTTTCTTCCTCCCAACTAGTCCCCCTTCCACTTCCACATCATTTATTTCTCTCACTCTGTGTGTGTATGTGTGTGTGTGTATATATGAGTGGGTACTGGGGACCAAACTTGGTTCTCTGCAAGAGCAACAGACACTCCTAACTGCTAACTCATCTCTCCAGCCTCTACACTTACTTAAAAAGTAAGTGGAAATATGTTGGCTGAGGTTTCTGTCCCACCCAGTCCCACAGCTGTTCCATCCCAAAGAAACACATAGAGGTCTACATTAATCATAAACTGGTTGGCCTATAAGCTCTGGCTTCTTATTAACTCTTTCTTACATCTTAAATTAGCCCATGATTCTTGTCTGTGTTAGCCATGTGGCTTGGTACCTTTATCAATGAAGCATTCTCATCTTGCTTCCTCTGCATCTGGGTGATGACTACAGACTGACCTTTTCTCTTCCCAGAATTCTCCTGTTCTTGTTGCCCACCTTTACTTCCTGCCTGGTCACCCTGCCTATACTTGCTGCCTGACTAGTGGTCAATCAGCAGTTTATTAAAATACAAGTAACAAATCTTTGGAGGGTACCAGACCATTGTTCCACAGCAGAAACAAATACATATAAGGATGTTTCTCTTAAATTTTATATAAATACTATATAAATTTTATTAAAGTAAATTTTATTTTTGAAACTTATAACATTGTGCCAAATATTTATGTAGAGCACTTAGGTATTTGCCTATGAAAAGTATTTAATAACATAGAAAATATAATAAAAGTAATGAAAACTTCAAAAGTCAGTTTTGTTTTTAATTATTAGTGAAAGAAATTGAAAAGCTATGTTCTTACTAAAAGTACTATTTCTCAAGAATCTTAATTTTTAACTTCTTTATATTTTCATGTATTTCAAATTTGTTCTTATCGTCTTTTTATTTATAAGATAAGAAGAAAAGATGTTATTAAATTTGTACTTCTGAATAAGAAATGTGATCTAGTAATAGGGGATATTTGTCTGTGCTCAACTTTCCATGAGGAACCCCTGAAAAAACTGGGATAATGAGATTTTTTGACTTGTTGGTATCATGTTAATGTCTTGTCTAAAGATGATAGAATTATTTACTTTGCAACATTCTCCCCAGGCCTAAGAATTCATACTTATTATTTTGTGATTCATAACTTCTGTTTTTGACTAGAGTTATACACACTCCTGGCCACACTGATGACCACATGGCTCTACTCCTGGAAGAGGAAAATGCCATATTTTCTGGGGATTGTATCCTAGGAGAAGGAACCACAATATTTGAAGACCTCTATGATTATATGAACTCCCTAAAGAACTTATTAAAAATCAAAGCTAATATTATATATCCTGGTGAGTAATGTTTTTTAATCTAGCAAGCCATCTTTTCACATGATAAAGAATGTTCATTTGGCTTATCTCTGAGTTGAAATATATAGACAACTTGAAGTTTTTGTATTAACATGTACTAAGTGTTCAAGCACTTGGTTTCAGGATGGCATTTTCATTTATCTATTATAAAATGTTCCTCCATCATATTGACCTTCATTACCCTCTTTTGCTCCCCCGCTTTCCACTGTTCCTCTTCTGCAACTTTCATGTTTTGAGATTTTATTTTTAATAACGTATATATGTCCAAGTGTGGATTTGCACATCTTAGTGCGGTGCCTGTGGAGGTCAAAAGAGGGCCACCTGGTGCTGGCAGTTGTGAGCCCGGGAACTGAACCCAGGTCTTCTGTAATGGTAGAACATGCTCTTCCCTCGGAGCTGGAGCCGGCTCTCCGGCCGCCTCATTCCTTTGTTTTTAAATCTGGACTACAGTTTCCTCTCCCTCCTCCCTTCCCAATCCCTCTCCCAACCTCACTTCCTCCCACACCACCCCCAACCTCTCCTCCTCTGCTTCTCTCAGATATCATGATACCATCAGCATTGCTTGGGTTTGCTTTGGCTATCTGAGGTCTTATGTCAATAAATTTGATAACTGTTCTTTCTGGTTGTATGAAGGATGTTACCAGAATTTTGATGGCGGTTTGCATGGAATCTCTTTATCATTTTGGGTAATAAGGCTCTTTTCACAATATTTATTCTGCCAGTCCACGTATTTGTGTCTCCCTCTGGTTATTTCTACAGTGCATGGATGACTTGAAAAGGCCCTTTCCTAGTGACTGACTTCTGCTACTTAGCCCACCTCCGAGAGATCCCACACAGGCCCAAAAGAAAGCAGCAGTAGCTGGCTATTTGCTCAGGAGGCAAAGCCTATGGAAGTTCACACTCAGACCACACTGCATTTCTTTCTTTTTGCTATTGACTCAGCTAAGAATTCAAACACCGTATTGAATTAGAATGAAGACAGTGGACATCTGTAGCACAAATAATAAAAGCCCAGAGTCAGATATTAGGGTTCAAGCTGAAGATCAGTAAAGTAAAGCAGCCAACCACTAGAGTTCTTATCTCTACCACGGCTGGGAGATCCTGTCCTCAGAGTGACGGCAGGCTGAGACCCTGAGTCCTGTCTCCTCCCGTTTTATGTTCCCCTCTAGTGCTGGGATTAAAGGCGTGCACCACCACTACTTGGTCTCTCTGGCTAACTAGTGTGACTGCTGGGATTAAAAGTGTGTACCACCACTGCCTGGCCTGTATGGCTGACTAGTGTGGCTAGCTTTGTACTCTGATCTTCAGGCAAGCTTTATTTATTAAAACACAAATAAAATATCACTATAGACACCCTTGTCCTGTTCTTGAATTTAGAGGAAATGCTTTGTTTTTCTCCAGTCTGTATGTTAGCCACTAAGGATGTCATACATAGCTTTATTGTGCTCAAGTCTGGCGCTCCTAGCCTGTATTCTTCAGAGCTGTTGTCACAGAGGGAGGTTGAATTTTGTCAGCCTTTTCTGCTTCAGATGATATGGGCATTTGATTTTTGTGTTTGATTCCATTTCTGTACTGTGTTGTTTGCTACTTGTATATTTTGAACCACTCTAGAATTAAATCAATTTCATCATGATAATATGATATTTTAAGGTGTTATTTAATATAGTTTGCTAGGGTTTCATTTTGTTTTAGGATTTGTGTTCATTAAGGACATTGGCCTTTTTCCCTTTGTTGTTGGATCATTGTCCAGCAGCATCAGCAGCAAGGTAACCCTGGGTTATTGTCCTGGGTCTGGAAGGGTTACTTCCTCTTGTGTCTTATTGAACAGTTTGAGAACTGTCTTAGTTAGGGTTTCTATTGCTGTGAAGAGATACCATGACCATGGCAACTCTTCTAAAGGAAATAGTTAACTGAAGGAGCTTGCTTACAGTTTCAAAAGTTCAGTCCATTATCATCATGGTGGAGAGCATGGCGGCAGGCAGAGAGACACAGTGCTGTAGGAGCTGAGAGTCCGACATCTTGCAGGCAACAGGAAGTTGACTGAGACACAGGGCGATATCCTGAGCACAGAAAACCTCAAAGCCCACCCCACTGTGACACACTTCTTCCAACAAGGCCATGCCTGCCCCAACTGTGACACACTTACTCCAGTAAGGCCATGCCCGCCCCCACTGTGACACACTTCCTCCAGCAAGGCCATGCCCACTCCAACAAACACATACCTCTTGATAGAACTGTCCCTGTGAGACCATAGGAGCCAGTTGCATGCAGACTACCACAAGGACCGTTTTTGCTAGTTTTCTTTAAAGCACTGGTGTTCTTCAGTAGTGAATTCTTCACACCCTGGGCTTTTCTTTCTCGAGGGCCTCCAGTGTGACTTCAACCTTATTTCCCACTACATATCTGTTTGGTTGTTTCTATCCTCTTGTTTCGATTTTGGGATTTCATATGTGGCCTAGAAATTGATTCATTTATTTTTGATTATCCAATTTATTAGACTAATTTACAGATTAATGTGCTGTGATCTGAAGTTAAGTAGGCTCCTACAGTGTGTCCTTTCTTATCTTAAATTTCATTTGACTCTTATCTCCTCCTTTTGGTTAGTTTGGTTAAGGGTTTGAGAATCTTACCCTTTTAAAAAAAAAAAAAAAGCAGCTCTCTTGTTGGTCCTTTGTATTCTTTCGGTTACTATTCATATTCATTACTTTCTTCTCTGGACTTATTATTTCTATTTATTAATCTTGGGTTTGACTTTTCTTATTTCAAGACATCAAGGTGCTTAATTTGCTTACTTGTTCTATATCACTGGTTTTTAATGCTTATTTACATGTGTGTATATGTGTATGTATGTACATATGTGCATACATGACACACATGTGGAGGTCAGAGGACAACTTTCAGGAGTTGGTTCTCTCCTTCAACCATGTGGGTCCTAGGGGTCAACTCTGGTCAGCAGACTTAGCGGCAAGGACCTTTACCCACTGAGCCATCCTACTGGCTCCTCTCTGATTTCTTAATGTAGAGCTTGCATAGCTGTTATGTGGTTTCTCGTGAGATGCAGATTAATTTAGTTTGCACTAGAAATGGGAAGTTTTTAAAGGATAACTTCACTGAGTGTATAATAGACTTGGTTGACAGTTACTTAGTCTCGGGGCTTGAAATGCATCAGTCTGCGCTTCCCAGGCCCTAGGGTGTCTGCTGGCGTGTCTGCTTTTATTCTAATAGGTTTTCCTTGTAACCTGACATGCCCTGTGCAGCTTCAGCATTCTTTAATTGTTCTGTACTCTGGGCATTTTCACTACACTTTGACGGAAAGGCTGCTTTCTGGTCATGTTTGTTGAGGGATTCTAAATGCCTCCTGAATTTGAATGATCATTTCTTCCCCTCCTTTTAAGGATTAATCAGCTGTAACAGTACTGAATACATTTTCTGAGTCTCTTGTCAGTAACTTAGTTTCTTTTCCAACACTACACATTTCATAGGCTTGGTCTCTCCATCTGTTCTAGAGGTCCTGAGTGTTGTGGCCATGGTTGCTGTCCTTTCCTTTTTAATCTTATTGATATTTGAACATAATAATGTCTTAATGTCGTCAATCCTTGATGGTCTTTCTTCATATTAGAGCCTCCTTTTTATATCCAGAAGCCACTGCAGCCCCAGCTTTTATGGCCTTTGAAGCTAAGCAGGTTCTCACCTGCTCCAGAGGTCCACCAGCTTTTGCACCCAGATGTGGCAAATTTCTAAGCCAAGGTGGCATCCACACATGTATCAGAGTTTCTCAGTGGATGTGAAAAACTGAAGAAACTCAGCAGTCTGACCACTAGCCTCAGCTCCTCCAGGCACTGCCAAGCGCTGAAACACCCGCAGGAGGAAGGCCAGCAGGGAAAGCTGCCGCTCTCCCATCCCTGGCTCAGAGCTCTCAGTCGCACACTGACGCGTACAGAAAGGCAGCTCCCAAGGCCGAGCAGTCAGCTCTCCATCAGCAGTCCGGTAAATTCCTGAGCACAGAGCAGGGCCACCAGTCACCACAATCCCACAGCCCGCTCTGTTCCTGCTTCCTGAGCTTCTCAGCAAATTCACATTTAGCCCTCCTCTATCTGCATCACCGCTTCCTGCGGCCTCTTCCATGCAGACAGACAGCGGCAACCTGTGTCCCATCTCCCTCACTTGTGATCACTGTTTGATCACAGGTCCCAGCATAGCTCCACCTCAAACGCAGTGGGCCTTGCTCTCCAAGGTGTGGGAACAAAGTAATAGGTTGCTGCTTGGCAGTTAGTCTGCTACACAGAAGTCTCTGTCACACTGAATCCCCGCACTGGATTTAAAGCCTTCGAGAATTGCGGGTTTCTCCAGCAGCTGGACAACCAGTCTGTTGACATGAGGCCCGCCTCCCTTCCCTTGGGACCGCAGTTCAGCTTCTCTGCCCGGGAGCTGGGGGTGGAGCTGAAGATTGTTTCCACACCTTTGTGTTCCTTCATGCTTCTTCACTGTCCCTGTACCTCTCTCCTGATTCCTAATGCTCTTCCCTTCCTCCCCCTCAGTTTAGTGGGCACCTCCTCACCCTGACTCTTGTCCATGGAGTTAAACAGAGGAAGCTCCCAATCACCATCTCACCTGAGAAGCCCTACCCTACTTCTTTAAATTACACACTTGGTTCTTTCCTGGCTGAGAGCCATGTCCATTTTCTGTAAGTTTTCTTCAGCTTTCACACAGCTAAATGTTGAAACAAAACAAGCTTACAAGGGAATAGGAAAATGCCTCAATTCTTGTTGTTTTTATTAACTGGCTTCTCTCATAAACCATGGTTTAGCTGTGAAATTTTGGGTAACACTTGCCCTCTGTACTTTAACTCACAATGTTGACATGACAGGTTTCCATAGCAACTATAAAATGGTACATTTCCACTCTCCAGAAGAAGAGCCCTGTTATATGTCAGATAGCACTGCACTGCTTGCGATATGAACGTTCTCTCCATCGCAGGAGCTAAGAAAAGCCCAGCAAGAGTCCCAGAAGGGAAAGGGGAATGGAATTGGTTCATTTTCTAACTCGCTCCTAACAAAACAGCCATGGGAAGAGCTGTCAGGACACTTGCATTTCCTCTTGCGTTCTGGGTGCCTAGGAAATAGTAAATGTACCGTATAGCTGGGCGTGTGTGTTATCATGGCATGAGAGGAGTAGGCACCGATGGCTGCATGAAAGGCAGAAGAGTAGCTGCTCAAGGCACCCCGAGCCAGACCAATGAGGGGCTGCCTGCAAAGGTTCTCAGAGTGTTTGGATCCTGGTGAACCTTACATATTAGTAGCAGGGAAATTGTTTTTATGTAAATTATACTCAATCAGCATAGCTACTATACAGTAAAGACTGCTTCCCTGCAGGTACCATGCAGGGGCCTTTCTAGCTATGTGCTCACTAAAGCCCTGTGAAGTAGGTGCTGGTGTGTACACAGCCAAAGAAACAGGCTCAAAGAGAAAGCTTCCTCCCAGGCTAAGAAGGAAACAGCCTGGTACAAACCAAAGTCCAGTGCTCTTTATGTGGTTCTCCGTTAGCCTGTTTTCTTTGTTGGTTTTCTGGTTTTGTTCTCGAAGATTTAAAATATCCCTTTTGTGGACTTCTGTACCATACTGCATTGTTTAAAGGGGAGGCGAATTTCAGTGTAACTGCATCTGGGTTGTTACAAGTTCTGAAATTGTAACATTTGCTCTATTTTTATTCTACCCTGGGTCTTGAACACTTTTGTATTCTCCCTTTTCAGTCTTTTGTTCATAAGCTTACCACAGTGGTTAAGACAGCACCCATAGGGGTCAAAAACTGCCTAGTAGGAATCTCAGCTCCACCCCTTCTTAGCTATACAGCTGCAGGCAGGTTCTGTACCTTCCTGTGGATAGTAATAATACCTACCTCATAGATCCTTTAAAGTACACAGTACTTCAAGTACGTGGGATAATACTGTGTACCCAGTACACACTACATATCACCTACCATTATTGTGATTACTGTTATAATGCATATACTATTGCTAAAATAGATCTTATATTTTAAGGTCCATAATAACATTATATATTTTTATTTGACATAATTCTCTAAAGGTTTTTGGCATTATCCACATTTTTTATAGTTGCCATAAAAGCTTTAGTGTTCCCCAAGCAGTCTATAATGTAGTGCTTTTTATTAGCATATGTTAGTTATACATAATAATCAGTTTCATTATGACATTTTCATAAGTTTATATAATGTATTTTGAGAGGTTTCCATGTCAGATGGCTCACAAGCACTTGTAACACCAGCTCTAGAGGAGTCAGTGACTCCACAAGCACCCATATACTCATCCATATACCCACACAGACATGTACATACACATAAATAATATATCTTTAAAAATATATTTTGATTATATTTACCTCCTAATACATTTCTTGTTCCCCTCCCATTCCCACTGATCTCTTCCTCTTCCCAAACCCCTCCCCACTATGCTTTCAAGTCTTTGTTTGGTGATCCAATGAGTTTAATTAGGGTTGCTTACAGGAGCTTGGGTGAAAGGTTTTTGCAGGAGAAGCATTGGCAGTTCACCAGTGGCTACACAACTGAATAGGTAGGTGAGTCTCATGAGACCTCCCACCACAGAATGTTGTTGACAGGCCCCTTCTGAAGGACCTGTGCTGTAGCTTTCCAAGCAATGAATATTTATGTACTTAATGCTTTTCAGTACTGCCTATGAATTATTCTCAAAAAGAGTGAATTAGCTTTGTACTTAGTGTTTTTTATTTGGTTACAGTAACTTGTGTAATTCTTTTAATTCAGGACATGGCCCAGTAATCCATAATGCTGAAGCTAAAATTCTGGAATATATTTCTCACAGAAATAAGAGAGAAGAACAAATTCTTACATTAATCCGTGATAACTTTGAAAAATCATTTACAGTGACTGAACTTATGAAAATGATTTACAAGGTAACTTTCTTTCATCTTATCTGTACATGGCTACTGTTTACTAGGGTATTATTTAGTAAGCTATGTGGTAAACTTAATATATCCCAGGTGAAAACAAGTCTTTTGATTATGCAAGTAATGCTAATTGTCTTGACTTGAGACCAGTAGTTTAAGAAAGAAAAATGTCCATAGATAACAAGAATCACCATCCTGAGCCATCATTAAACCCTACTTACCTGACTCAGCAGGAGAAACTGCTATTGAGTTTTGTAATGACACACACTATTCTAGCCATCTTGGCTATCTGGTGTCCAAGCCTTCAGTAAATGACACAGTGATCTTCTAAGCAGAAACAAAAATAAAACAAAAAACTCCGAGGATAATGGCAGTGGGAAGTTGTAGCCGAACAATGGAAAATGTGCTTCAAAACCATGAATAGAATACTTCCTGTAGGGAAGCGCTCCACAGCTCAGGCTGGCCTCTAGTTACATCCTGGAGCACTGTGTGGTAGTCAGGTAATGCTGCTCAGTGTTCTTACAAGTTTAGCACCTGCTGTTCAGGTAGTGGAGCTTAGTGGCTTAGTGTCCAGTCCCGTTATGTGGACACAATGGCACATACATATCGTCGTGGTCCTCAGGAAGCAGGGATGGGTATTGAGGATAGCCTGGGGGTACATAGTGTTGAGTTTATAAGGTAGCCTGGAGGTGGTAGCAATGAGAGGAAAGGAACTGTGAAATCATACTCGGTGTGCCCCATTTCAAAGAGAATGATGAACAGATGGGAAACTACCTTTGGCTGGGGTGTAGCTCAAGAGTAGAGCATTAGCCCAGCATTTACAAAGCCCTGGCTCTGGGTGCCCAGCACTGTCCGGAAAAAAGGCATTGGGAACATGAATGAATACAGTATTTTCTTTGGGCCTAGAGATGGGTCAGGCACTACAGTGTTTGCTGTGCAAGTGTGAGAACCGAGGTCATCCCCAAGTGCTAAAGTTACAGCGTGTGCCTGGAATCCCAGTGCCGGGAGACAGGGGTAGGAGGATTCCTGGAGCTTGTTGCTCAGCCAGTTTAGCTGAATCAGGGAGAGACCCTTCAGAAAATAAGGTGGAGAGCAATCAAGGAAAACACCCAGTGTCAATATTTAGCTTCAATATATGCACACGTGCACATGCAACATAGTGGAGAAAAAGCATTGGAATTGTGTGAAGGAGCTCATTACCTCTCTAATACTAGTGTGTAGCCATTCTTAGCTACACATTGCTACATTGAGGGTTTCCCCCAACCTAAGTACAGTCAGCAAAACTCTCTCATACCTTGTCACAGATGAATCATCAAGTAATTGCTCATGCCCAAATAAACATTGATTCTTCATTCAGGAGTATATTCCATATATACACAGAAGCATAGTCACCATGTTAGTGTGTGAAACACCTAATGCATGTAAAAGGCATGAGGTAGCCTAGTGACTTATTCATTCAGCATTTATTCTGTATTTTATTTGTCACACACTAGAGCAGGTTCAGAAATACATAGATGACTATGGACCATGCCTTCAAGGGGTCCAAGGATTGCTGAAAACAGACCAATTTCAACAGGTACGGCTCTGCCATAATACTCGCCTCCACTGAGCACACTACACGTTAGACACTACGCTAATTTTTTTTTATTTTTAGTTTTTCGAGACAGGGTTTCTCTGTAGCTTTGGAGCCTGTCCTGGAACTAGCTCTCATAGACCAGGCTGGTCTCGAACTCACAGAGATATGCCTGCCTCTGCCTCCCGAGTGCTGAGATTAAAGGCATGCACCACCACTGCCCGGCAGCTAAATAAAAATATAGGTTGAGCATCCTTAATCCAAAATACTCTAATTATTCAAAGGCTTCATATGTTGGAGCATTTTGAATATTCAAGTCATATTTTTTCACACCAAACTTCAGGCTCTATACACCATATGTTAATAAGACACAAAAAGTGAAAAAGTTTTACCTAGTGACACTGCAGAGTAATGAGTTTTGTCTAAAGAAGGAGTAAGCATTTTCTAGGCTAGAGTAGCAGAGAAGAAGTCATTCTAGACAGTGAGGGCATGTTCAAACACTAGAGCAATGATAAACCGCTGTGTTGGGAAATGCAAGAAGACATGTCCCAGGAGCACAGACTGCAGATGTGGACAGGCAGGAAGAGCATCCCAGGAGATGAGGTAGGGAAAGTAGATGTGATCAGATCACAAGAAGACTTCATTGCCAGCTAAGAGTTCTAGATGATGCCCAATAGTCTGGGAACGACCACTTTCAGATCCTGCATGGGTAACTTGCATGTTGGGGTCTAGAAAACCACACTGGTGGAGGGTCGGTGGATGGCACTGGTGCTTAGAGGAGAACAGGAGCTAAAAATTCAGATTTGGTGTCACCAATGCTTACTATTTCTGTGTGTGTTCGCCAAGTGAAAAATGAAAAGGGAAACTGGGTATGGGGTCCCACACCTATAATCCCTGAACTCAGAAGGCTGAGTGAGTTTGAGGCCAGCCTTGCAGACGGTAAGAAGCCAGATTGAACTGTCTCAAAAGACAGAGAACCAATGATACAACCCTTTGTTAACTTCTGGGTTTCTTTGCAAATATCAATGTTTAAGGTAAATCTAGGGGAGAATATGCAAGAGGACTAAGTGAAGTGGGATAAATGCAGAAAAAGCTGACTTCGAAAAAGAGAAACAAGGCAGTACAGTGAGGGTATAGTGAGACAAAGCCATTGAATTTTGACAGAGATAATCTGATAATCTTGTCAAATAAGATCAGGGAGCTGAGAAAAAGCATTCTGGTTCTGTTCCATTGCTGTGATGAGTCACTCTGACACAGCCGCTTGTGAAGAGAAGGATTTGTGTGCTGTATCCTTGCAGGTCATGGCCCATCACTCAGGCGAGTCAGGGCAAGAACTCAAGGTGGGAACCATGGAGGAGCTGCTTTGGCCAACTTCGTATTTTATATAACCCAGGCCCCAGCTGCCTAGGGATGGTACTGCCCACAGTAGGCCGGACCCTTCTAGGTCAATTGATAATCAAAACAGTCCCTCACAGACATGCCTATGGGACAATCTGATCTAGGCAATTCCTCAGCTGAGGCTCTCTGGTCAGATGTCTGTGGGCCGTGTCTAGATAACGATTAAAGGTAACTAGGACACAGAGACAGTAAAATTTAGTCGAGAAAATTGACTTCATAATTACAATTCTTATTTAAAGAATAAAGTACATTTTCTCTTTATTCAAATGGCATGTCAATATTACATTATTATTTTGGCAAGAGTAACGGGTAACCGTGAGTCATAAGGTACAAAGATATTATCATAATACCTAAAAAAGTACAAAGCAGATTCAAAACTATTTGAATACTAAGAATAATTCTGATACTTATAAATATCATTCATAAATATTAATGAGTTTCTACTGTGCTACACACTAGGAATTCGGTAGTGAACAAAATAAGGCACTGCTATTGTGTTTATGACATTTAATCTCTTATCTGTAGAAATACAAAAGGATCATCTAAAGCAAGAACATTTGCAAGGTAGAAGTGGTTTAGGTTGGTATGTTGTTGGCTTTTTTTATCTGATTTTGCTTTTTGAGGCAGGATCTCACTGACTGGCTTCACAGTGTAGCCAAGTATGACCTTGAAATTTTGACTGCCCTGCCTCCACCTCTGAGTAGGAAAGCTCAGCTGAGCCGCCTCCCTGACCTCGGTTAGCACTAAAGTGTGCTCAGGTTAAACTTTCTTTTCTGTTGTATGTGTGTTGTTTAAAGATTCCAGACAACTAAGTGTCCTTCAGAAATGAGACTCCCATTCATTCCTGTTTTCTTTTCAGAATGTTCCAGAGAATTTACAGAAGATGGCAGAGCATAATCTCCTGCTTCATCTGAAAAAACTAGAGAAAGAAGGGAAAATCTGTATGTATGCTTCTGAATGTTAACGCATTTACTACTGGCATTCAGACATTTTTGCAGGTGCACGAGTTTCATCTTAAAACAGCAGCCCGAGTCCTCCCGTAAGTGTCGCATTCAGGGGAGAGGGACTCGAGGAGGCGTCAAGGCTGGACACTAGGAGGACTGCACCACGGCCAGGGACACTGAAAACAGGCACAGGCCTCGGGTGTTAGTAAAATAGTGACATCAGAGATAGTGAAGCGTCCTATAATTATTTCCTTATGGTAATTAATTTGTCAAATCAGGCATTTGTATAAATGTTTAGTCCTTAAAATTGAGAAGTTTGCCAAAGCTTGAATTTTGTGTGACAGCCTCAGTCAGCTTACATACAAGAAGAAACTCACATTACAGTCATCAACAAAATTCCAGTAAAGAATGTGTATTTATTACAAAACAATTGAAAACCCAGTTGGACATACTTACCTTTTGTTTTTCTTTCTGCAGTTCACACCACAAATCCTGACAAGAAATGGAAAGCTGTCCTCTAGTGACAGGCGGATGAAGCTGTCTTGTTTGCTGTTAGAGGGTGGTATGTTCTTTTAGCTATAGATTATTTATAGAGAATATCGAATGTGGGACTTTAAATAACCCTTGATATCTTTCTAAAGTATGTAAATTATATTGTACATCTTTAGGGCAGGTTATTGATGTAACCTTGGCCTTGGCTCTAGCACTGAATTGGTTTACTGAATCTATCACTTTGTCAATTTCCTATGGATTAAGTAAAATGGTTACTTAAGAATAATAAAATTTGCACAGTTCAAAGTAGTTACTACTTGAGTTTGGATATGTATTAGCATTTGCCAGTAATACATTCAGTCAGCAGCACAGATGTCTGCAACTCCTTTTCTTCAACCCTGTCTACTTTTACATACCAAGTTTATTTCATGTTATTATCAATTACATCATTTCAGTATTGAATCTACAGCTCTGTTATGTTTATTTTCTTACGATGGCATCCATTAATGATTCATAAGTTTATCATTGAAAAAATATTAAATATACCAACTTGAAATACTATGTGATTAATAATTATTTTTAAAGATTTATTTATTTTTATTTTATGTGTATGGGTATTTGCCTGTGTGGGTGTCTGTGTGTTACATGCATACAGTGTGCACAGAGGCCAGAAGAGGACATCAGAGCCCCTGGAACTGGAGTTCCAGATGTTGTCAGTCACCATGAGGGTGCTGGGAACCACACCGTGTTCCTCTGCAAGACTAGCCAGTGCTCTGAAATGCTGAGCCATCTCTCCAGACTCTGAATAATTATTTTTGTAATTCGTTGGTACAACCAACATGCTTTGCACGTCTAGATTTTAGTACAGAAATACTCATCAGTTTATATATAAGCTATATATTAGAAAGTGTTTTCTTTTAATTAGAAGAATTAAGGTAGGCCATTTAAAAATATCAATAACATTCTTAAGTAATGGTTAGATTAGCAGTAGTGTGTAGTAATTTCCTACAAATTGAAACATTCTGTTCTGGGGGGAGGTTCCTAAGACTCAGGAAATAAATTAAATTTACAGGGCTCAGGAAGTAAATAACTTGCAAGTCTCAGGAGTTTCCTGAAATTTTAATTCACTAAGTCCTTCCCCAAGGTTATCTAAGCAATAATGATGGCTGGGGAGAAGGGCTCCCTCCAAACGATGCAGGGGAGCTGCAGGAATGCAGCCTTCGTGAGCCAGCACACCTGCTGGAGTGGGCTTTGCAGTCCTGCAGCTACCTCTGGGTCAGCACCTGCCTAAGAGGGAGCTTCGCCACATACTGTAAGTAACCCGTTAAACTCAATGTTCAGAAGTGAGGCTTCCGTAAATCGCTTCTCTTGTCTGTCTTTCTCTTCTATTCTGTATAGACTTCACATTTTCACGGAAAATCCTTTACAGTACAACATGGTTCAGCAATGCTCAATCTCCCCATACAGGTGCAAGCTATAATACTAAAAATAAGTTCAGAATTCTGAGTGTAAATTTCCTTACTCTTCCTTTAAAGTAAAATTTCAATTTATAAACAAAATCTGTTCTTAGCACCTTCACCTCCCAGCATCTTTTATGCAATCTTAACATATTTTTTCTTGTTCCATGGAAGTGTTCCATACTAAACTATAAACGGATCAGTTAAAAGCCAGTGACCCAATTCACAAATGGACAATTTCCCCAAAGAAGATGCCTAAGTGAAAAGATGTTTAGCATCAGTCACTAATCAATACAGATCAGAACCATGGGATACTGCTTCCTGCCCATTTGGATAGCTGCTGATTTCCAAAGGAAGAAAAGAACAGCTGCCGAGGTGTGGAGAAAGTGGAACCTTTATATACAGCTGACGGTGGTAAATCGTGTGGCCTCTGAAAAATAGGTGGCCTTCCTCAAAAAAATAAAACAGAATTACAGTATGATTGAGCATTCAGCTTCTGAGAATCATTCCAAAACGCAGACTTAAACAGGTATCTGTGAGGCTAATAGAAAAACATCTTAAAAACAAAGGAAAACCTGATATATGCTGCACTGTGCGTGAATTCCGAAGACAACACTAAGTGAAATAAGACACCAAAGACAAACACTGTGATCCCACTTGCATGAAGCACCGACAACAGCTGAGTGCGGAGACAGAAGGTAGAACGGTGAATTCAGTGATTTGGGAGAAGAGGAATGGAGAATTACTCATTTTAGCAAGGGACAACATAAAAGTTCTGGGCATGAATGGTGTTACCAAGTAGTATCCCTAAAACAGTCAGTAATGTAAATGTCCTCCATAATACCACCACCAAAAACTACAAAGTGTGAGCACATATCAATACAGTTGAGACAACGAGACTATAACTTCTTGGTATGTGAATAATTAGCTTACCTCTTACCTTGCTTCCCGTCATTCCCAGAGGGTTGAATATAACGCCATCCAAACTGGTCAGGTCAGAACACAGAAAACTCACTCTGCTCTGCCTCCATCCCTCATGTCCAACTCTTCCCTGGTTCAGCTCCAGAATTCATCACTCCTGGAGTCAGAGCTGCTTAGTCCTAGCCATCATCCTGTCTTTGTGACCCAGTAAAATTCCTGCTAGCTCTTAGCTCCCTCCTCCATTCTTGAAAGAGGCTCGGGGAGAAGATAAAGAGGGCATTTTGAGTTGAGGAAATCTCATTTAAAAATCCATACACCTGTTACATTGCTATGGCACACTTCAGATACTGCACGTTGCAAATAGACCTTTTAAAAGAAGGGGAAGGATGGGAAGCTACTAAATCTATTAGTCACTTAAAGAGCCTAGCAACCGAGCTCTAACAGAAGCAGTGACATATATTAAATGCTTTGTGCTGGGGACTGCGCCAGAAACTGAGGAGACAAAGGTGAACGGAACAGCATTTGGACTCTCAGAGTGAGCTCATCACCTTGTTGTCAAGACAGTGTTAGCACCGTTAGGTTTGTTTGGAGCAAAGGAAGAATATATAACCTGGGTAAGTTATAGAAGGCTGCTAATGAGGGCCTGAGCTCAGTCTGCACAAAGCAAGTGGTAGTCACATGAAAATGCAGTGTTTGTTTAGAGGAGACATGTTCCAGTGCACATAAACACACAGAGAAAGGCATCCTGTGGTTGAACTAATTCATGTAGCTGGAATATATGGTATTTGTGATTGAGGTCACAGAGCTACTCAGAATCTCATGAGAGCATTAAAATCACAGAAACCAGTGTAATAGAGTCACAGATCATGGGGCCCAGCTGCGATCCTAGTGGTACTCAGGAGAGTGAAGCTGGAGGGGTTTAGTTTAAGGTCAGCCTGAGGCATATGGTGAATTCCCTGTCTCTAAAATAAGTGGAGATATATGTAAAGTAAGTGGGTATATATATATGCTTTGCACAATGGACTACAGTAATCTTGAGCTGTAGGGAACACATTCCAGTACCTCTAGTGGAGAGCAGGTGATACCACAGATGGTATTGAATCCTGCACACACACCTACAGTGAAGTTTGGTTTATAGAGACAGTAGGAGGCTAACAACGAGTAATACAGTAGAGCTATACCAGTGTAGTGTAATGAAGTTAGGTGCACAGCCAGGTGTGGTGACACATGCCTTTGATCCAGTGCTAAGGAGGCAAAGACGCATGGATCTTCATGTTTCTGAGGCCACCCATAGAGTTCCAGGCCAGCCAGGGCTACATAATAAGGAAGAAAGAAAAAGGTAAGTACTCTCTGTCCCCCTCCTCCAAGTATCTTACTGTTTTTTTTTCTCTTTAAAGAAGCACTTTCCAGCTTCTCTTGGGCTTAGCTAATTTGCCAGCATCACTACTTTTACACTTTGAACATGATTAAGTAAAATAAAGGTTACCCGCGTACAAGCACTGATTGCAATCCTGTGGCGAGCTGGTAATCCACAGGGCCACTAAGTGACTAACAGTCACAGCACATGCAGTGCACATAAACGGGATGAAGGATGATTCACGTCCTGAGCCGCTCAGAACAGGACAATAGGAGGTCTCACCTCATTACTCAGAGCAGCGTGCAGTGCAGGTTCCAGGGCCTAGCATGATTAATGGAATTATCTAGTACGATTTTGTCTCAGTAGCAAGTGTTTGCCTCCTGCCATTATAGCAATGCCATCTCTGTTTCTGGCACTTTACTTCCCCATTCAGTGTAGCCAGTAGCTTTGGATTACCTACTCATTTCTGTCTACTCGAGACTTTATCCAGCCCCTTTCAGCACCTCTGCCCTCTCTTTTATAACCTCAGGTTGTTTGCAGTTCAGTCGTGCTTTATGTCCCAGTTGGAACTGAGAGGAAGACCTAAGCAGATAATGACTCTTGGGTTTTCGCCATGTTCTCTTACATGTTCCTGGCCGGCCTGTGAGATTGCCGTTCCAAACAGCCGCCTGGCCCAGAACCTTACACACAGAGGCACTGGGCAAGGTGAGGTTTGCAATGCAGAATGGGAAGGACAAAAGCAGAGACGGGTTTCAAAGGAATGGAGGATGGCAGATCTGAGTGCTACTTAAAAAGAGAAATAACACCCAGGGGAGTTGGGGCCATGGCTCAGGAGCCAAGCATGAAAACCTTGATTTTAGATTCCCAGTGCCCACGTGAAAAGCCAGGCATGAAGTTACACGTGTAATTTCAGCCTTGGAGAAGCAAAGGCAGAAGGATCGTTAGAGTCCACTGGCTAGCCCATCTATCCAGTCAATGAGCTTTAGGTTCCATGAGACACCCTGTCTGAGAAAAAAGATGGAGAAGAGATTTACGAAGACACCCAGCATCAACCTCTAGCCTGCACACCCAGTCAGATGACCCCATGGACACATTAAAAAAGAAAAAAATAGTACCCAAACAGCTGTTCGATCTTTGAAAATGGGAGTCAGGTAGAAAGGCGTCTTAAGGAAGCTCTGGATACCTGGTTTGGCCCTGAGTAGATGCTGATCAGCAGTAGAAAGGGTGTAAGGCGCAGGTGCCGCTGCACACCACGTGGAAGACAGAAAAGATGGATTTCACGGCAGATAGGAGTCTGGAGTGCCTGAAAATGCCCAGCATGCGGCGCAGAATACAGAGATGGAACTAAGCAGATGAGTTGTATTTTGTTGTGGGATGAAAGCTCTTGTGTTCAGGCACAAGGTTGGTTAGTACAGGTAACTGACCATCAGGGATGAAAGGGAGCCAGGCTTAAGAACAAGAATCTCTCACCTTCCCATCTGTTTTGCAGATCAAAGACTCTAGGTATATTGGCTTATGCACAAGATGGGGGACCTGGCCATGGGCAACTCTGAGCTGCTACCCTACCAACAGGAATAGCTGGCTCTTCCAGCTTCAATATGAAAAAGTCTTAGGGAAAAGATTCAGTGATTTATACAGGCTCACTACCCATTCTTCTGGTCAGTCCACGTGGCCCCATGTTAGTGGCATGCCTACCCTGATGGCTGAAGTGAAGAAGGCGCCCTCCCAGGAACAGGGTCCCAGGAAGACTGTGCACAAACACTGTCTGCTGACTCCAAGGTTTCCTTTCTGAATGTGTGAGCAGTGCTTGAGAAATCTGTAGCTCAGCAGCTGGGCAACCTGCATCTTTTTTAAGACAGTGTCATTCATGTAACCCAAGCTGATTTTGAACTCTCACTGTAGTCCCTGGCTGACCTGAAACTCATCCTCAGGCCTCGCTCAACCTCTGAGTACTGGAACTACGGGCATGTGCTGCCATACCTGGCCCTTCAACCTTAATCTCGAGTGTGTTTCTGTGGGAGTCTGAGCATTTTATCTCTAGGTTGTCACTTCAGGGAGAAGTTTGTGAAATGGCTAATGGATGGAAATAATAGTGGAAAACTAGAATCTTGAAAAAAAATGAGAAAAGATTCATGTGCTAAGACTCTTAATTGTGTCATTTACCAATACCCCTCCCTCCAATTCCACATGTTAATCAGAGGGACAAATTAGAATGAAACTTGCTGCCAACTTCTGGGCAACGTTGGAATAGTAAGGTTCTCATTGTTGTCGGTCCTTCTACCGCATTCTGGTCTTTAAGGTGTTGAAATATTTTATTTTAGTTGGGGGAAAAAGACAAAAAATATTTTGGCTTAGTTGGGAATTTGAAGTACTAGCCAAGAAAATCAGTTCTACTTGGGACTGGAGAGGTGGCTCCGTGGTTAAGGGCTCTTGCAGAGGCCTGGGTTTGACTCCCAGCACCTACACAGTGGTTCGCAACCATTTGTAACTCCAGTTACAGGAGATTAGATGTCCCCTTTCATGCATGTGGTGCACAGACAGACATGTAGGCACACATACGTAGACATAAATAAAAATTATAAATCTTTGAAAAAGAAAGAGAATCAGTTCTACCTGCATGAGTAGACAAACTCGGAATGAAAATGAGAGCCTGGTGAGGGATACATACATACATACATACATACATACATACATACATACATACATACATACGTGTATTTGCTTCTTTTTGTTTTGTTTTGTCTTTGAGATGGGGTCTTGTGTAACCCAGGCAGCCTGAAACTTACTATGTAGCTGAGGACGACCTTGGAACTTCTGATCCTCCTGCCTTTACCTCCCAGGCGCTGGAATTAGAAGATGTCTGGGGTGCCACACCAGTTTTATGCTCTGCTGGGGATGGAACCCAGAATCTCATGCATGAATCACAAAGGCATTTATTTCTATATGAATACTGTCTTGAGAAAAATAAAAAAAACTTGAGCTGGAGAGATGGCTCAGAGGTTAAGAGCACTGACTGCTCTTCCAGAGGTCCTGAGTTCAATTCCCAGCAACCACATGGTGGCTCACAGCCATCTGTAATGAGATCTGGTGCCCTCTTCTGACCAGCAAGCATACAGACAGACAGAACACTGTATACATAATAAATAAATAAATCTTAAAAAAAAAATACAAAAACTTAAAGAAAACAATAGCATTGGTTACATTTCAGAAGAACGTACAGGCCCCTACAAGAAAAGAGCTAGCACTGAAAACTTTACAGCACACATTTATTTAGCATTTTGAAATTTTAATTGTTTTATATTTAAAATATAAACAATAGAACATTTTAATCAAAATAAAAGACCCATTCAGGTATAATGACTACTTCCCATAATACCAGTACTCCAGTGGCTGAGAAAGGAGGCCACAAGTGAGGCTCGCATGAGCTACTACTTTATTAAGTGAGCAGACAAACTGGTCCACACCAGTTCTGTGAATCTACTGGGACAATCCACATCCCACACAGTGGAAAAGCACAACACCTGTGGGCTAATAGAACATGAGCTACCACCCTCAGGTTATTGAGAGGCTCATAAATGAGGTCTGGATCAGAGATGGAGTGGGAAGTCCACACTGAGGCTGGGGAAGCGATGGGTAAGTGCACGGACCGCTTTGGAGTGGGAAGTCTATGCAGAGGCTGGGGAAGCGATGGGTAAGTGCACGGACCGCTTTGGAGTGGGAAGTCTATGCAGAGGCTGGGGAAGCGATGGGTAAATGCACGGACCGCTTTGGAGTGGGAAGTCTATGCAGAGGCTGGGGAAGCGATGGGTTAGTGCATGGACCACTTTGGAGTGGCTACACAGGAAAGGTGGGAGACTGAGAATGACTTAACAAGGAGAGGGCATCATTAGGGCAGCAGCGCCACAGCAAGGGGTGCCAGGTGTCTGAAAAAGGAAGGCCAATATATAGTAAGCATCTTTCCTTGGAAATTTTACTTTTTTGCTACTGATTGTTTATAGTAGATTGGCCACATTTATCATTACTCCTTTCTGAGATCCATTTTTTTAAAAGTAATAATCAGTAGGGCCTTCTCTATAGTTCAGTGGCACAGCATTCAAGCGTGCCTGAGGCTCTGGGTTACGTCCTACACACCACCAAACAAAACAACAACAACAGCAAAATAGCAAGTATATAGAGGTATGTATAAAAGCAGAAGCAAAAATTATAAGCCTATGTGTTAATTAGTTTTCCATCACTGTAACCGACTCATAAGGTAAGTCAAAAGAAGAAATGGCCTGAGTTTTAGAGTTTTCAGTCCGTTGGCTCTGTTTCTCATGGCTGTGGCAAGGCAGTATGTTATGGTGGGAGCATAAGGGAGAGAAACTGCTTACCTTACACAAGACCTACAACTCATAAAGGGACCGCCACCTTTCCACAGCTGATGAGCCTCTAGCACCTGGACCTTTGGGGGAATTTCATTCTCAGACCATCAAAGCATGGCCAAAGTCAGGTCCAGATTAAAGCAAGAGGAAGGGGTTCAAAGAGAGGTCTCCAAGGGGTCAGGAGAGTGGAGGAATAGGTTACTTATGAAAACATCCAAGGGAAAACAGTGATAGTTACAACATGTCTCTCTTTGCATTTTTATGGGCAAGGATAAATAATGATTAGAATATTTACCATAAAATAACAAGATTAAGGAAGTGGGGTTTCAGAGTTCTTTATTATTTCCTGTGATAGCGGAGAGTCTGAAATTGGCAAATACAGCCAAGAAATAGCGGTATAGGACTGGAGAGATGGCTCATTGGGGTAGAGCCTCCATGACTAAATCATGAAGGATTTAGAGCAAGTAAGAGAAGCCAGAAGAATGAGACACTCACATAGCATCTTGCCATGCAGTGGCCTGTCCTGGCTTTAAATCTTCTAGCAAGAAGGTCATCACTATGCACAGCGCCTCCAGAACTATGAGCAAATAAGCCTCTTTTCTTTATACTCTCTGAACTGGCTAATTTTGTGCCAACTTGACAGGAGCTAGAGTGAGTCATCAGCAAGGAGGCGACCTCAGCTGAGAAAATGCTTCTATGAGATCAGGCCATGGCAAGCTTGTGGGGCATTCGTGATTGATAAAGGAGGGGCCAGCCCATTGTGGGTAGGGTCAACCCAGGAAGATGGTCCCGGGTTCTATAAGAAAGCAAACTGAGTAAGCCAGTAAGCAGCTCCCCTCCATTGCCTCTGCATCAGCTCCTACCTCAAGGTTCCTGCCCTGTCTAAGTTTCTGTCCTGACTTCCTTCAATGATAAACTACAATGTGGAAGTGTAAGCCATAATCCCGCCCCCCAACTTGCTTTTTGGTCATGGTGTTTTGTCACAGCAATAGAAACCCTGACTAAGACACTCTCCCAGTCTGTGAAATTGTGCCAGTAGCAAAAAATACATATAAAAAATTATTAAAATTTATTTCCTCTCTCCTTCCTAGGCTAATGCTCTGTTCCCAACTAAAATAAACTACCAATCAGTATTTGTGTGTGTTGCCTTTTTATGTTTCTGCTCATCATGGTCATGGCAGTCTGTCTGTACAGGCAGCTCCTCACCTGTACTAACAGCAGCAGTACCTCCTTCAGCAACTTGCTGTCCATACAGAGTGGTCCACTGTTTAGTATGGGAGGGGGGAACCTAACAATTCTAGTCACTTGCATTTTGTTGTCACTCCCAGTAGTTTTAATAAGCATGTGCCGTTATGACTATTTCCATTTGAGTTGGAGCTAAGTTCCACGGTGTGACAGAGTTAGTCTTCAGTGAGATTTTATCCACATCTTATGAAATATAATTTCCATTAGATTGAAACTGAATACAATAGTTATCAGACCTTAAACAGGTGATTTTTGCTTAGCCCATCTCCTCACTTGGCATGGGCATAACACATTCTGTACTGACAATAAGGTTAAAACTAATGGTGTGTATGGAATGTGCTTCAAGGAAACGAATGTGCTTTAATTTATTTCCGCTGTGCTGTGAGCTTTGTCCTAGAGCCCACAGGCAGATGCAAACAAGGGAAGAGTTCCAACAATCCTTGGCCATGCTGCCAAGACCTTGGCTCTATTAGGCACTGGGCCACGTACCATTTTTTTTTTTTTTGAAGATTACCAGATATCTGCTTCATTCCATCACGCAGAAATTCCAGAGGCATAATTCCCTCTCCCTGCGGAGGCAGTTTGGGGACATACTTCGCAGAGGATGAGGTGCTTCATGCTAATCGGGACCACAGTGACCCACTAGGTGGCCTCCCTGGCAGAGTTAAAGCATCCCCAGAAGCTACTGCCTCCAGCATATGCCAGCCTTCCCAGGAAGCAGTTACCTACCACCATTTTCCTGTTCTCTTTATTCAGGAGAACCAGAACTTTCTTAAAAGCAAAGCAAATCCAGCTAAGGTCTCTCTGTGATGGTCCATTGTCTTGCAGATCCACACTGCCACATACAACCCCCCTTGGCCATTTCCCTCATATCTAAGTTGTGCCTTCTTTTGCTTGCTCATGTTCATGTTGTACACAAATTGTTTTATCCCACATCTCACTGTCTCTCTGTCTCTAGAACCCTTCACCATGTTCTCTGAGACACCTGGGGTGGTTCTTGGTCTATTTGCCCAACAGGCCTTCCTGTACGTTTTACTGATTAGGCAAAGCACATGACCAGGATGGACCATAGTACTTGACCCAGTAGCCTAATTTTACCCCTATTTCAGATGAGGTGGGGCTCTTTCAGGCTGGTATGGCCATAGACTGTTATCACTGTTTCAAACAAGAACACAGGCTCAGTGAAAACAATTGTTTAAGGTCTGATAACTATTATATTAACTTTTGACTTCCCTCATAGAGAGTGTGAATTTTGTAAGTCAGTATGGTTTTACTAAAGGGTGGCTATTGTATTTTGTGGCAGTTAGCTGTATCCATTAAAGCCTCATAAAGGACTATATGAACATACTGTTAGCAGCGATGGAACTACAGCATCTGATGTCTGTGCTAAGCCCCTGAAACCACCTAGTCAATGCGAGTCACTGAGTAAGGCCAGTCAGCTTCTCGTCACTGTGACAAAATACCTGAGATAAACAACTTTAAGAGGTAAAGGCTCCACGCTGGTTTCAGAGGTTTCAGCCAAGGCTTGGCTTAGCTGCTCAGTTACTTAGTCCTATGACAATGCAGCACCAGCATGATGGAAAGACATAGTGTAGGAAAGCTGCTCACCTTGTGAGACCCGGAGCAGAGCAATGATCGTGGTCCAAGCACAGGCTGTACTCATCAACGGCTTTCTCCAGTGACCCACTTTCTGAAGTCACGCCGCATGCCCTACCAGCCATTCAACTTTGGATGCATTAATTGATGAATCCATTGATGCCTTTAGTGTTTTCATGAGCAATCACGTCTCTAAAATGCTACCAGCAGCGAACCAAACCGTCAACACTCATTCCTGTCAGGGGGACCCTTTTTATCTAAACTGTATGGGTTCTTGTTGCTGTGGTGTGTCATAAGGGATAAGAAGTTTATTTTGGCACACAGTTTCACATCTGCGAAGAAATTACTGCTCACAGCAGCTCAACATGGAAGTGGGAGCTTGTGGCATAATTGTATCTTGATGGACATGATAAGGGAACTTAAGCCAGATCAGATACAGTATCACCTTCATGGCCTGTCCTGTGGTGGGCTACCAATGTTGGAGGCGCTGTGTCCCAAAGGTTCTACAATGTCACAAAACAGTACCACCGGCTTAGAGCCATAACCTTGTGCCCTTGGTCTTGGTTTCATAATGAAGAATGCATTTAATTCATCTCCACGTGTGTTCTCTGAAAGGTATTATCAACTTGACAGCACCTGGCATCCCATAGGAAGCAAGCCTCTAGACATACCTGTGAAGGGATACGGCTAAGTTAGATTAGGTGAAGCTGGTGGTGACACTTGGGGTTGGTTTTACACACATGCATAGGCAAGAATTAAGGAAGCTTCCTCCCAGGTTTCCAAGGGAGAGGCTGGGATCTGCAATGGAAGCTAGGTAACCTTTGAATCATAATCCTGGAGCTGTGGAAAGGATGCCAAAGCATCAGCAGAGACAGCAAGAAGTAGTTCATGCTCCCAAGTTCATTAGCTCTGGCCATGCCTTTGAGGGGTTATCTGAACTGAAGTTGGAAGAAGCCTTTTCCTGGTGGGTTCTGGGCTGCACAGAAAAGAGAAAACTAGCTGGGCATGTGCTGCAGCTGTCTTGGCTTCCTGCCCGTAAATGCAATGTAAGCTGCTCCCTGTAGGCGGAGTTTCCCTGACCCGACTGCCTGCTCCCAAATAACAACAGACTTGGAGGATAAACATAAATTATAAAAGCTTGACCAATAGCCCAGGCTTGTTCCTAACTGGCTCTTACAACTTAACCCATTTCTGCTCATCCACGTGCTGCCCCGAGGCTCGTGGCTTTCACCTCTATCCCATTTTGTGTGTCTGACTTGTTCTCTGTCTGCCTGGCCGTGCTAGACTCCGCCCTTCTTCCTCCCAGCATTCTCCTAGGCTGGCTCTCCTGCCTAACCTTATTCTGTTCAGCTATTGGCCAGTCAGTCTGTTGATTAAACCAATCACAGCAACAAATCTTCACAGAGGACAAAGTAAATAATCCACAGCCGCTTGCTCAAGCTCCTGGGATTTCTCCATCATAATCGCCAGGGCCCTCAAACCCTGAGGTAAAACAAGTCCTACCTCCCATTAGCTGTTTTCCATGGTCTCCCATTAGCTGTTTGCCATGGTGTTTCATCACAGCACCAGGGAAAAGGACTGAACCGCCCCACGTTCTCAGAAGTGTCAAGTTCAGAGTCTCCCTGACACCCAAGGCAAGTTGTTATAGTCCCTATAAAAATCAAAACAGTGACCCACAGTCTTCCAGCATGAAATAGGCACAGAGAAAACACCTTCTCCAAATGGGGGGCAAGAGGGAGAAACCAAGCAAAACTGAAACCCATAAGGGCAAACACTAAATCCTATAGTTCCATGTTGAACATCAGGGCACATGTCAGCATGATCAAATTCCAGACACTTAGGCCACCCCATGCCATAGCTTTGCCGGTTGTAGCCCACGTGGCTACTCATCTAGGATGGCCCTGTTCACTTCCTGTGGCTTTCCTTAGTAGATAATGCATAGTCTTAGCATGAACTACTTCTTGCTGTCTCTGCTGATGCTTTGGCATCCTTTCCACAGCTCCAGGATTATGATTCAAAGGTTACCTAGCTTCCATTGCAGATCCCAGCCTCTCCCTTGGAAACCTGGGAGGAAGCTTCCTTAATTCTTGCCTATGCATGTGTGTAAAACCAACCCCAAGTGTCACCACCAGCTTCAGTGGTAGCCAGGTACTTAAAATCTGTGGGTACAACTGTGTCTGACTGTGTAGATGCCTAAGCCCCTCCCCCCAACACTTCTCTGCCTCCAAGCAGCCCTACCCCAAAAGACCACAACAGAGCTCTCTTCTTGTTTTTGTTTGTTATTTTTCTATTTTTAGCCTAGGTCTTATTATACAGCCCTGGCTGGCCTTGAACAATCAGAAATAGGCCCTCTGTGATTTCTCAGAAAATTAGGAAACAACCTTCCTCAAGACCCAATAATACCACTTTTAGTTATATATCCAAAGGATGCTCAATCGTGCCACAAGGACATTTGCTCAACTATGTTCATAGCAGCTTTGTTTGTCATAGCCAGAACCTGGAAACAACCTAAATGCCCTTCGATTGAAGAATGGATAAGGAAAATGTGGTACATTTACACAATGGAGTACTATACAGCAGAAAAAAATAATGACAGCTTGAATTTTCCAGGAAAATGGAGGGAACTAGAAAACATTATTTTGAGTGAGGTAACCCAGATACAGAAGACAATTATCACATGTACTCACTCATAGGTGGTTTTTAAACATAAAGCAAAGAAAACCAGCCTACAAACCACAATCCCAGAGAACTTAGACAACAATACTGACACTAAGAGACATACATAGATCTAATCTACATGGGAAGTAGAAAAAGACAAGATCTCCTAAGTAAATTGGGAGCATGGGGACCTTGGGGGAGGATAAAAGGGGGGAAGGGAGAGGCAGGGAGGGGAGCAGAGAAAAATGTAGAGCTCAATAAATATCAATAAAAAAAAGAAAGAAATAGGCCCTCTGGCCTCTGCACCTGCCTCTGCCTCCCCAGTGCTGGGATTTAAGGTGTGTGATATTACACCTGGCCCAGACTACCCTCATCATCTTCATCTCCATCCTCCTCTTTCTCTTCTTTTGTTTATATTAAAGGGGGATTTGTTCGATTGGCTTACAGGATGTAGTCTGAGCAGTCCAGCAATGACTCTCACACTGGAAAGGCTCCCTAGGCTGGAAGGCTCATTAGTCCTAATCTAGTGCAGAAGTCCTGGAGGATTCCTGGAACTGCTGATCTTCGGTCTACGTTGAAATCCTGAAGAAGTCGGTTCTAATATAAGTGAAGGAATATCAGCAAGAACGTAGATGGACTTGCCAGCAAGAGTGAGGGGCAAGCAGGCAAAAGACAAAGTTTCCTCCTTCCACTGGGCCCTTGAACCTGTCAAGGGTGGGGTCTTGTTGATGCCTGAGCCACCTCAAGGCTTCTTTCCAGAGCCGCCATGTGGTTGCCGGGAATTGAACTCAGGACCTCTGAAAGAGCAACAGGTACTCTTAACCTCTGAGCCATCTCTCCAGCGCTCAGCTATAGCATTCTTAGCCCAACTTTAAGCATGCCCCCCTTCTAGCCAAACTACAAGCTTTACAAAGCCTTTGATGCTGTGTTTGTAGTCATGGTTCCTTTCAAAGGCACAATACAGCCTTCCTCTAAGTGGGCCACATGTTCTGATGAACTCATCAGCACGTTGAGCCATATCCCACCCATAGCATTAGGGGCCATCTGGGGACAAAGCCTTCAGCACATTAAGCCTCTTGAGAGACACTTCATGTCCAAATCACAAGAATCTGTAACTAGTCATTCTCACCAAATGAGGGGTTGATTGGACAGATAAGGTTACGAAACTGTTGCCACCATTACCATGATAAACAGAAACCAGGGGCAGGCTATGGAAAGGGAAATAGGTTACAGAAGTTCAGTTTATCGTTGGGAATATGTCACAAGCCCTCAGTGTATACCTGTAACCATGGATAATTTGAAGTGCTGTAATTTAATTCCTTTTCCATCTTAACTGAGCACCTACCACACATTATAGCTATACTCTTGCCATTAAGGTAACCCAGCCAAACTAGCATAAATTTCTTTTGCCCTCTTGACAATTTCCGGGATGGACACAGTTTAGGCCTTTTCTTCAGCATATCTAAATTTCCAGTATCATTACTCATGCAAAGTGGGGCCACTAGAGAATAAAGTCGGGGTTACTTGAACACAAGTTCTGAAGATCTGATAACCAAAATTTCTAAGGAACTGCTGGATGGGTAGTGAATACTGCATGGAAACGCCGCAGCAGAGATAACTGACGCACTGTAGGGACTGTGTAGAACGGTGCAAGGTTACATCAAGTTAGCTGGAATGAATCCGATTTAAAACTTATGAGTTATTCCTGGAATTTTTGATGTAGTAGTTTCAAACTGTGGTTGGCGCCAGATAATTGAAACCACAGAAAGCAAAGCTGCAAGTAGCAGGCGGGCTACTAAAGTAGTCGTTTATTTTAGCAAGAAAGGGGCACTAGTCTTTCCAGCATTGGAGCTTTTTAAAAGCAAAGGCAGTTGGTTAGTTTAATCTCCAAAAAATCATGTCCTCAGAGGACAACTTGTAAGAGTCAGTCCTCTCTATCTATCATGTGAGTTCCAGAGTCTGAACTCAGCTTGTAAGGTAATGGCAGCAAGCACCCTTATCTGCTGAGACATTTAGCTCCCTCCAAGGTGACAGTTTTAAGCTGAGTTTCCTCATGCTTATGTCTGATTTTTAGAAAACAACCAAATAAAGGGTCCCTGTAGAGAACAGAAGCTGCAGGCCCAGGGCTGATGGATAGTTCCAGATCGGCCCAGCCCGGCAGTAACAGTCAACACCCTGAAAGATGAAAAGCAGCAGCCCTTCGAGGGGGCAAAGAAAGAAGATCAACAAAGTGAGCGCGTCCCTGTCATCGAGGCTGCGGGGGACGAGGGGCCTAACTATGTGCATGGCGCTTTAATAGCAATTATTTCCAAACAATAGAGTATACACATCTCAAAGAGTCTGGATGATGAAACTGTTTAAAGCTCTCAAAAGTCTTTCATGCTAGAATCCTACCAACTGACTTATTCTGGGCTCAGATGCTATTGTGCTAGGTCAAGAGGCAGTGTTAATTCAAATTATATCCTCTGGATCTGAAATACATTAAAGACATATTGAATAAGTCAAGTAGTAAATGGGAAGAAAATAAGGATAATAATTATATTAAAGAACTTAATCCCAAGAAAAAATGTGCTGTAAGACTAGCTTCTGTGAAGCCAGGGCCAAAAAGTGACAGAGTAAATCAACTAGATGGTCTTCCAATCAATCACAGCCCAGGCCAACAAGTGCAGGCCCTATCTTTAAATGTTTGATAGCACTAGAAATACATTTAATAAAGACATTCTGTTATGTAGATAAAATCTATTTATAATAGAGAAAATGACGCCAAGTAGGAAAGAGGGACACAGACAAGAGGGGAAGAAGGCAAGGAAGAGAGAGAGCCTGGTGAGTTCAAATGGACAGTTCTAGTTCTTAAGATCCACAATACATCCTGGCTCCTGCAGCTTTTCTTTTGATGTTTAAATTTTGTTCCAATATATGCCCTCTGTAGTCACTTACAACTAAAGTGATTGCAACGAATATAATCTAGGCCATTAAAAGAAGAGAACCGGCTCCTCTCTGTCCTCTACCAGTGCATCAAAACTTGCTTCCAACGTGCTGCTTCTTCTGTGTCCTGGGCTTCGGTCAAGCCGCCAGTCTCCTTCATCCCTATGAAATGAACTCCGTTCCTGATGTTGAGGCCCTACTATCTGGGGTGTGGCTGGCAGATTCCCTGGTCTCCACACCATTCTATGACCCCAGTACTGAGCCACTCCTGCCTCCTAGCTTTATTCCTTTCCTCTTCTTCCTATCCCTCTCTTTTGCACTCTACCAAGAGTTAATCTTGAGATGGCTTTAGCACCTTCGCACCTGAAGTTCTATGCCAACAAACCAGGAATTCGGCTTAGTCCACAGTGAAGTGCAATGTAAGCTCAGCCACACTTAGGCTCGGGACTGTCCACTGCCACAGTGCAGATGGGCAGACCAGAAGACAGTTTGTGGAGCCAGCTCTCCCCAGGCACCTTTAGGTGGGTTCTGGGAACTGAACTGCATCTCCAGGTTTGTGTGGCAAGTTCCCTTACACACAGCCATCTCACCTGCCCAAAGATAAACTTCTTAAAGGCACTGTCTACACTTCCTGTTTCCCTTTCTCTCTTATCCATCACTTTCTGAAAATGATCTTTTATCAAAGAAACGGTAGCTCAGGCCCTGAAGTGCTTCATCCTAGTAAGGTTAAAAAAAAAATCCCTCTACCTTGTTCATAAGGTTCTTTAGGCCTCAGGGTCTCAGACAACCACAAGGAGCGGTAGGGGTGGGGGTGTCACATGATTTTCCTGAACATAACCAGTCAATGGGCTTGTTCAATTGTTGGACCTGTTATGATTTAAGTAAAACGCTGCAGGGCCCCAAGTGGCGGCAGTGGGCAGCGGGCACGAGACCATGGCGGGCCATGAAGGCAGCCAGTCCCAGGGAGGGAGCCCACGAGGGGCAGTGGATCCCAGGCAGGGAGCCACGTGGTGGGTGAGGGACCGAGATGGATAAGCACACCACAAGACCACTGCAGGTCCCGGAGGCAGCTGAGCAATAGGTGAGAGACAGAGACATGGATAGGCACACCATGCAGAGTGAGGTTGGAATTTATTTAGTGGGTTATGGAAGAGAAAGGGGGAAAGGGGAGAAGGGAGAAGAGCAGAGAGGCAGAGGGCAGGCAGAGGAGATGGGGGAGATGAGGGAGAGGAGCCACAGCAGGAGCTACCTCTTTGGGAGAGAGACAGAAAGAAAGGTTCAGACTGGAAGCTGAAGGAAGATCTGTTTGGCTTAGCAGTGGACAGGGGAGGGAGTGGGTGGGGCTTGTCTCTTAAAGACCATTACAGGGTCCACCTGCAAGTATGTGTCATTCCTGCCAGTCTGATCTGCTACCTACAATACTAAGTCTAAATTGCAATATACTCAAAGAAGTTGTGTAATTTCAAAGGGCAATGGAGTGGGTTTGCTTCCTCAGAGAAAAAAATTTTTTGAGTTTAATTTTACACTTTCAATAATTATATAATGATAACACATAAACAGATATGTAGCCTACTTTCTTTTTTTTAAAAAAAAAAGACAACAGTCTTGTAGGGGAAAAAGCAAAACAAAACAAAAACAGAAAGCAATTTCCTGAATGTGTTAGGGATGGGGTAAGATTAGGAATAACTGTTCCGAGTCAATCTAGCAAGTGAAACCGGGAGAACTATTTTATTCACATGGAGTAAGAATGAGTTTGAGCCGGGTGGTGGTGGCGCACGCCTTTAATCCCAGCACTCAGGGGCCAAGGCAGGTGGGTCTCTGTGAGTTCAAGGCCAGCCTGGTTTAAAGAGTGAGTTCCAGAACAGCCAAGGCTACACAGAGAAACCCTGTCTCAGATAAAAAAAAAAAAAAAAAAAAAAAAAAAAAAAAAAAAAAAAAAAAAAAAAAAAAAAAAAAAAAAAAAAAAAAAAGTTTGATAGACAAACATATTTCTAGCCCTATTATCTTGGACAAGTGTCTTTCTGAGCCTCAGTTTCCCCCATTTTGCAAACTGTTTTTAATGTGTGTGTATGAGTATCTGAGTGTGTGTTTATCACAAGTCTGTGTGCCCAGAGGCTAGAACTAGGATCCCCTGGAGCTGGAGTGACAGGTGGTTGTGAGCCTGAGCCCAGGAGGCTGGGGGCTGGGAGCCAAGCTCACTCATCTGGAAGAACAGGAAGCGTTCACCCAGCCATCTCTGCAGCCTGCTGTTCTTAGTTATTTTTATGGGCACTTTCTTTGCGCTTCCGTTCACATCATCTCAGAAGCATTTTTCCGCTCTTCTGTTTGTCTGCTACGGCTTGAGTAGGTGATGCTGCTCCACAAGCTCGGGTGTTTGAATACTTAATCCCCAGCCTTGGTCCCAGTGCTGCCTTCGAAGGCTCTGGAACTCTGAGCAGGTAGGATCTAGCTGGAGGAGGTGGTTCACTGGTAGGCAAATTGTAGGGTTATAGTTTAAGCTGGCTTTCCACCAGCTCTCTGCGGCTCTGTAGTCCACTGAGATAGGAATAAGCCACACCTCACATTCCCCTCTGCCAGAACTAGAAGCCACCATGAATCCCTTCATGCCATCTCCATCACCATGGGCTGTGTCCTCTCAAACCATAGGCTAAAAGCAAGCTTCCCCTAAGCCGTTTCTTTGGGCATTTCAGCACAGTGACAAGAACAGTAACTAAAGCAGATCACATACACCCAGGTAGACCTAACTCCTCTCTGCTAGGTATTTTATTAGGGTGATGGAAAGCTAACTAACACAGTCACCTGTCCCTATCCGTCCCTTAAGAAGACGCTCCTAAAAAGGAAGCTAAAATTAGAAGTCACTCACCACTTCCCAGCAAGGCCACAGATAATTTCGCCATGCTTCAAAATCCTTCCTACTGTAAAAGTTCTCAATATCAAATAAAGTTAACCATGCCGAGCCCCAACAGGAGGGTGCTGAGAGGCCGTGAGAAGAAGCCCCCCATCGCACACGTGTGCCTATGAAAGAACTCCTCGGGGCTGTAGTATTCCAGGTGGCTAGCACAAGGATTTTTGACTAACCGCGACTGTCTCTGCTAATGCCAACTCCTGCAACCACCCTGGGAACCAATGGCATTTGCCTTAAGGTGGCTTAGATGGACTTCGTTCCTCAGATGTGCCTGCTCCGCCAGAGGATTTCAGTGCCTTGCTCTTCCCATATAAGTGCCTTGCAGTGGGAAATCAGTCTCTCGCAGACTTATTTGGAGTTGATGTACTTCCTGTTGCCCGTGGTCAAACCTCTGTGTCACCCAGTATCACCACATTCTCCCTAAGCGGTTCTGTCCATCCCTCGGACGTCAGCTGAGAGTTCCTTCTCGGTCTCCAAACCTTTCCGCTGTATAGGTGTGCCACCTGCAAAATTCTTCGCAGCCCACACTCCCTGCCTCTTTCTGGATGTTTTCTTCATTGTCTTTCTTAGAAGTTAGGTTACAGCCCTAACTGGAACCTGAAACCTGTTTTCTCCAGAGCATTCTCAAGAGTGGCTGCTTCCCCCCTCCCACGCCCCACATACCACAGAGCCCAGGGGCAGAGAGTCTTTCGTGGCTCTCATTGCTGCTGACAGGCAATTCTTAGCCAGCTGAAAAACCCCAGTTCTTCTGAAAATCTACACCCTCAAATTCTGCCACCCACTCACCTCCGAGGCAGTTATCTGCCAGACTCCTGTTCCTGGTTCACAGCAGACACTAGTGTCTGGTTCACAGGCTGGCTCCCTTTCTCTCTCATTCTTTCAGTCATTTTTGTTTTGTTTTGTTTTAGGTTTTTTGTTTTTGTTTTTCGACACAGGGTTTCTCTGTAGCTTTGAAGCCTGTCCTGGAACTAACTCTTGTAGACCAGGTTGGCCTAAACTCACAGAGATCCGCCTGCTTCTGCCTCCTGAATGCTGGGATTAAAGGCGTGCGCCAGTCTTTGTGGCTTAATGGCCACCTAAAATGTGTGCCAAGAGATTAGTCTCCTAGAGCCTAGTCTCCTCACTTCCATTGCTTTCTCCTCTCGACCTGCCTCAGCTACCCCCTCCTATAATCCTATCGTAAATCTCACAGTCAGGAAACAATGTCTGTAACCATATCTATCATCCCTATCTCTGGCCATGCCCACCGTCAAAGATCTGATCCCCAACAACTCTTCAACCTCGCACGTGCCTCCAGTTGAAAGGCCCTAGCACCATTTCTCTAAACCCTGTCTATGTCAAAGAAATGGCATGGAGAAGATGACCCACACGAAATGACTTGGGTGGAGAGAGTTTCGTGAAGGGCTTGGTCACACAGTAGCCAGTGGGCTAAGGGACTGGAAAGAGACAACCAGGTGTTCAGAAACAAAGCATTCAGTAAGCCATTGCCACCAATGGCCTGAAGGGGAGAGAAGGAGGTCACTGAACTGAGGAAGAGGTAAGAGGTAAGCATGGTGGAGAAACTACATGGAAGGAAAGTACATATCCCACTCTCTGACTTTTAGCCAGCATCTTCCATTTAATTCCCAGTTCTCTCCAGCTGGAGGCAAGAGCCAGGGAGCCCCGGGAATAGTCTACAGATGTTTGCCTTTCACCACAGGGAAGGAAGAGTGTGATGTCCTGGAAACGGGCTGGCCATTCCTCCACGGGCCTTGCTTCACCATCCCTGTCCTCAGATGCACAGATATTTAGTGCCCTTGCCCCGCTGTCACACCAGCCTGACAGAAACACACCTACCTCCTCACACCTGCATGCGGACAGGAAAACGTGGTTGTGGAGAAATGACATGAATCTGCTTGTGAGTTCATTTCATTTCCTATCCAAAGATCTCAAGAGGGCCCGGCTGTCTGATTATGTTCCTCTAATCCACTCACCCTCCCATGAATTTTCCAGTTCTCTTCCCAAATGCATTGACGCTGGCCCTAACACTTTTTTTTTTTTGAGAGAAAACAAAAACAGTCAAGGGAAGACAACGGCATCGTGGCACTGTGGTGTCCCTCTGAGGTAGGGTGCAAGCTCCTCCTTGTCACCGGTGACAAGGCTGGATGTCATCACCTTCGACCCACTCAGGGTCTTTTTTCCTGCAGTCCCTTCAGTAGAAGAATGACTTCCTGTAGGCTATTCCACTGGGATCCACAACGTCAAACTACATTATTAAAAAAAAAACAAAAAAAAAACTCTTTCTTAGGTCTTCTGGAGCTTCTTGCTCATTTCTCTGCTTCGTCTTCCAGAAAAAAGAAAAATATTCATGAGTTCTTAAGCTCGTGTTTCTATCACTTCCCATTCTCTCTGACCCGACTCTAGTCAGCCGTCTGCCGTCTGTTTCTTCTAGTCCCCAGAAGTCATTATCTTGATATCAGTTAGGTTGCTAGCAGGAACAAGTTGTACATTGAAATCGATGGTTTGGGCAAATTTTTCTAACAGGCATGGGTAAAGGGAAAGGAAGCCATGGGGGATGATACAAGGTCTGAGACTACAGACATGTGCAGAGGGACAGAGGGAATGTGGCAGAGGGTCTCCTGGCAGATGGCTGGCCACAGTGCTGTGTGGAACCTTCCGTGTTTAACTGAGGACAACAGGAGCCCAGTGCCTGGCCATCTCTTGCAGTGTGGGACTCCTCCAGATGCTCTCCCTGGGATGGTCACGATTCCTTCAGCCACACCTCAGTCTGAGGCTCTTCCTGCCCTAGGCCTGACCCCAGCTGCCTGCCCTGCCTCACCATCAGAAAGCTTTCCTTGCCGCCTCTGCCCGCTACAGCTGTCATCAATGTCGCCACCAATAAGCTAGATAGCTAACTCTGTCTGACACCAGTGTCCTGGATCACCCAAACTGACGCTCCACCTTGCCAACCCCAAAAGCCATTTAAGTCTTATGGCTAACCAGATGTGGTATGTTTCAGCAACTGAAGTAAAAGCCGCAGGGGGTATTCTCTCATAAATGAGTGAAAACTAAGTACATTCCAGGTGTCTATAGCTGAGTAGAGTGGTCTCCTATCTTAGTGAATGCAAAGTCAAAGTAAGCAGAGCCAAGACCAAAAGGGCAGAGGAAGGATCCCCTAAGACAAGTAAGGACAGCACAGGAGCTCTTTCCAAAGCAAAACCTCCTTAAAGAGAAGAAGATATGGATTTTATTCAGGAAGCTTGTATGTATACGTGTGTGTGCGTGTATATGCACATGTCTTAGCTTGGGTTTCTATTGATGTGAAGAGACACCACAACCAGAGCAACTCTTATAATAAAACATTTAATGGGATGGCTTACAATTGCAGAGGTTTAGCCCATTTTCATCATGCTTGGACATGGAGGCATGCAGGCAGACCTGATACTGGAACTGAGAGTTCTACATCTTGATCAGTAGCAACAGGAAGTGAACCATCTCACTGGCATGGCTTCAGCATAGGAGACCTCAAAGGTGGCCTCCATAGTGACATACTTCTGTCAACAAGACCACGCCTCCTCCAGCAATGCCACACCCCCTAATAGCACCTCTCCCTTTAGAGGCCATTTTTTTTTTTTTTTTTGGTTTTTCGAGACATTTTCTCTGTAGCTTTTGGAGCCTGTCCTGGAACTAGCTCCTGTAGACCAGGCTGGTCTAGAACTCACAGAGATCTGCCTGCCTCTGCCTCCCAAGTGCTGGGATTAAAGGCGTGCACCACCACCGCCCGGCTAGAGGCCATTTTCTTTAAACCACATTCCTGTCCCTGGCACGCAAAGGTTAGTAGCCATATCATAATGCAAAAATGCATTCAATCCAACTTCAAAAGTCCCCATAGTCTGTAACAGTCTCAAACCTGTTTAAATGTCTAAAGTTCAAAGTCTCTTCTGAGATTTATGTAATCTCTTAACTGTAATCCTCTATAAAATAAAAATGAAAAAAAAACAGATTACATCCTTCAAACATGTAATGACATAGGATACACATTACCATTCCAAAACATGAAAACAAGCATAGTGAAAAAATACTGGACCAAAGCATGAACAAAAGCAGCTGAGCAAACTCCGAAGTCTGCACCCCATCTGATGTCAAATGCTCTTCAGATCTCCAATTCCTTTCAGCTTTGATGAGTGTAACATACTTCTTTCTCTTGGGCTGGTTCCACTCCCTGTTAGCAGCTCTCCTCAGCAGGTATCCCATAACTCTGGCATCTCCAACACCTTGAGGTCTCCAAGGCAATCGATGCTTCAACTTCGTAGCCTCACTAAAAAGGTCTCTCTAGTTCTTTATTCAGGGACACCCCTGACACTGCCTAGCCTCAGTGGCTTTTCTTAGTTGCAGAGGAAATTTTCATAACCCCTTTTTTCTATCCTTAACTCTAAAGCAAGAATCATGTAGACAAAACTGCCAAGGACTGGAACATGGCCACCTTGTTCAACTCCATCTTCACCAGATTCTATTTTTGATGGTTACTTCACTGCCTAAGCTTGGCTGTCCTAGAACTTGCTTTGTAGAGTAGTCTGGCCTCAAACTCAAAGATCTGCTAGCCTTTGCCATCCAAACACTGGAATTACAGGCATGCACTACCACCGCCCAGTTTTTATTCCATCTCTTAATCTGTTTATCTCCTTGAACATAGGACTTGGCTCCATTCCACTTCCTAGTGCTTCTTTTTCTCCTCAAATTTTATATTTTATATTTTATAATTTACCCTGCTCAGCTTGCTCCCTTTTATTATAAATCTTCATTAGAGTTACCACTGATAACCACACAACAGAGTCTATACTAGGCTGTTTTGAGATTTCCTCTGCCAAGAGAATTAATCCAAAACTCTTCTCTTTAGCCTCAGGCAGACTCTTCAGACAAGGGCAAAAAGCAGTCACTTTCTTCACCAAAATATCACAAGAACAATCTCTAGGCAACATGCTAAAATTCTTTTCTTCTGAAACCTCTTGAGCCAGCCCCAACAGTTCAAATAACTCTTAGCACCACTGTTTTCCATGCTGCTAATATTATGTCCCATTAAGTAGCACTTAAAGCATTCTCCTGCTTTCCTAACCAAAAGTACCAAAGTCCAAATTCCTCCAAACAAAAATGCTGTAGGACAATGCTCTTGTACCCTATAAAAATTTGTCACTTGTATTGGTTTAATAAAACACTGCTTGGCCATAGCCAAGCAGGAAATATAGGTTAGTCGACCAGACCAGGAGAATTCTGAAAAGAGGAAAGACTCAGTCTGCAGTCACCAGTCTGACACAGAGGAAACAAGATGAGAATGCCTCACTGATAAAAGGTACAAGCCATGTGGCTAATCATAGATAAGAATTATGGGTTAATTTAATTTGTAAGAGCTAGTTAATAAATAAGCCTGAGCTAATAGGCCAACCAGTTTATAATTAATATAAGCCTCTGTGTGTTTTGTTGGGACTGAATGGCTGTGGAACCAGGTGGGACAGAAATCTCTGTCTACACACAAACATGGTCAGGCCTACCACAGCAAAAACTTCCTGGTACCAACTTCTGTCTTAGAGTTTCTATTACTGTGACCAAACACCATGATCAAAAAGCAAGTTGAGGAGGAAAGGTTTTATTTGGCTTTCACTTCCATATTGCTGTTCATTATTGAAGGAAGTCAGGACAGGAACTCAAACAAGGCAGGATCTTGTAGACAGGAGCTGATGCAGAGGCCATGGACGGTGCTGCTTACTGGTTTGCTTCACATAGCTTGCTCAATCTGCTTTCTTATAGACCCCAGGGCCACCAGCCCAGGAATGGCAACACCCACCATGGGTTGGGCACTCCCTATTGATCACTAATTAAGAAAATACCATATAGCTGAATCTCATGGATGCATGTATTCCTATAGAAAAGCATTGGCACATTCTTGAGCATTCTCAGTTAAGAAGCACATTTCCAAGTGCAGTGATGGTGGCCCATGCCTTTAATCCCAGCACTTGGAAGACAAGAGGCAAGTGTTCAAGACCAACCTGGTCTACAGAGAGAGTTTCAGGACAGTCAGGGCTATACAAAGAGACCCACCTCGGGGGGCAGTGGGGGTGAAAAGTACATTTCTGAGCATGCTCAGTTTAACATCATACTTGGAGACTGGCACATATTTTGACATGCTTTGCTCAAAGTCATGGAGCACATTTATAAGGACGATAACATTTTAGGCAGAAATGCTTCTGGGCATAGTCGGCTTGCACTATACCATCTTAGCTGAACATAAATGACATTATGTTCATAAAAGGTGCACGGATATAGAGGTCTGCCCACAAGGCTCTTGCCTCACATAGCAGAGGGTAGCAAAGATAGTTAATAGTCTGAAAGAACAAGCATCGGTTTGAAAACCAATGTCCCTTTGCACCGACCCTTGTAGAGTGCTCATCATGTTAGCAACGACTTATAATAATCACCACCATCGACTAGAAGAGACTAGGGCTCACCAAAGAGACACATCTCCAAGTATATCTTTGAGGGAGTTTTCAGAGAAGTTTAACTGAAGGAAGACCTGCCTTGAATGTGGGAGGCACCACTCCATGGGGCTGGGATCCCAAAAGAAATAAAAGTGGGGCAAGAAGGAAGCCAGCGGAGCACCCGCATTCACCTCCCTCTGCTCATTGCCTGCAGACATGATATAACCTACCACCTCAAGTCCCCACAGCCACACCTTCCTGGCCCGGATGGACTGTGCCTTCTCATACCATGTGCCAAAATAAATCCTTTCCCTCACTTGCTTTTGTCAAGCATCTTGCCACAGCAATGATAAACGTAAAAAAGCTACAGAAAACCTAGCGAGAAGCAGGGCTGTGGCTGTGACTGCTCGATGATATGGTTTGTGAGCCTTTGGGACTGGTCTGTGGGCGGAAAGTATAAGAATATGCACCTGTTGCTGCCATAAAACACAATGACCAAAGCAACTTCGAAAGGGAAGAGTTTATTTGGGTTTATGTTTCCAGAGTGATGAGTCCAGCACAGCAGGCAGCAGGCACGGTGGCAAGAGCAGGAAGCTGAGAGACACACATCTCAACCACAAGTACAGAGAAAGAACTAGAAGTAGGTGATTCTCTATATTCTCAGAGCCTGTTCCCAGGGAGACCCCTCCTCCAGCAAGGTCGTTGAAATTACCTGGCACGAGTGAGAAGGAAACACGGAACACACAACAAACCGCTTAGGAGTTTATTAGAGGGGGCTGTACAGGCCTGGGAAGCCAGTGTGCAGAGAGAGAGAGCCGAAGATGGTGCCTCCAGCTTTTAAGGGCTGCCTAGTACATGCGCACAGGGGGATGGCGTGGTTACATCATACGCAGATGACGGAGCTCACATATGCGCACAAGGGCTCACACAGCTGCGTCGTACATAGATGATGCAACCATGCTGCATGTGGGTCACGCTGGATCCTTTGAGATTTCCGGGGCCATTAGGCACTGAGGCTTGTCTGCACATATGTGGCCCTGGAACCCGGAAGTGTCAGCCATGTTGCATGGCTGAATCATTACAGTCGTATCTCCCAAACCTATCCAAACAATGACACCAACTGAGGTCCAGGTGTTCAAATGCCTGAGCCTGTGGGAGCCATTTCTCAATCAAACCAACTGAGAAGCATCTCTTTACCTCCTGACCACTTATAATGTGACCAGAGGCCTCACATTCCCACTCATGACTTCCTCACCATGATAGACTGTATCGTCTAAACCAGGAACCAGAATAAGCCTTTCCCCCTTATGTTGCTTTGGCCATGCATTGCATGACACAACAAGAAAAATAACACACTTACTTATATCCAAGCTTCCATTCCAGGTATGAATTCTAAGAAGGAAGACTAAGCCTGTCTTACTTACAGACTAGGTACTCAAGACTTGACTGATGTATCACAAAGTGCCCATCGCGTGTTCTAAGATTAGTATGTTTGTAGGGTATACTTCAAGTCATTTCAATATTTGACTCTTAGGTAGAGTGTCTTCAAGTTTCATTCTAGTCAACGTAAAGTCCTTTTTTAATGAAAACTGACTGAGTTTCAATAAATTTCAATTAAATCTTGAAGGCCAAGTGTAGTGCACGCCTCTTATCCTAACACTCAGGAGGCAGAAGCAGGCAGACGTCTGTGAGTTCGAGGGCACCCAGAGCAGCACAAGAGAGATGCTGTCTAAAAGCAAAGCCACTTGACAATATAGTGCCAAGCCTTAGGAGGTGCAATGAAATGATTCCATATCCCTTCGGAACACTGGTCGAGTGGGAAGGCAGATTTTCAATCAGAATACAGCATACCACGTCATAAAAGTGAGTATGCTGCCAAACAGTGGTGGTGCACGCCTTTAATCCCAGCACTCCGGGGGCAGAGGCAGGCGGATCTCTGTGAGTTTGAGACCAGCCTGGTCTACAAGAGCTAGTTCCAGGACAGGCTCCAAAGCCACAGAGAAACCCTGTCTCAAAAAAAAAAAAAAAAAAAGAGTATGGTAATCAGCTTTCTGTCATTGTGACAAATAGCTGGCATAGACAGCTCAATCTCAATTCCATTTTCAGAGGTTCCAGTGCACGGTTGCTTGGGTCCCAGCACGTCTTTCTCACGGTGATGTGGGATGTGGGGGTGGGGTGGTGCAAAGCTGCTTATCTCAGGAGAGAGAAGGACAGGGAGAGACCAAGACCAGGAGGGAAATGAAGCCAGGGTCTTAGAAAGGGCAGACCTTGGGGGCTGGAGAGATGGCTCAGTGGTTAAGAGCACTGAGTGCTCTTCCAGAGGACCCGGGTTCAATTCCCACAACTGTCTGAAGATCCAGTTGCAGGGGATCTGACACCTTCACACCAATGCACATAAAATAAAGTTAAATAAACCATAAGAATATAAAAAAAAAGAAAGGGCAGAGCTCTTTCTCTTCCCCCAGCCAGGTGTGGCAGTTCACGCCTATAATCAGCATTCAGGAGGATGAGGCAGGAAAGTGGCAGTGACTTTGCAGTCAGCTTAGGCTATATAGAGTTTGAGGCCACCCTGTGTTAAGAATGAAACCCTGTCTAAAATACAAAACAACAGCAACAAAAATAGGAACCTCCTAGAGACAGACTTCCTCCAACTACAGCTAAATCCTAAGATAAGGTTGGCTAGGCCAATCACGAAATCTGTGAAGATTTCAAAACTGTCACTCATCAGCTAGATTTGAAGGAACCACAAACTCTGCTAGGTAGAAAAGACAAGCAATGTTCCAGACAAAGACAGCCGACACAAGGCAGAAAGGCACTTGGGAAAGCATGTCATTGCTTCTTAGCGTGAGTATTCTGTAATGTAGGTCAAAGAGACAAGGGGTCAGAGGGCGCTGAAGGGCAAGAGCAAGCCTGTTTGTGTAGGCAGGACTAGTCACAAAGGGATATTTGGTCAAGCTAGCTTTCCATGAGGAAAAGGGGAAAACAGTGAAGAAGAGTCTTAAAGAACATTCAGAGGGGGGATGGAAAGGTGGGAATCACTGTGGAGAAGTGAAACTCATGATTTTAAGCAGAAAGAAAAATAGTAATACTAAGCCTAGAGGCCTCTCAGTTAAACACTTCCCTGGCAGCAGCTCCTTTAATTGCTAAGGTGAGCGCCACTGTCCTTGTGACAGATGAAATCCACCTGGTTTGTGCTTCCTCTACTCTCCTTGGGGGAAATGAAGCTTCCTCCGTGCCCTGAGTTTTTCTCCCAGTGCTTCAGCTCCATTTAACACATTTCACTTTTGAAATCTTTTTTTAAAGATTCTCTTTCTGACTCGGTTCTAGAGGGGATCCCAGGTGTCCACGGGGATGCCCCCAGTTAGGTCCTTGGGCAGCAGAGGAGAGGGTGCCTGAACTGGCCTTGTCCCATAGTCACACTGATGAATATCTTGATCATCACCATAGAACCTTCCTCCAGTGATGGATGGAGATAGAGACAGAGGCCCACATCCACATCAGAGCACTGGGCTGAGCTCCCAAGGTCCAGCTGAAGAGCAGAAGGAGGGAAAAGATGACCAAGGAAGTCAGGACTGCGAGGGGCTGGTCCACCCACTGAGACAGTGTGCCTGATCTAAGGGGAGCTCACCAAATCCAGCTGGACTGGGACTGAACAAGCATGTGATCAAACCGGACTCTCTGAATGTGGCTGACAATGGGGGCTGACTGAGAAGCCAATGATAATGGCACTGGGATTTGATTCTACTGCATGTACTGGCTTTTTGGGATCCTAGTCTGTTTGAATGCACACCTTCATAGGCCTGGATGGAGAGGGGAGGGCCTTGGACTTCCCACAGGGCAGGGTACCCTGCCCTCTCTTAGGACTGGAGGGGGAGAAGGGAGGGTGAGTGGAGGAGTGGGAGGGAAATGGAAGGAGGGGAAGAGGTGGAAATTTTGAATGGTATTATTTATAAAGCAAAAAAATAATAAAAAAAGAGAAGAAAAAGATTCTCTTTCTGCATGCGAATGAAGATCCATAAGAATAGGTTAGTTTGAATTTTTCCTTGAGTTCTGAATCCTCAGGTGAGTTCCTGGTACTGGGTCAACTCCCAATCCATACTTTTTGAGTAAATGGATACATAAATAAGGAAATTAAGTGTCATAAAAGTAACTTGTCTATGAAAATACAGATAATAAGTTTAGCATTGATTCAATTACCACCATTTATTTATTTATTTATTTATTTGTTTGTTTGTTTATTTATTTATTTATTTATTTTAGAGTCAGGGTTTCTCTGTAGCTTTGGTGCCTGGAACTAGCTTTTGTAGACCAGGCTGGCCTCAAACTCACAGCCTGCCTCTGCCTCCCAAGTTCTGGGATTAACAATAACCACTTCCTTGGATTTATGAGAATGGCAATAGGGAAAGGAGACTTAAATTGCCTTGATTTGGTGCTGGAATGGATGTCGAAGGGCAATAAAAAGTTGTAACATGTTGCCGGGAGGTGGTGGCGCACGCCTTTAATCCCAGCACTTGGGAGGCAGAGGCAGGTGGATTTCTGTGAGTTTGAGGCCAGCCTAGTCTACAAGAGCTAGTTCCAGGACAGGCTCTAAAGCCACAGAGAAACCCTGTCTCGAAAAACCAAAAACAAACAAACAAAAAAAAGTTATAACATGAGTTGATTTTAGCTCCTAGACTGGGGAAGTGGTGCACCTTTTCAGGAAAAATAAAGACCCTGGGTTCAACAGAAGTAGGAAAGAGGAGCATGGTAAGGAACTCTTTTTTTCAGACTTCCTAGTGTTAATACGATGTAACAAGTAAATCTAAACTCCCAGAGGAGAAAGAAAGTCTGGGGAAAGACACAAAAGAGCTTCAGGCAAACAAGAGTTTAAAGCCAGTTTTTCATTGAAACAAGGTGTTGTTATGTAGCCCTGGATCATATTAATCTCGGAGCACTTCTGCCTCAGCCTCGCAAACCAAGGGATTACAGGAAGTCAGTCACAATCCCCAGCAGATGCTTGAAGTTTGAAACAGATGCTCAAACTATCGAAAAATAGGCAACCTACTTCGTTTTTTCCCAAATTTTCTGGACGGTGACTTTCGCTTACACAACTGCCCATCAGTGTGGAAGAACGTCGTAGCATCAAGGCCAGGGTGGGCCAGGAAGGCGCGAAGGCACCCGGCGGCCGTGCACACACTACGGGGCACGCGACCTTAGGGACCATTCCCAGGAGCTCGCGCCCCAAACAACTCCCAACCCCCGGCAGGGCTCGAAGCCTCGGCGCGCCACCCGAGTCCCGCGGCCTCCAGCCCATAGGGGGCGCTGTGGGTCACCAGGCGTGGCCACGGCGCGAGCGCGCGGTCTCTCCCTGGTGCGCATGCTCGCCTCAGGCTGACTTTTTTTTCTTTTTTTTCTTTTTTTTTTTTTTTTTTTTTTTTTCCGGGCCGCCCCGGCGGCTGCGTACTGGCTGTGGGATGGGAAGTGAAGCCCCAGCGAGCGGCTGCGGCGGGGCTGTGCGGAGCAGCCAGCGGGAGGCGGCGGCGGCGCGGCGGTGAGCAGCCGAGAGCGCGGAGCCGGGCGGAGGGAGCACCTGCAGGCACAAGCACAGGCACAGGCGGCTCCACCATGGCGATTCGCAAGAAGAGCAACAAGAACCCGCCGCTGCTGAGCCACGAATTCGTGCTGCAGAATCACGCGGACATCGTCTCCTGCCTGGCGATGCTCTTCCTGCTGGGGCTCATGTTCGAGGTGAGCCCTCCTCCGTCCCGATCCCCGGCCCTCCCGAGCCGCGGCCGAGGCAGGCGACTCCAGAGGAGCGGGTCGGCGCTACGCAGCCCCCCGCAGGCCCTGCGGCCCCGGCCCGGCCCGCCGCCCCCTCCCGCATCGCGCAGTTCCTGCTTCCCGCGAAGGGTTACGTGGCAGCCGGCGAGGGGCCGGCGGGGGCGGCGGGCGCGGTCGTGGCGCTGGCCCTGCGCGGTGGGCGGACCCGGGGCCGGGGCAGCAGGGCCGAGTGACTGACAGGGATCCCCCGACCCACGTCGGCCTCTGCCGCCTGCGCGGAAGGCGGGGACCGGGTACCCGCACTCGGTGGCCCCCCACCCCGCCGACGGCCACTCACCCAACTTTCTGCCTTGGGTCTCGTTCCCGGAGGATCGGGTCTGATCCCGACCTAGGCTCGCAACAGCTGTGTTGAGGAGTTGAGCGATTCCGTTTCTCATCGCAGAGGCGATGAGACTGTCAGGAGTGTGTAAATTCTCTTCCCACAGATCTGAGTATTTTGATGACTTATTTAACAGCTGTTGAATGTGGGTAATGAAGTTTGCAAGGTGAACCTGTAACATCCTACGGGTTTTTTCCACCCTCCTCAGTGCATCCGCCCACTCCCTCCCCCCTTCTAATTTTTTTAATCTGTAAACCCCTGAGTCTCATTAAATATATTGATGATTACCATTTTGTCTCCTCTCCCCTTGGCCTGTAACCTAGTGGGGATATTTTATTATTCATTTTTACTAGTATTTTTTTACTGTCGAGAATAGAGCTTTGAAGATTTGCGTGAGAGCGAGAAACTAATGGAATGAGACAGCCCATGCTGAAAGGTGAATAGGGTTTTTTTGTTTTCCATTAAGCCCATTTGGGGAGAGTGAGTGTGTGTGTGTGTGTGTGTGAAGTTATCATTAGATAATTTTCTATGTTATGTTGGCTTCTCTTCTAATAGACTTTCTGAATCTACATATGGGTACTTACTCCTGATAGTGTCACATACAGTTGTAGCCACTGCTAAGGAGGTGGCAGAGTGAAGGGAAGGTAGAACTTGCCCAAAAGCTTACTAGGCAACCCAAATCTGAGACATAATTTGTCTCCCCTTACCAAACGAAATAGAAATCACTTGCACAGGGCCACACAGCCGTTGATGAGGAGTCAATAAGATAGTTTGGCTTGTAGGAGTCTGACAGTATTTTATGATTGGGTGGTATTTAAAATGCAGGGTTTGGTGTGTGGCCCTGTGGTAAATGTATGCTTTAATTGTTTGTTGGAGATTGAACCCAAGATTGGTGCAGGTCAGGCAAGAGCTCTATGCCTGTCCTATACCCCCAGTCCCTAGTGAGTATCTCAGAAGTGCGGCCCTGGGCTCAGTTATCAGCAACACACACAATGCTAAATCTTTGTAATCTCTGAATTTATGACATTTTTCCTGCTATGATATTAAAAGTAATTGATACATTAAAATAGTTGGTAGATGCTTATCATGAGTTTGAGGCAGGAGAGTTATGAATTCAAATCCAGTGTGGCCTACATAGTGAATTCCAGGTCCCTCCCTGTCTTAAAAATAGTAGTAATAAAATAAAATGCAATCTTTTATATGCACCGGTATGCACAACAGTTTTTTATGACTGGCCATCTCCAACACGGTAAGAAATCCTGACTTGAGAGGCATAATTGAGGGATCTGTAGAGCATATTTGCAGTGCTTTAAGTGAAGTGAAATGTAAACTAGAAATTTGGACATTTAGAAATACCACAGTCTCTGTTCTTATGTAAACTGTTTGATATTCTTTTACCACATTTTTTAGGGAAATTCACTATTACGTTAATGATTGGGGGGAGGGAGCATAGCCCTGGCTGTCCTGGAATTTACTAAGTAGACCAGGCTGGCCTTGAACTCACAGGAACCTCCTGCCTCTGCTGGGATTAAAGGTCTTAACAGTAAGTGGATTGTTTTAAGACTAAATAGAAGTTTTTAAAATCACTCCAAAAAGGAGTGTATTAAAACGGTGAACAGAACAGCTCGGTCCGCGCAGTTGTTTCTTTCTCCTTAACCATATGTTAAAGAGTTAAGTTTGGAAGGCACAATATCTATGTGCGGGTGAAACTGTCTGGATGGGTTTTTGCTGTTTGACTGAGGTTTAGCGGCAATTATTTTAAAAGTCAATCTAATTATAGAAGTACAGTGTGTATGCCAAAATAATAGAGAGGCTGCTGTTTTGCTGAACTGTTAAGACTTTTGTGGAAGAACACTGAGGAAATATTAGGGAATTCATGGAGAAACCAGGAAGGACTAATGTGGTGTGTGTTATCAGCCAAGCGAACAAGCACGTGGGAATTCTCTAGAAGTCTGCACTCTGCAGCTAATTCAAGTTAGGGAGTATCGGAACTCAAGTTTCCTAATCCAGAAATGGGTTATGCAGAGAGACTGGAGTGAACTAAGATGTATAGTGCCTCACTCAGTATTTGACTTGCAAGAAATTTCCTTGGAAATTCGTCCAGGTTGGCAAACAGATGGCAGAGTAAAAACAGCTGTTACACCCCCCTCTCTGTCTGTCTCTCTCTCTATCTCTTGCTTTCATCCTTTCAAAAGATTGAGGAGGAAATAATCTGAGGGAAATAAATGTTTGATTGTAGGAACTCCTTATTATACAGATCTTCTTGTAAATAATAATGTTTTCTTTGTACAGTCGGTGTCTATATACAGAATGCAAATACTACTAGTGATTTTGTATTTAAAGTAGGAAAAATCGAACAGTGAGAGAAGCTTCCTAGACGAGATGCTATGGAAGGGTAAAGAGGGTTCGCAGAATCAAACCTTGCAGACGGGCGGTTAGGGATCCGCGCTGCTCGGCTGCTTGTACCTGGATATTGATGTTTACAGCTATCATGGGACAGCATTAAAGGTTTCACTTAATTTATTTCTAGATTTATTTGTACATATGTGCACACATGCGCACACAAATCTTTGTACCACAGCACCTGTGAAGAGATCAGAACACAGCTTATGGGAGTTAGGTCTCCCCCTACCTCCCGTGCAGGTTCTGTGGATTGAACTCAGTACCTTTATCCACTGGCCCACGTGTTTTATTATTATTTGGTTTTAGTTTCCATTTAAACTTGTTTACATACATGGATGTTTTGCCTGCATGCATGTCTGTGTGCTGCATACGTGCCTGGTGCCCTTGGAGACCAGAAGAGGGTGTCATACCCCCTGGAACTGTAGTTGTAAGCTATGTGGGTACTAGGAATAGAACCTGGACCCTGTGGGAAAACAGCAAGTACTATTAACCACTAAGCCATCTATACAATCTCACAAGTTTTATTTATTTGTTTTGGGTTTCTTGTTGCTGTTGTTGTTTTATGTGTGTGTAGCCCTGGCCATCCTGGCACTCGATCTATAGACCAGTCTGGCCCCAAACTCGGATGTCTGCCACTGCCTCCTGAGTGTTGGGATTAAAGGTTTGAGCCACCATGCCCAGCCAAGTTTTATTTTTAAATATAGCTTGTTTTAATGACATTTCCCTCCTGTCTTAAAAAATAATTTCATATAAACTGAAGGAGAAGTAGCATTTGATAGTCAGAAATTCTCTTGCCCTTCAGGAATCCAGTATATACAGTGACCATGCCTATCTCTAACAGTACAGAATATACTTTTCCTCTTTATATTATGAACAGGCACCAAGCCCCCACCGATAAGCACTCAAAACACTCACTGAAATCTTAGGACTTTGCATGTGTAGACTTGGATCTCATTAGATTGTGGTAACCTATGTAAGATAGGTCTAAATTAACTCTTTGTTTTCTAAGTGGACAGTAGTATAAATGTCCAAAATGGCCATTTTTACTATTTAATGTAATAAGCACTGGGTGGCATGTTTACATTCTAAATCGGTGTGCCTTACTTCTAACTTGCTGAAGCCGTGCTGGATGGAATGGGATGTTTAGGAAGCTGGGAAATGTCAACAAAGATGATTTCCACTATACGTTTTTAGGTGGGTATAGTTCCTATTTTTTTTCCTCTCCTCCTGCCTAATGTCACATGCTAAGCCAGCTGGAAGCCAGATCTTAATTTTATTTGGAAGCCTTGCATAAAAGGATAATCTAATTTTTGTTGTGTTTAGAATTTGGTACTATATTTATCTTTAAAGATTTACATTTGCTGTGTATAAAGGAAAACAAAGTTTTCTCTAGCTGTGGTATTGATGACCTCATATTATAAACTGAAAATGGGGACATGGAGGCAGCAGAAGAGACAGAGTGTAGATACGCACGCATGCATGTCCAGACACCACAGGACACATAGGGGAGTCAGAGGGCAACTTTGAGGAATCTCTTCTCTCCTTTCATCATGTGTGTTCAGGGAATCAAAGTTGTCATCCTTTAACCTCCAAGTCATCTGCTGACCCCACCAAATCTCATTTTATTTTAAATCTTTTTTTAGCCTTGTATTGAGAGAGAGAGAGAGAGAGAGAGAGAGAGAGAGAGAGAGAGAGAGAGAATGAGAATGTATATGTTGGGAGGGAGGGTCAGGAGGTGACTTGCAAGAGTCAATGCTCTCCTTCTAGCACAGGCATCTGAAAGACTGAACCCAAGTGTCAGTCCTGGCGACCAGCAAAACCTACCTGAGCCAGGTCCCCAGGCCCCCTCACCAGGTTTCAGTGCGGTACCTCTGTTAGCCCTTCTTTCTGTTCAGCCGATCTTCATGTCCTCCCCGTTCAGCAGCTCACTTTAGTGACTGTCTTCCAGACGGTTTGGTTTTGTTTTATCATAGGCCTGATTTATCTCTAGATCATGAATTCCAGGCTAGCAGAGTTCAGACACAGCCTGCACAGTGTTTACTCCCCCTCCCCCACACCCCATTCCACTGTTCTTCTGCCAACTCTCCAGTGAGTCCACATTGTCGGAGCAACGCTGTCTCTTCCTCTCCGCCCATGGGTTAGCTCTCATTGCTTCACTTCTCTTCCTATAAGCTTTCTTAGCTAAAGGACAACCACTGCACCTTGTCACAGGGACGGGGTTTGGAACCCCGGGATGCCTGCAGCCACATATTTTATGACACCATGTCCTGTGAGTTTGCTACATGTGATGTCTGTGGTGGTTTTAATAAACCAAGTATGATGAAAGACTAACAAGAGTGATAAGATAGAACAGTTGTTTGAAGGCGGCCTCGTTATCCTCTTGTTCACCCTTGTGCTGTGAGATGGCACGAGGATGATGCACGGTTGGGCTCCAGTGCCCAGGTTACCAGGCACAAGCACTGCCTACAAGATGAACGCACTGACAGAGGTGGTTGGTGTCCTGGGTTAGACAGAGGGACACAGCTCAGGCTCCATCATCTGCTCACTATAACTCCACTTAAAACTGACCTTCCTATCAGAGTCTGCGTGCTTCAAGGCTGCTCTTGACCACAGATACCTGAAAACACACTTAACGGGGGGCTACTGTTCCTTGCTTTGCCTTGCCTTTTCCTCGGTCTTCTTCCCCAGCCCCTTCTCCTTTTCTGTGTGACACAGGCTGGCCTCAGGTTACTGATCCTTTTGTTGTACCCTCCTGCGTCCTGGGATTACAGACATGCACCAACATACCCAGCTGTTTCTGCCTTTTGTATGCATGAGCTTCACATTGTTGAGGGGTTCTAGGAAAAAAAAATCATGCACTTGTTGATATCACAGATTTTTGCCTCAGACATGATCTTTGTGCTTGTCCTGGCCAGGCAACATTGCATTATCCCCTCCCCAACCCTGCTTGCAGGTAAAACAGCTTTTATCAACTGTCAGCTGCTGTGGTAGGTGGTATAGCCCTGTAATGCTGGGACTGGGGAGGCTGAGGGAAGATTCTAGTTCTGAGTTAGCCTTGGCTGCACATCAAATACCAGATCAGCCCTACCTTGTGTGTGTGTGTGTGTGTGTGTGTGTGTGTGTGTAGAGAGAGAGAGAGAGATACAGATACACACAGATTTTGTGTGTGTGTGTGTGTGTGTGTGTGTGTG
>PVIU01000489.1:114016-159367 GCA_004026605.1 Ondatra zibethicus | reverse complement strand
AGATTTGGGTGTGTGTGAATGGATCCCCATTCTCATTCATTCCCCCTTCACTTTCTTGCATATAGATTTCTTCAGGTCACATAAGTAAGACAATTCCCCCCGACTCATCATAAATTATAGTCAAACATAGGGATCCACCATATATATGGCACATAAGAAACATAAATGAATTCCATGCTTAGAGCTGAGTCCCCCTCTGCAAAACCTCCCGTGGCTTATATGCAAACACTCCAGAATTTAAAAAGCAAGGAACCAAATTTGCTTTTGATCTCAGGTATGTAGGTAAGAGAGGCTTGGCCTGTGCTACCATCACAGCCGAGGAGGAAGTAGTCAAGATTACTCTGCTTACAGTTCCTTTCCTAACACATCTTTCGACTGTTTTCCTCTTTGTATTTAATTCCTCTTTTTCCCCTGGGAACTATCCCTTCGGACAGACTCATTATCTTTCCACGCCTAAAAACAGCATCATTGTGACTGTCTGCTAAGAGACCTGGTGCCATCTCGTTCCTCTTGGGGCTTCCGGCACTGCGCTTTGACTCCTCTAAGCCCTTGTCTCAAGCTGTGGCCTTATCTCGCCTTTTGGAAATGGGACTGTGTGGTCCATCGGGTTTTCAAGCATTTTCCTCTTGCCTTTGGGGACGCCAGACACTTTCTTCTCTCTCTGTCACTGACATTTCTTTTTAGTTGAGGATACCACTGGCTTTCCCGGTTCACAGTTGGGGAGTCAGGCCGGCTGCTTTGGGTCTGTGGTGGAATGAAACATGATGGCAGAGAGCCCCTGATGGAGCAGCAGCTCTGCACAGGGTGGCGAAGAAGCAGGAGGGGAGAAAGAGAAAGGCGGCAGGCGCTCCTAGCCCCGTGGCCAGGAAAGCTCCTACTAGGCTCCACGAACTAAAGGCTCTAGTAGTTCCATGGGCTAAGGACCAACCTGTGGCACATGGACCTTTAGGCCAAGCGTAGCAGGGACTTGAGTTTTGGTGGTCTCTGTCCACTCCGCAGACACTGTACACTTGCAAAAGTGGTAGATAAAGCTCCCACAATTCAACCTCTGTCCAGACATAGCCATTCCCAAGTCTTAAGTTAACTTCTGCCTGCCAGCCTCTAGATTTGGATATAAGCTGCCTGCAGCCCTCTGCAACCATGTATCTCAAAGAAATCTCAGTTAGTTGATCAGTTTCTTCCCTGATGTTCATAACCTGCTGTTCTTGTACTCCACGTTTGTGTTAGCATTTGCCACCTTGTTGTGCAAGCTGTAAGCACCAGTAAGTAATGTGGGACACTTTCCTTTGCCTACCAAGCCTTACTTGACTTCCTAAGTGCCTCGTCTATCCCACTGCCACCATCCTAGTGCCAACTTTACTATCCTTCATTGGGTGTCTTGCAAAGTCTTACACTTGGCTTGCATGTTTACTCTGTGATGTTTCATCTACTATTTATTCTGTAATGATGAGTTGCCTAGTATTTTCTAGGTCCCATGCTAGGTTTATCTTTAAAATTAGCATTGCATTCTTCCTTTACTGTGTGGAGGTCAGGAAACAACCTATAGGATTTAGTTCTCCTCTACCATCTGGGCTATCAGGCTTGGTGACAAGGGCCCTCACTGGCTAAGCCATCTCTCCAGCCTCGCCAGACTAGGTTCTGAGCATACAGTGACAGGATGATATAAGCAGGTCCCCATCAGATGGTGCTTACTTCGTAATGGGTGCAACAGACGTGAACAGAGTCCTGCCATGTTGTGTGACTTTGAAGGAGAGGCGCATCTTTGTCTGATAAAGGAGCTGTCCCCGTCTGAGAAGACTATGGATGGGGCCAGAAAACAGATGAGACCTTCGAAGATAGGGAGAAATGTCGGCCACACTGTGCTAGGAAGACAGGAATCCAAGGAGAGCTTCTCTGCAGGGAGAGTGGGCAACACGGAAAGGCAACTGGAAGATGGTTGTGGTGGCGCTGTGGAGACTTTAAAGGGACACGAGACCCTCCTTGAACTCAAATTTCAGTCACACTGAAGCAACTCAGTACTGTTTCTGTGCTTTTTGTTTCTGCCTCTGCTGCCATCTTCAACCCCTGTGCAACTTAGGGACATCAAACAAGCTCTTGTACCACACCTCAGAGAAACATTTCCTACCCCCAAGGAAAAGCAAACAGCTTGGTCCTTTATCCTGAGGATCTGTAGTGCAGGGTGTTGGCACAGATCCTGCAGTATTGTAACAGTCTGTTTACTGCTCCCAGCTCCCGAGGCAGCCCAGCTTCTTGTCCTGGGATTAGTTCATTCATCTGTACTTGAGCCTTTCAGGTGGAGCGCTGGCCTTGGTGCCTGTAAGTGCCCAGTGAGTAAACATTCTATCTTTGTGTTCTGACTACTTTACTTTGACCAGCAGTTAATGAAATACCTGCTGACCAGTTAGCCAGTCGCATGGGGGAGGGGGCGAGCGTATAGACCATGCAAGTGCCCCAACTTTGCTTACACAAACTCTGCTTCCCTTATTAATTTACATAACATTTCCCTTGATGGGAACTTCCCAGTGATTGTTCTATAATAGAGAATTGATATTTGAGAGATCATTGTTTGCTGGGTCAGCTGAAGTCGTTTTTTGAAATGTCAGCAGCACACATGGGTCACGTGGTTTGAATTACAGAAAGGTCCCTTGGTGATTGTCCTAACTCTAGATGCTACTTGTGATCAGACTTCCCCACTATGTCTGCCCAAGGTACCGCAGAATAGGGGGCCTTGCTTCCTGGAACTGAGGGCAGAATTTGTAATCTTTCTACCCTTGATGTGTTATTCGTTTGGGAGAGCCACTGTTGATGCTTTTCATGCTTTCTTCCTCCAGATAACAGCAAAAGCAGCCATCGTCTTTGTTGCTCTTCAGTATAACGTTACCCGACCTGCAACAGGTAGGTATTCATGTCGATGTGCCAGTGAACAAATTTGGAAGTGTCCGTGGACACTAAAATCTATGTTAATCTCTAGCATCTGGGCTTTATTTTATCCTAAACAGGGTATGAAACCTGGTTTTATGTGTTTATTGTTTATTATATATTTTGTGCATGGTCTTGAAATTCCATCGGAGAATTTTCTGTATCACTTCCTATAGTCCCATGCTAATGGATATCTTGAGAATAGATACACTCTAGTGGGTTGTTGTACAGCCGGGATTGCAAAAGCTGCGATGCTCCAGTTCAGTTTTTCTGCCTTTTGTTATATTTTACACTGGGGATAATTCGTACACGCTTACTCTTTTCATTTTTTGTACTCTGCCTTCAGCAAGCATTTTGACAAGGGAAAATATTAGTAAACTTGAGGAGTTATCAGATAATTCTGGCCAAGCTATACTTTCACTTTAGAAAGTTTTATTTCTAAGTTATACTATGTAAAAATTGAGTTGCTGTTGAACAGGTTACTGTGGTTGACTATCGTAAGCGAGAGAGAGAGGTTGCAGACTTAAAGAAATGGATGTAAGCAGTAACCTGCTCTGGGGTTCCCACCTTGGCGGAAGAGCAGAGGGAAAGGATGAGTTTTTCTATTGTGTGTAGCTCTATAAACACTTGGTTGAGTAAGCGACTGAGAATACAAGTTGCCCGAGACTGTAGTGTTGCTGGGCATTCGAGATTCCAGATGAACTTGTCACCTAGAAGTCCCTAAACAAACCTCAAAACTCAAAAGCAGAAGCCAGCAGCTCATAAATACCAACATTCATTTTGAAAAATTAAAGCAAATTCAAAAATTAACATAATAGTAGCTGCATCTTTCTGGCGCTCAGAAATCAGAACCAAAGCAGATAAGTGACACCAGCCTGCGGTGGGGGTCAGAGCGGAGGGTCCATTGCAAGTCCAGCTTGCAGTGAGGGTCAGAGCGGAGGGTCCATTGCAAGTCCAGCTTGCAGTGAGGGTCAGAGCGGAGGGTCCATTGCAAGTCCAGCCTGCGGCGAGGGTCAGAGCGGAGGGTCCATTGCAAGTCCAGCCTGCGGCGAGAGTCAGAGCGGAGGGTCCATTGCAAGTCCAGCCACGGGACTGCAGAGCTCTAGAGAAGAGAGTAGGCGAGGTAGAGGTCTGCCAGGTAGCGTGTGGCTCCCTCCCCCTGTTTTTTGGTTCCTGGTGGCCGTGACTAACATGTGTCAAGTCTTTCGTAAGTAATCCCTGAGCTTCAGGTGGTAGACAGCCTCTTTGGTTTTCCTTCCCCCAAGGCTCGAGACACACGGGAGAAACTGTGGTATCGCTGTAGAACTTTATTCGGGGTTAGTCTCCTTTCGTTTGTTTCCATAACTATGTTGTACTGAGTGCTGTTTTCATAATCTCATGTATATTTTTGTGTGTGTGTGTGTCCTTTTTGGCCTTCAGAAGAACAAGCTACTGAATCAGCATCCCTTTATTACTATGGTTTCAAAGATTTGGCTACAGTTTTCTTCTACATGCTAGTGGCGATAATTATTCATGCCATAATTCAGGAGTATGTGTTGGATGTAAGTATACAATCTCAGAAATCCCTATTTTGTAAAGCGCTACTAGTTCTCCATCCTACGATCATCATATATTATGTGTATTTTGTGATTTGTTCTTTATTGCTAATACCTGCTTTTGTTTTTAGAAAATTAACAGACGAATGCACTTCTCCAAAACAAAGCACAGCAAGTTTAACGAGTCTGGTCAGCTCAGTGCATTCTACCTTCTTGCTTGTATTTGGGGCACATTCATTCTCGTCTCTGTAAGTATGTCACCAGGCATTGTCCTTACATCTCTGTGACACTAAGAACTCTGCTCGTGGATGAGTATAATGAAGAGTTCCCAGGCTGGCTCTTTTCAAATAGCACAAGTTCGAAGCTGCTGACTGTGTGAGCAAGGCTCAGTTTCAGTGTGGGATATCATTATTGTTTCTTGTTGTCACTTGTAGGTCTCCCCATTTACAAAGAGGATCTCGTGTTAACCACGAGCTTGCTGAGATTAGATAAGCAGAATTGTTGTTGGTCAGTTCGTCCTTGAGACGGGGGGGGGGGGGGGGGGCTCCTGAAACAGCAGTGTTCAAGTAAGGCCGTCTGAACCTTGTGCTCTGAGAGGGACGACTGTGCCAACTTTAATGTTAAATGACAACACACAGTGCCACATTCATACCCCATTACATTACTCTACACACCTCTGAGATTGTTCAACCTTTAAGTCATCAGTCATCATGGTGGAAATTAATAACAGCCAAGTAAGGTGCCCAGGACACAGCACTTAATGGCAGAGATGTATTAACACTCAACTTTCAATCCAGTGCCCACCCCATCTTACTGATGTAGCAGACATAAAAGAAATGTCAGCTTAAAATCTGTTTTATGTAAGAGTTACCCTGGGCCGGGAGTGGTGGAAAGTGGTGGCATGTCCCTTTAATCTCTTTAAGTAAAGGCAGGCAGATAGTTGAGAGTTCAAGGTCAGCCTGGTCTACAGAGTGAGTTCGTACAGAGAAACCCTGTCACGAAAAACAAAACAACAACAACAAAAAAGTTACACCAGGGACACATAGTCTTCTTACGCCGTCACTATAGTTTTAGAGGGTTTGCCTTGTTTCTTGTTCTCATCAGATACATCCAGTTCCCTGAGAAGGAAGTTTGCACGACATTGTATGAGTTGCATCATAATGAACTACTGTCAAGAAGTACTGTTTTCAGTTCTCTGATTACAGCTAAAATACAGCCTTAGAAAGCTGGCCAATGCCTGTTCCATTCGGTTATTGTTTATTGCGTAATGCTTGTGTGCCTGTACTTCTTACTCTCCTGTATTGAATTGAAGGATACTTGAAAATTGGGCACTGTATCTTACTTGGTCTTATATATCATACTTATATCCCTTGGCTGACACAAGCCATTCAGACTAGCTTAGAAGAGCTGAAACACTTGAGTTTAGCTCACTCTTTGGAACTTTTTGTGGGGAACTGTAAATGCTTGTGTGGTGCTCATAGGCCAATTTTCCTGTCTCTTAGGAAGACTATATCTCAGATCCAACCATCCTGTGGAGGGCTTATCCCCATAACCTGATGACGTAAGTTAATACTATGTTTTTAATCAGGCCTTTCTTAACTAAAGACTGCTCCAATCACAAACAAGCTGAAGCCATTCCTGTTCATCTCTTCTGGGCTTGATGCTAATGCATGAAGTGGGTATGTTGCCTGCAGCATAAGGACAGTGACATCACCACTGTCATAAGAAAAAAGAGCTATGTGTTGGTTTGTGTGTGTTTTCATTACCTTTGCCAGCTTGAGACAACTGATTTTGTTTGTTTGTTTTTGTTTTTCAAGACAGGGTTTCTCTGTGTAACAGCCCTAGCTGTCCTGGAACTAGCTCTTGTAGAGACAACTGATTTTAATCACTTTTTTAAAAAGAATGTTTTATATACATGACTTTTTGCCTAGATGTATGTATGTGTACCACCTGGTAGAGAGGAAGTTGTGGTTGGTTGTAAGCCACCTTGGATGTGCCGAGAATGGAGCATGGTTCCTCTCTAAGAACAACAAATGCTCCTGTACAATAAAAGAACTTCTGGAGGCATCACAATCCCTGACTTCAAACTCTACTACAGAGCTACAGTACTGAAAACAGCCTGGTACTGGCATAAGAACAGACAGGAGGACCAGTGGAACCGAATAAAAGACCTGGATGTCAATCCACACATCTTTGAACACCTGGTCTTTGATAAAGAAGCAAAAAATATCAAATGGAAAAAAGAAAGCATATTCGACAAGTGGTGCTGGCATAACTGGATATCAACATGTAGAAGAATGAAAATAGACCCATATCTATCACCATGCACAAAACTCAAGTCCAAATGGATCAAAGACCTCAACATAAAGCCAGCCACACTGAACCTTATAGAAGAGAAAGTGGGAAATACACTTGAACGCATTGGCACAGGGAACCACTTCCTAAATATAACTCCAGCAGCACAGACACTGAGAGAAACAATAAATGGGACCTCCTGAAAAGCTTCTGTAAAGCAAAGGACATGGTCAGCAAGACAAAACGACAGCCTACAGAATGGGAAAAGATCTTCACTAATCCCACATCGGACAGAGATCTGATCTCCAAAATATACAAAGAACTCAAGAAATTGGACACCAAAAAATCACGTAATCCAATAAAAAAAAGTGGAGTACAGACCTAAACAGAGAACTCTCAACAGAGGAATCTAAAATGGCTGAAAGGCACTTAAGGAAATGTCCAGCATCCTTAGTCATCAGAGAAATGCAAATCAAAACAACTCTGAGATTCCATCTTACACCTGTAAGAATGGCCAAGATCAAAAACACTGATGACATCCTATGCTGGAGAGGTTGTGAAGAAAAGGGAACACTTCTGCATTGCTGGTGGGAATGCAAGCTGGTACAACCCCTATGGATGTCAGTGTGGAGATTTCTCAGAAAATTAGACCTCAAGACCCAGTAATACCACTTTTGGGTATATATCCAAAGGATGCTCAATCGTGCCACAAGGACATGTGCTCAACTATGTTCATAGCAGCATTGTTTGTCATAGCCAGAACCTGGACACAACCTAAATGCCCCTTGATCAAGGAATAGATTAAAAAAAAAAAAACAAGTGGTACATTTACACAGTGGAGTACTATACAGCAGAAAAAATTACGACAGCTTGAATTTTGCAGGAAAATGGATGAAGCTAGAAAACATTATTTTGAGTGAGGTAACCCAGACACAGAAAAACAGTTATCACATGTACTCACTCATAGGTGGTTTTTAAACATAAGGCAAAGAAAACCAGCCTGCAAACCACAATCCCAGAGAATTTAGACAACAATGCGAACACTAAGAGAGACTTACATAGATATAATCTACATGGGAAGTAGAAAGTATAAAAAGACAAGATCTCCTGAATAAATTGGGAGCATGGGGACCTTGGGGGAGGGTTGAAGGGGGAAAGGGGAATGGCAGGGAGGGGAGCAGAGAAAAATGTAGAGCTCAATAAATATCAATAAAAAAACGTATATATAAAAAAAGAGCAACAAGTGCTCTTAACTGATAAGCTATCGTTTCCCCAGGCCCCGATTTTAACAGTTTTAATTTGTGTTCTTTTCCCTTCCTGCATCCCCCTGTGTGCTTCTCGCCGGCATGGCTGCATCTTTCCATGGTTTCTCTCTTTTCTTTCCCATACCCACTCCATCTCTTCGTTCCATCATTTCTACTGTTTTGTACTGTTCCTGAGGCTGTGGTTCTCTTTTGTCTTGCATCCTGGGGGTCTGTTTGTTACTTCTGGGAGCTTAATGGTTGGGACCACAGTGAGCTGTTCCTCACTCTCCAAGTCTCCTGCTGCACGGGAGTTCTCACTGCTTTGCCTGCAAGGAGTCCCCCACACGAATGTTGTTCAGTTTATATTTGTATAGCATCTGTCTATAACCCAGATGTTCTCTCGTCGTCTTGCGCATGAGTCCTGCTTTGTGTCCATACCCACCAAGACTGTGTGTGCCTTTGCAAGAGTGGAGTTGTCTGTGTGGTGTGTTTGTATACTTTATACTCGCTCTGCTTGGAAAGTTGTAGGTGCTTCCAACCTAGCGAGCTCCCACTGAATACTTGGTGACCTGAAAACTAGAGAAAAGCCATAAGGAAAGGGAGTCATATGGCATGTGTGTATTTGTCTTAAATCCAACAGTAATGTCGCCCTTACCGAGTCAGATAGATAGATGATAGATAGATGGATGGATGGATGGATGGATAGATAGATAGATAGATAGATAGATAGATAGATAGATAGATAGATAGACAGATAGACAGATAGATAGATGGATGGATAGAGATGTAGATAGATAGATAGATTTATTTTTTTAAGATGTAGTCACAGATATCATTCTTCCATGCAGGTGTATTACATTCTGGAAATGTCTTCAGATTAGCTTTGTATTTTCTTTTTAGCTTATAGAGAGAGTGAGGGGAGAAAGGGCCAGAGGTTTATGATGTAAGAGGAGACTGCCGAGTGGCACCTCAGCCCTGTCTTTAGTTCCACCTCTACCTCCGTGTGTTTGCATTCCTCCACATTGAGGCCAGATGGAAATAACGTTTCACTAAGGAAACAGCAGGGTATTTGGCCTGAGATTACCCATTTCCGGTGACAGTTACTCTGTAAGCCTTTGCTTTACATCAGCCCCTCCCCCTTTTAGCATGTATTTAATACAGAGTAATGGGTTTTGTTGTCACTTCGGGTGGTCTTTTTGCCCTATTTCCCTGTTGATGAAGTCTTACAGGGGTGGCCTGCCTCAGCCTTAGGTAACCAACAGACCAGAGGCTGAGGCTTTGCTCATTGTTGCAGCAGCGAAGTTTACTGAATGGTGGGGAAACTGAGCGAGCCAGCTGCTCAAGAGCTGTGTAAAGATGGCCCAGATATTGTCTGAGATGGCATCAGAAACATGGCGGCCCCCTCTATCCTGGTTTCTTGCACCTGTTTGATTTTTAGGTTATTGTTTTGTTTTGTTTTAAATGCAATACTTTAAAAGATATTTTCACTTTCTCACACAGTTTCCAAATGAAGTTTTTCTACATATCCCAGTTGGCATACTGGCTCCATGCGCTCCCCGAACTCTACTTCCAGAAAACCAAAAAGGTAAGCTGGGTTTGGTTTAATTTAAGAAATTGACTTGACATTTCTAAAACCGCAAACCCCTCTGCCCTTGGCCTAAGCCTTGTTTCTGCCATTCTCCCACCTCCTGCTCTGTACCATCTCCCCTCTGTATCATCCTCCTCCTCCCCCTCTGTACCAGCTCCCTCCTCCCACTCGGTGCCCTCTCCCTCCTCCCACTCTGTGCCATCTCCCTCATCCCTGTCTGTGCCCTCTCCCTCTTCTCACTCTGTGCCCTCTCTTCCCCCTCTGTACCCTCTCCCTCCTCCCCCTCTGTGCCATCTCCCTCCTCCCCTCTTTACTCTGTGCCCTGCACTCCTGTTCTCTGGTTCTATCAGCGTCACCAGAGGGGTACTCTCTCAGGATTCCCTGGTCCCTGTGATAAATTCATAAAGTATCTTTATTTTTGTGTAGATAGATTTAAAAAAAAAAAACTATGTAGAATTTACTTGAAAATAATGTCAGGGAAGGCTCTAGATGGGTAGGGATCTAGATGAGACAATTTCTGTCGTTAGTTAATTACTCTGAACCTAAGTTTCAGCTCCACGTGGATTCATTTTACTCCTTGTCAGTTGTGCACATATTTACATTTGCCACAGTTACAAAGTTTTATCTTTAACTCCTTAACTTTGAGTTTTCCTAATTGGAATTATGAGAACCATTTACTCACCGATTTATCTCTGCCTCCCATAGTTCACAGACTGTCTTTTAAAAGTACGTACTACAAGGAGGCCCTTTATCACCTGTTCTGTACATGTGTCCGCTGTCTGCTAGGATCAGGAAACACTCCCAAGTAGAGGTCATGTCCTCTGGCCTGTGTTACTGTTTCTTTTATAAGGTGGAATGCTTTTCCAGGTATTACACAGATCAGGGTGAGGACCCGCATTGGTGTTGAATGTCTAAGAATTATTAGGCCCACACTTTCCAGGAGCTCTTCCCTGTAGTTGAGCTCCTGTGAGTCTCAGGTGTGCTGTGCAGAACATTAGCTGCTAGCCACCTGTAAGGTAAGTGCAAGTTCAGTTCGTCTTCTCAGTCGTAGTAGCCTTATTCGGTGCCTTTATCCATGTGTAGCTAATAGCTACCATTTTAGATAGGAAGCACTCACATTGATAGCCTCTGTCTGTCCGTCTGTCCATCCATCTATCCATCCCTCTATCTATCTATCTGTCTGTCTGTCTATCTATCTATCTATCTATCTATCTATCTATCTATCTATCTATCTATCTATCTATCTATCTCTATCTCTCTGTCTTTGTCTGTGGTTTTTCTGTGTGGCCCCAGTCTAGATTGTAACTCACAATCCTCCTGCCTTAGTCTCTCCTGAATAAGGGAAGGTGATAGGTGTGTACCACCACTGATGGCCTGGACATTGATTTAAGGAACATTTGTGTAATTGTGGAAAGCTTTGTTGGACAAAATATTGAGAGTATCTTAGTTCTTGATGCTTTACTAATGGACATGGCTCAACTATTTTAAGCTTTCTTTAAATATTTACATACCCACGGGCATAATACCTTTATATATTGTTATTAATCAGTATCTGCATCTTGCTCACTGACCCTAGTAAATAAAAAGAAACATTTCTAAGCAGTTGTTCATTTTAGCTTCTAAAGCTTTTTTTTATCAGCCCCTGCCAGATGGCATTGCTCCAGAAATGCAGTCTAATTTTGATGGAATAATTTGCATAACTTAGAACTTAACTGAAACTATTTTTAACCCTTACACGTGACAGTTGAAAGTAACTGTTTCAAGTAATTAGCATAATTTGAAAGTAACAGCTGCATATGTGTTAAACAGTTCCTTAAAATTTACTCTATGAAGTTTATTTTTGGAAGAAATCTTTACTGGAAGGAACTAGTACAGTGATTGTTTTGAGCCAGTCTCACAGGCAGACGAATAAGAAAGGAACACTGTTAAAGGTTGGAGAGGGTTAGAGAGGTGTGTCTAGCAGAAAGCATAATGTCCTTGAATAAGAAGATTGAAGTCATGTAACTTTAGTAAGCATATCTCCATTTTGCCCATGAGAAGATGGAAATGGCATTTCTCAGCCTGGGATTGTATTATGCAACCACAATCCTAGCTACTAAAGAGAGAGGATGAAGCAGGATGGCCAGGCCCAGCCTGAACAACATAAAAAGACCTCATCTCAAAGAGCAGTAATTGCTTTGCTAGTTTGAACTTGCAAGACTTTAGGGAACTCGAGAAATAGTCAAATGTTTTGTTGCTGATAAGCAAATTAGCTTTGATTTTAGATAATATAATTGATTATTATATAAAATACTAGAAATGTTTTCCCTATTGCTCCTTCTTGGCAGCCATGATCCCATCTTTTTGATCTGTCACTCAGCACAAGGCTTCCCATTGAATCATCTCAAAGCTGGTTCAGAGTCTGTCCTTAGACCTAGATAAAGGATTTTAAGGTGGCAGAGGTGGAAGTATTTTAAGCCATAGGTGCCTTTCACAAACAGTAATTACTACTCAAAATAACTGATATAGATTCCTGTAATAGAGAGCTTTTTAAAAATGTCAGTTCACGATGGATTATAGGAGAATCTTTGCCTTTTATAGGTGTATGTGTGATCATTTCTAAAGTTTAGTTTTAGTGTCAAGAAGTGTGTTTTCTTATGAAAATAGAAATTTACAAGAGAATAACTCTAATAAGATCCTGGAATAATAAGTGAAAGTGATACTTAAAGTTATTTATAGTTTTGGAATTCATAACTTAAGCATACTAATTAGATTTTCCATGAAAAATGAGATTATACAAATTTGACAGCGTTCCATGATTTCCTTCTTCCATAACTTCATGGACATTAGTATTGAGGATGTACACAGCCAGATGTGATGGCACGCGCCCAGAATCGTGCCATCATCCCTCAGAACTCTCAAGTTTTGAAAAGTAAAATGACTTGAAAACACTTTATTAAATGACTCATTGTTCTAAGTTTTTTTTCTGTGTGTTAATTGTAAGCAAAATATGGTTGTGGCTTCTGGTGGAGAAAGTTAATTCCCATAATAAAATCGTAAGGGTGCGTGTGATGTTGTGCTCCGCAGCACATCTCCTGTGTTCCCCAGTTTGCCTTCCACTAGCCATAGTTTCCACAGCTGTGAGGAGCTGTCCTCAGGCGCCTGGCTGACTCCAGACTGCCCAGCCCCCTTGGTTCTCTCCCTTCCCCCACAACCTAAGTGACTGTGTGCTCACCAGAGCCTGGGAGTTTGGTTATCAGCTCCAGACATGTGCGCTTCAAACCACATGGCGACTGGAGGATGTCAGGGGAGTTTGACTGGGACAGTACACTAAAGCCGTCGTGTTCTAGATAAGCTGTCTAATTCGTCCTCTGTTCTTACCTGGGCTGTGTGCACTCCAGTGGCTCCCTGTGGTTGTGTCCTCACGTCTCCTCGCTTCTGCCTTCTTTCTTGGTGTTGGTTTTAGGCCTTGCCCAAACCCACACCTATGGGAAGCGCAGAACTTGTTTTCTTAGTTATAGATGCTTTTTCTGGGGTGTTTCATGGGTGAGCAAGCACTGCTTTAGAAACACTTGTTTGTGCGTGTCTAAGGGAGCTTTTACTTAGGAAAAGGTTCCTGGATAACTGCCCTTTGGAAAACTGTTGGCACCGTTTTAGCAGCTTGGGGGGTTATTGGTTGTGAGGGTGGATTTCAGTGAGGGCATTTTCTCTGCCATCATTATTGAACTTGTTGGTTCTGAGATGCAAAGTCAGCTGGATGTCACAAAGACGAAAGGGCTGTGCCTTTGAAAACGAAAGTGTTGACCATCTCTGGTGCCTTTGTACTTGCAGGAAGATATCCCTCGTCAGCTTGTCTACATTGGTCTTTACCTCTTCCACATCGCTGGGGCTTACCTTTTGAAGTGAGTTGGGGTTTGGTGTGGGTGCACGTGGACTAGCAGACAGTGCGCCAACCCATCTGAGCTGGCAGCTGACCTTCCTTCGTGTATTCTCTCCACAGCTTGAACCACCTGGGCCTTGTTCTCCTGGTGCTGCACTATTTTGTTGAGTTTCTTTTCCACATTTCTCGTCTGTTTTATTTTAGCGATGAGAAGTACCAGAAAGGGTAGGTATTATCTTCCTCTGCTTGTTCACCAATTGTCAGAGCCGGTGTCTGTGAATTCTACAGTTTTCTCAGAAGTACACAAGAAGAAAATGGAACCACTTAGCAATGTTCATGCTTTATATGTTATTCTTTAAGATGGAGTCTTTCTTAGCTGGAGAGATACTGTATTGGACTTACGTTTGTGAGGTTTGGGGGTCAGATCTTCCTGTAATAGCATGGTTTTCTTTCAAAACGGAGTGATGGAGAAGACTCATGGGAGAAAATAAAGGGGTGGGGCTGGTGAGATGGTTCAGCGGAAAAGCATCTTCTGCCAGTCCTCATGCCCTGAGGTCAAGCCCAGAATCCACATAAAGATGTGAGAAAAGAACCAAGTCTACATAGTTTCCTTTGCTCTCCACACGCGGGCCATGGCGTCCACCCACCCCATACAGCATACATACAACAAATAAAATTGTTAAAGAAATGGGTGATATAGCCCTAATGATATGAAAATATTTTAATAAAAAATCAGATCAAAAAGAAAAATTAGAAAGGTTTAACTTGTAAAGTGTGACATCTGTAAAACTCTGACTGGGAAGCTCTCTGTCTTGGCTTTTACCCAGAATGTTTCGGTTACTCAGTAAATAAATTCTGAAGCACATCGCAACCATTTAACAATGAACAAAAATGTTACATAGTTGTTTCCTGGAGTTGTGGAAAACCTAGATAAGGTAATGGATGGTGACATAGGATCTCTGACAGTGTGCTACAATGTGTAGAATTTCCCACCATCTGAATCCAGAAATCCTTTTGCAGAGTAAGAAATGCTGTCTTAGGGGTAGAGAGATGGCTCAGTGGGGAGTGCTTGCTGTGCCGCCATGAGGACCTGAGTTCAAGCCCCAGCCCCATGGGAAAAGCCAGGCATGAGCTGGCAACAGGAGGGTGCTGGGTTTGGGCTTGCCAGGTGGTGCACTCTCGTCTCAGTGAGAGACTTGTCTCGAGCAATAACTGGAGAATAACTGAGGAAGACAGCCTTGCTGATTTTGGCCTCCAGAGGCTCGGCCACACACATGCACACCGCTGGCACAGCAGCAGTACTGTGTGGCCATGTGTTTGCTCGGGGGGGGGGGGGGGGGGGGCTCTAATTCTAGCAGAACTGTTTCCACTGAGTTTGTTACTGTGAATTTGCACTTTGTCTTACAGGTTTTCTGTCTGGGCGGTTCTTTTTGTCTTGGGAAGACTTCTGACCTTAATTCTTTCAGTCCTTACTGTTGGTTTTGGCCTGGCAAGAGCAGAGAACCAGAAGCTGGATTTTAGTACTGGAAACTTCAACGTGCTGGCGGTTAGGTACAGTTAACTGTAATGTCCCACTGTTACTAAATGTGCCACCACTTCACTTTGTTCCCACATCATCTAATAACTATGGCGGTAACTTGCGGGTCGGGAAACCCTTGATTTGATTTCATGCTGGTTGTAGTTTTCTTTCAACATTGAATAACAATAAGGCCTTTGTTTAACTTCTAAGATTAATTTCTCAATGAAATGATTATTTCTTAACATAATCTTTTCAACAACATGAAAGTATTAGCAATAAGTCATTACCATCAAGTCCCAGCAGAATGCGTCACCTTCACGCACTAATCTTTTGTGTGTTTCTGCGCGGGTCTTCAGGGTGGCTGTCCTGGCCTCCATTTGCATCACACAAGCCTTCATGATGTGGAAGTTCATTAACTTCCAGCTCCGGCGCTGGAGGGAGCACTCGGCCTTCCAGGCCCCACCTGTGAAGAGGAAACCGGCCGTGACCAAAGGCAGGTCTTCCAGAAAAGGAACAGGTTGGTACTGACTGAGCCGTGGAAACCGGAAGTGAAAGCGTGGAGAAACGTAGCTACAGGGTGTTTCATTTCCAAATCTTACAAAGACAACTCTTAAGGAAGGAAAAGCATGTTTACGGAGTACACTTCAGGGACCATGGCCTAGCCAGTGACAAAAATCTAGCTGTGTAAGAGAACCGGGTGTGAAGTGACCCTCTCCCATTCCTTGCTGCTCGCGTGAGGGCTGTCGGTCCAACAAGCTGTCCTCACACTGAGTCACAGCACAGCAGGGATCTCAGCAGTTTCAAGGACTAGCTAAGGGTGCGTTGCTGTATGTTGTCAGCATCTCGTTCATGGTTTAAAACCTGTGGCCCCTTCAAACTTTTTCTGTACATAAAACTTCTAATTGCTTGGTGCTTTAACGTTGGGAAGCCTGCACCTCCCTGCTTCCGCCCATTGGCTTTGACTGAAACACATCAGATGGTATCTTTGGTGCTTGTAGTGCTCAGGACAGAAGCGTAGCGAGTTACAGCTGTGAAAACACATCAGCATTAGCCGTCCTGCTAAGTCCTGGGTCGTTGGGTTTTCTTCTCCAGCTTTGCCCAGCAGTTCTTGAACCTGTGTAGCTCATTCAGCCCTCGCCCCTCAAACAGCTTAGATGTTGGACTGAAATTACATCAGCTCTGTAGATCGATGTAAGGATAGTTTATTATTTCAGTCCATGAATATCATACACGCCTACATTATTGAGGTTCTTCTGAATTACAGTGATGCTTTGTTCTTCTTTTTACACTTACTTTGTATGTGTGCATTTGTGCCAGAGCACACGTGGAGGTCACAGTAGCTTCTCTTCTACTATGTGGGTTCCAAGGATCAAAGTCAGGTCATCAGGTTGGGTGGCCTGTGCTTTAAACCCATGGAACCATCTCACTGGCCCCTCAGTAATGCCTGTCAACAGTGACTCCATTGGGGTGTAATATCCACATCGTACAGTTGGCCTTTGAACTATACTTATCACCATTTTAAAATTCAGCATTTATGTATTTAGAGTGTATGTGTAGACACATTTGTGTCATGGCATTCCTGTGGAGATCATGTGACTACCTGGAGGTACTGGCCATCTCCACATGCGGGTCCTGAAAGTCACACTCAGGTCATCATGCTTGACTGTGGGTGTCCTCACCCTCTGAGCCGTTTTAAGGAATAAAAACATTTTTACACTATATTTGCTAGCTGGACGGTGGTGGTGCACACCTTTATTCCCAGCACTCAGGAGAAAGAGGCAAGTGGATCTGTGAGTTCAAGACCAGCCTGGTCTACAGAGCAAGTCCAGGACAGCCAAGGCTACCAGAGAAACTCTGGCTCGGGGTTGGGAGAGGATGGTAAGGGAGACAACAATATTTACAAAGTGATATGAACTATACCTAATTCTAAGACATTTTATAAAATCGTCCCAGAAAGAGCCAGGCGTGGCGTAGGATGCCTTTAATCGCAGCGCTTGGAAGGCAGAATCAGACAGGCGGTCATCCCAGAGAAAACCCCTGTGCCTGTCAGCGCCCCCTTGGCTTCCCTTCCCCAGCCCTTAGCAGCCACTGTTCAGTCTTGTGCCTCAGTGGATCGGCCTTTTAAACATCTTCCATGCATGAAACAATGCAGTATATGCTCATCTGCGACGGACTTCAGTTGGCGTATTTTAAATTTTCTTTGTATCACTGTAGGTGTGCATACAGGCATGTGTGGGGGTCAGGCTAGCCCTGATCCTGGCGGTAAGGAGCCCAGAGGCCTCACAGCAAGCAGGAGACAACACCATACGAAGAGAGCTTAAGTGGAGAGTTTTATTGAGAGAAGAGAGGCAGGGGGGAAACCGGCCTCTGAGGGCAGGAGTACCAGGAGAGAGGAGACAGAGATGTGGACAGAGAGGGGGAAAAAGAAAAAGAGTAGGCGGAGTTTCGCCCTTTAAAGAGACAGGGTACTGCTCACCCTGCAGGCAGGTGTGAGGCAGGCCTTGACCATGGAGATGGCTCCTTCACCTTACATGGGCTCCAAAGGTGACAATTGTGCTTCAAGCATTTCAAGTTGCTAAGTCATCTTGTCAACATAAGCATAATATTTTTAATTTTTTTATTTTTGTGGGGGGAGGTGAGTGAGTGCACATGTACCATTGGTTGGGTGCCTGTGGAGAACAGCTCTCAGTTCTGTCCTTCCGCCTTCAATATCCTGGGGCTGGAATCCTGGTTGTGGCTCAACAGCAGGCCCCTTCACCTGCCGGGCCGTTACAAAGGCCCTTAGCCTCATGTTTGTGAGGTTCATCTATGGTATGGCATAATCACTACTCAGTCTTGTGTGGCTGTGCCATACTTTGTTTATCTGGTTGTTTGTACCCTTAACAATAAGGTGGTATAAGCACACCTACACATCTTTGACTGCACACCTGTTCCAGTCTCAAGTGTGTGTAGATGCAGACCTGCTGGGCCATTAGAGTGCCCAGACTCTTATTTCAAAGTGGCATCACGTCAGTGAGCTGAGTCTCAGGATTGTACACAGTTAGTTGTTCTTGGACTGTTTGCTGGAAAAACTAACCTCTCTCTGATGAATTTTGAAAAATTAGTCAGATCTGAGCTCTGGATTTCCCCAGATGTATTTAGGGGAAATACCTGTCACTATGCAAGTAGACATGCTGTGCCTCGCTGTGCCATGTGGACAGTGCACTGTCTTGCTGTGGCATGTAGGTAGCTCACTGCATTGCTGTGGCATGTAGGCAGCTCACTGCATTGCTGTGACGTGTGGGCAGCTCACTGCATTGCTGTGACGTGTGGGCAGCTCACTGCATTGCTGTGACGTGTGGGCAGCTCACTGCATTGCTGTGACGTGTGGGCAGCTCACTGCATTGCTATAGCATATGGGTAGCTCACTGCATTGCTGTGGCGTGTGGGTAGCTCACTGCATTGCTGTGGCGTGTGGGTAGCTCACTGCATTGCTGTGGCGTGTGGGTAGCTCACTGCATTGCTGTGGCGTGTGGGCAGCTCACTGCATTGCTGCGGCATGTGGGCAGCTCACTGCATTGCTGTGGTGTGGGTTGCTCACTGCATTGCTGTGGTGTGTGGACAGCTCACTGCATTGCTATAGCATATGGGTAGCTCACTGCATTGCTGTTGCGTGAGTAGCTCACTGCACTGCTGTGGCGTGTGGGTAGCTCACTGCATTGTTGTGGCATCTGAGTATCTCACTGCATTGCTGTCTTTCTGTGGCTTTGGAAGTTTTGCAGTCAGGAGATGAGGGTTCTCCAGCTTTCTTTTATGCGGTTTGGTCATTTTAGGTGTCTAGCATTTCTGTATGAATTTCAGGATCTGCCTTTCAGTGTCTGCAAAAAGCACCTGGAGTTTTGATTCAAATTTCCTTTAATCTGTAAATTGCCTTGGGGAGCATTAACATGGATGTCTTTTCATTTATTCTGCTCTTTAATTTCTCCCAATTAAATTTTATAGTTATCAGTCTAAATGTCTAGTACTTGATTAAATTTCTTCCTAAATATTGTACTCTTTTGGATGCTACTATAAAATAGAATCCTCTCCTTAATTCCATTTTTAGATTGTTTGTTATGTGTAGAAGTGCAGTTGGTGTCTGCATATTGATCTGGATTCTGAGTCTCCACTGGACTGGCTATTGAAATGTTTGTCTGTGTGGGTTCTTTTGAATCATCTATAAATGAAAATAGTTTATGTGCCTTCCTAACCAATCCAGATGCTTTATGTTGCATTTTCTTGCTAAATCATCCTGGTTTGAGGACAGGTATGGGCATGGTGCATACGTAGAGTCTGACAAGGATGTTGGGTATCTTGCTCTCTGCCTTTCTCCCTTCAGACAAGAACTCTTACTTATCTGGAGTGAAGATGGCGGGCAGCCAGCAAGCCCAACAATCCCCCTATCTCCGCCTTCTGAGTGCTGGAATCCCCAACATATGTGGCCACAACAGCTTTCCTGTGGCTTCTGGAGCTTTGAACTCGGGTCCTGAAGCTTGTGCAGCAAGCACTGTTGCCCACTGAGGATCTCCCAAGCTTCCTCCTCTTTCATTCCTGGCATACACCCGCATTAGGGACGGCTGATAGACAATGCAGCTTTGCTGTGTTGGTACCTGATTATTTGGGAGGATATCCCATCTGTGTTCCTCTGAAAGACTGGCCTGTTATTCGCACTGTCTCAGCACCCTTGTTGCTAGCCTCAGAAGCAGTATTATACAGACTCCCTCTGTTTAGTCTCAGCCGTTTTGTTCTGCAAGTCACTGAGGGACTTCATGGTGACACCATCTTTGTAGATTTACACTCAAGATAATGAGATTATTAATTTCTCCCTTTTGGCAACTTGTGATTTCTAAGGAATTATGCCTGTTTTCCTCGTGGTTAGGACCAGCATTTAGACCATTGCCCAGGGCTAGAGCAACTACCCAGAATGCACAACTTCTGGCACTGTTAAAAAAAAAAAAAAAAAAAAGGAAGAAAAGAAAAACTTTTTAAGTCTTTCTTGTTTGTTTGTTTGTTTACACTTTTTATTTATTTTTGTGTCTTCTGTGTCATCAGTTTCTGCGCTTGCTTCCAAGCTTCGGTGTGGTTGACTGTTTTCACTGGTGGGGTCCCCTTCTTGAGATAGCTCTTGGTAGGGGTTCCAGAATTCAGTGTGACCTTTCTTTTCCCCTCCTCTCTGTGGTCACCAGACTGCCCAAGCCTTGAGCGCTATTCGGTGCCAGACATTTTGTAATTATTATTTGAGTTCTCTTTTGAACCCTGACTTTTTGTGGGTCTATTGTTTGATTTATTAGATGTTTTGTCATTTTCTGTTTGTGTCTTCTGGTGCCTGCCTGAATCCCTCCATGAGTAGTGACGTCCCTGAAGGGTTTCCCTGCCCTAAACTATTCTGACTTTGATTGCAAAGTCCCCACATTCAGTGAATGCGCCTTTTACACCCCAAAAAGGACATCTATTCTGCATTTATGGAGCTGCGAGCCACAGAAATCCACTTGCCTCTGCCTCCCAAGTGCTGCTGGACAGCTGTTTCCCCTCAGGGCTGCCGTAGGGAACAGTGGCAGACCTTGTGACTTTACTGCAGGTCTTCACCATGACTCCTGGCTCTCTTTTTAGCAGAGTTACTTTCTCTTGACTTGCTGCCTTGGTTCCCTGTGTGGTCAACTTCTTACCCGCAGATGCCTCGAGCAAAACAATTACTGCTCACATTTGCTTATGATGAAATGGTCCCTGTGCTTCTCTCATTTCAGAGAACGGTGTGAACGGAGCGGTCACATCGAATGGAGCAGACTCACCCCGTAATAGGAAAGAGAAATCTTCATAGTGGATCGGAGACTGACTTATCAGTGGCCCCCAAAGAATCTGCTTTCTGCTCTGTCTGTCAGCACTAGAGATTTTTCTGTTCTTGAAAATACAGTTTATGCTCTTTGATTTTTGCTGTTGTACTGTTCCCGCATTTGAAAGGGCATTTGAAGGGAGGAGGATTCCTATGAGTGAGAAAATATTGTAGCTTAGACTCAGCTACCTGCCTTCAAAATAGTTTAGGGACCACCACATATTTCATTTGCTTTTTGCCTTTTAACATTTTCTAATGGTTTGGGGAGAGACCATTTACAAAAACCCCACATAACCAGTGAAAATTTTTCTTGCTCTCACCAATTTTTTATAATATTAGCAAGGTGACCTGTTCTATGAGGGTCATATTTTTTAAGTTGTCTTTCAGGGTAAAATGGAAATACTATAAAGTCCAATGTCAAACTTTTAATGTTTTCAGTGTTCTCTAATTTTTAGGAGTTTTTTGTAGCCTTTACACCTGGAAAAAAAGATTTGTAAAATCACCAAAATAATTGTGTGCTTTATTTTCTAGGTAGTGGTTGTAGGTGTTACTTCCCATAGTTACTGCAAGATTTATTGCCATATATTGGAGCAGATGTCTTATTAACATAAGAGTACTTAGGAAGTGAAGTTTTTTGTGCATTTTCAACATTTATCAACTGGCAATCAGAAAATGTTTACTGTGAAGAGGAATAGCCAACTTACATAGCCCGTTTTGGTATGTTTATTAATTCTTAATGGGGCTTGTTGTAAGTTTGATATGCATAGCATCTTAATGAAATACCATTTAACCTGCAAACCCTTTTAAAACGTAATACCTGCTTGATTTATATCTATAAAAATGTGTCAGGTAATTATATTTGGAAAACTAATGCACTAACTTTAAAGAAATTGAAAATTCAGGTGGTTAGTCTTAACAGAAGACATGCTTTATGTTATACTATAGCTTTGAACCCATCTTTAATTGAGAAACATTTATCTGTATAAAACATATTTTTGGATAAATATATATATATATATTTGTATCTACAGAAAGGCTCTAAAAAGCATTTGAGTAAAATATTGGTTCCCTTTTCTATAATTATCCTTACAGCCCTTACATTTGGTTTGTCCGCTGTCCTTACAGTACCTGCCCTGCTCCATTTGGTATCCACGTCTTGTCCCCTGTCTCTCACTTCTGTCACCAGCTGAAACATGTCTGTGCCATTTTGAATGTAGAAGCTGCAGGGCTCCGGCCGTGGCTTAAGTTGCCATGCTGCTAGAAAGTTGTGCTTTCTCTTTCCAGCCGTCAGCCTAACTTCCTGGGAAAGTAGTAGCTCTCTGTAGCATTACCAAGTGTCTGTGGAACCAAATTCCGCCATTCAATAAAACTGGCATTATATTCAACAATATGTTGAGAAATCAATCAAAATAAAAAAATTTTTACTTTCAAAAACTGCTTCCTGTCTCTCGCGGTTATGTTTATGCTATTTTGAACATATATTCTCATTAAAGTATACTATTAAAGTTTCTGTCCTTCATTAGCAAATATACTTCCTGGGACCCAGAAGTGGAGGCAGTAGGGGTACAGTAAGCATTGCTCCCTCCTCATTTGACTACAACCTCCTTGAGTTATTTGCAACACTTGTGTTCAGACTGCATTTCAGGAGGAAAAGCAGGGCGGGGCGGGGGGACCCTTAGTGTGTGATTAGAGTTTTACAAACCTCATAGATAGACACAGTCTAGTTGTGAATTACGCACCCTGGATCCTGGCTTCTCCATGCCCTGTGCAAAGTGCCCTTGCCGTCTTCCAGTCCTGCTGAGACTGGTGCGTGTGGCTGGACAGTGTGAGCGGTAAGGCCTGATGGGAAGCAGGTCTGTGAGCTGTGACGGCCACTGTCAAGCTCCCAGACTCCAAGGGGCTTTGAACTAGCCGTCTTGGGATTTACTTTCCCTAAAGTTTGCTCTTGCCTGAGATTAGAATAGAGTTGGGAATAGTCTGGTTGGAATATTCAAGGGTGAAGATAACTAACTAACTACATTCTGCTAAACCTAAACATCCTTATAAAGTCCCTAGGTTCATAACTCAGGCTCGTAAAGGAAATGGGAGGATCCTGGTTGCAGAGACTGGATTAACAAGAGCCCTCTAACACTTGCCTCCAGGGTGTTGTCAGGCGTGTTCTCTGAAAAGGAGTTCTGATCGCCTACGAATGGACAACAATGAGCACGTCTTTTCAGAAAAGCCCCACTCACTAATCACCTGTTTGCACATTGAGAGCCTGGGTTTAAGAAATAACCCTGGAGAAAATTCTAGGAGATGGTACTTAAACAGGTGTCACAGGAGAGCCACATTGGCATACAACCTCTTTGACTAGAAGAGGAGCTCAGAAGAGCTTTGGAGTCGCCATCAAGTCAGCTACTTACGGGGGCAGCACAGCTGCACACATCTGCACAGCTCCAGGGCACACAGTGAAAACTATTTACAAAGGCAACCCGGTTCTGCTTGTCAAGAACGAGTTACTTTACAGAAAGTTGCACCAGAACTAAATGACACATTAACACGGTGTGTCGGACACTACCTGGGGAGAGGCTAAACTAGTTTGTCTAGCTCAACCAGCTAGTGAAAAGATTGTTAATGTATTTATCCAACCTGCAATCAAAGTCCGAAGAGGCCATTTATAACCTAAGTAGACCATAAAAAATATCCAACAGGCTAACTATTTTAACCAGTGTAAGTAATAGTCAGGTTCAGCTGACTGATAAGTTACACAGTGGTAAGATTATTTAGCCAGCACTCAAGCCTGGCTTCACTAGTCAGTTCTACAAATGGCTGTGTCATGGCTTCCAAGTGGTTCAAAGATTACCCATCCAACCACTCTACTTCTTCCTTTCGGGACAGTATTTGGTAAAGTCACACGAGCTTCTCAATGCTTTATTATAAAACAGGTCTTGTGTTAGGTGGTCTTGGCTAGTGTAAGCATTCTAAAGTGGATTAAAATGCATTTTTACCATTAATAGCTTTTCAACTTGCATTGGGTTTATTGGGATGAGGTCCCGCAAGTTGAGTAGTAGTCATAAAACCTACCCCTCTGTGTAGTTCCTGTACCCAGGGCACTGACACCCTGTACATCCAGAGTGTGTGTGACTCTGTGCCTGATATTTTTTAAACCTCTGCTCACCAGGTTATGACTAATGTAGGAGACATTGTAAATTGATACTATCCTTATTTGAAGTTTTACAACTCACCGGGCATGATGCTTTGCCATGCAACTCCAAGGGTTCCATGGTGGCTGCTCTTGAGCCAATAGAGTGGCCAGCATCACAGCCAGTGGTTACTATAGAATACTATGGAATATGTGGAATATATATGTGTGTGTGTGTGTGTGTGAATACAATGGTCATGTTTAACAAGCACATCAATATCTTACAAGTATGTGACATAATATGAGCCAATTCCATGTGTAGTTTCTACGGATGCTGTTAAAATGGGGACAGAGTTAATGAAGCTACCTTCCCATTGGCCTGTTCATAAAGTGTCCTGTGTTTTCTGCTGCTTGGAGTCACTGTCCTTCCTACTACAAAGAAACTCCAGGTTAGAAGGACTACATGATGTTTTACTAAGTTTGAGCTGTTCTTATAAAATGTCCTGGAAATCACATTTCAGCAAATGGGCCAGAAGGCCTGGCTGCGGCAGCTTTTGTGGGGTCATTCATGGTAAGGGCCCTATGAGAACACATGAAAGCAGCGTAAATGCTAAGGACGCAGGTCACTGAGACATTTGTGCAGCCTCGTTGAGGAGTTCAGTCCCCAGTACTACAAGATACAGCACTGCAATTGAATCAAACCGATTTAGATCACTAATGAACTCGAGCAAATAAAGTAGTCCTTTCATACATCATGCTGATGATTCAAAATCAAAGCCATGAAAGTTATTTGTGACAGGGTCAGAAGACAAAGTGTCTATGCTGTGTGTACCAAATACAGACAAATAAGAAGTAGGGTTCTAAAGAGCGACTTTAGTTCTCCGGGGCGGGGGTCCGAAGACTACCTGGTTGGAGTGACGGGTGCTTTGTGAATTTTTATATGAAGCTTTGAAAAGATGAGACGATGTGTAGCTGCGTTCAACTTCATCTTCAAAGAACCCCTTTCACACCTGTGTGATCATCATCATTCTCGTGGACAGAAAGCCTGCTTCAAACTGAGAAGGAATTTCTCTGTTGATAGAGTAAGGTGGGTCAACTCAGTCTCCACACAGAAACGCTGCTACAAAAGGGAATGTGACAGAGAGAGAGAGACAGCCATTGAGCAAAAGCAGAGCTTCCAGAAGAGGACATCACGGACTGCTTCCTGGCCGCCATACAGCCGCCCTCCCTTTCCTATAGACAGCATCTTAATTTTGCATGGCCTGGGGGTTTGTTTTTGTTTTTTGGGTTTTTTTTTTCTCCCTCCCTTTTTTTTTTATGAATAAAGAACTTGAAAAGCCATCTTGTGGAGTGCAGCTTCACATTTAAGCAATCACTGTTCTCCTTGTTTGGCTGTTTCGATGAACACCACGTTCTAATTCCAGTCCGGCCACTCTTGTTTAGCAGGCCATGCCAATCACGCCCCATTATACATTGCTGTAGAGTAAGTGCCCAGACCGGGCTGCTGCAATCACCACCCTCATTTCCCACTCCGCTCTGCCCACGTCAGCACCCCCGCCTCCAGAGGTAAGAGCAGCCGTACTAGCTGTACTCATTAACCCAGCCGTCCTTGACATTTGTTCCTTTATTTTTCCCTAATGTCACCACTTCTCCGCTTCCAGCCTGCAGTGTTTTAGATTGATTACTTCAGCTGTTTCTCATGCAGGATCTGCACTTCATCGGAAATCGTGCTCGCTTCCCACTTGAGAGTCACAAGGCCAGAGAGAAGACCTGTGTTCTAAGTGCTCGTGACAACAGCGTGGCCGGCATGCCGGCCAAATGGAAAGCGGATTCAGACCCTGCCTTGCTGATCTGAAAGGTTGCATTTCAGAGCAATGGAAATGAGCTTCTCTTTGGTTTTCCCTGTTGCATGAAAAACAAGTTAGCATTTGCAGCTATTTTTATTTTGTTTAAGAGGTTCTTGCTGCGTAATCCATGCTAGCCTCTAAAAGCCTCAGCCACCTGAGAGGCTCAGGTTGTCCCCACACCTGGGTAGTACATTTTATGCTAAGTCTCGCTTCAGAAAAACGTCACTGTAATGGTTTCCAATCCTGATATGCTCTTATTTCCTTTTAACTCAGTAAGTGTCAGTTTTTATCCAGACACGCTCTGTCTCCATCTTTCCTGGTTTATGGAAGGGAGGAAGCAGGAAAGGGATGTTCATTTCGTCTCCTGTTATATTACACAAGGCTAACCTCTTTCCTGAGAATCCCTAAGATCCCTTCCATAGCCCAAAATGCCATAAACGGTACGTTATAAGCAGCAGAAATTACTTCTGTGCTTTGGAGTCTGGGGGGTCCAGGATCAAAGCACCAGTAGATCTGGTGTTGTAGGGACCTCTTGCTACGCTCTTACCTGATGGAAGCGGCAAGCGGCTCCATCAGACCTCTTTGAGACTAGAATAATTCACAAAACCATGAGACCCAATTATTTGCAAATTCCCCCACCTCATAGCACCATCATCCTGGGGGGTGGGATTTCCACATAAATTGGAGGTGGAGCAGAAACCACACTCAGACACAACATCAGTAATTCTGTATATTGTTGGTTCTAAAATCCACTCCCTTTGGATAATGGCACATTTTTCTTGGTGGTACGTAAAACAAAGATGGTCTCGATATTTATCTCCTGAGTGTTCCAACCTCACGGATACATTTGTGTTAGTGTTGTGGGGAACATATGAGTTCCACGTCCTCCCCTGCCGGCTCTGCATACTTCTGCCAGGTAGTGACACAGCAGGAAGGCTTTTACTGATGGAACCCCCTAGATCCTGTGCTTCCCAGCTTCTCGAACCTGGACCCAATAACTTCCTGCTTATTATGAATTACCCAACTTCAAATTCTGTTACAGCAGCACAAAACCAACAAACTCTTCAATTGTGTGCAGTAAAGCAAGGACTGCTAACATTTATTGAGAGTTGCTAGCCTCCACTGGCACCCTTCAAATGTGTAGGGACCATTTTCAGCCCCCGTTCTAAATGAAGAATCTCAGTGGTGTCAAGTGATTGGCAAGGGGTAAATCCAGGCTTTTCAGCGTGGGCATGTTTGGTGGTACCTCTGCCCTGCACAAGGCTCTACTTCACAAATTGTAGGGAGGAGACAGGGTGGGTGTGGGGAGGGGAAGAATAGAGAAGAGAGGATGGAAGGGGGCTCTCTGAAAAAGGAGTGAGCCAGGAAGACCAGAGTGAGGGTGATTTGGGCAGGTGGAGAGGGAGAAGCATTTGTTAGAAGAATCACTTGGGACAGAGCCAAGAGAAGCAGCAGGGTGGGGGCCACAAGACCTGGCTCCTCAGATTGATAACCTCCCTCTGAGGTACCCTAGCAACCCTAGCATCCCTTTTTGAGGTACTCTAGAGCCATGCTCCCAGTGTCCAGCTGGTAAAGGAGCAAAGTCACCCTCTCACTACTCCACACCACGCTGGCCTTCACGAGTCTGCCTCTGTGAAGACACGGGCAATAGTGAAATTTCTCTGGAACCCCCAAGCAAGGTCTGAAAGCCTGACTGTAAAGCACCCAGTTACTTTCCAATATGTTTTTTTAGATTTATTCATTTATTGTGTACACAACATTCTGCCTCCATGTATGCCTGCACGCCAGAAAAGGGTGACAGATCTCATTACAGATGGTTGTGAGCTACCATGTGGTTGCTGGGAATTGAACTCAGGACCTCTGGAAGAACAGGCAGTGCTCTTATCCTCTGAGCCATCTCTCCAGCACACTTTCCAATATGTTAAGTGAGGCTGGACACCACAGGACTAGTTCTGAGGACATGGGTAAGGTCCGCATCTCCCAGGCAAGGAGGAGCAGTGGCTAACTAACATGGATACCAAGGGTCACACGCTACTTGTTCCTGCTGTGAGAAATTCCTGGCCCACTTGTGATGCGTATGCCTTCCTAAATTTGGTTTGAGGCAGGCTCTCCGTGTTTGGCTTAGACTGGTCTTGAACTTGTGATTCTTTTGCCTCTGCCTCCCAAATGTTAGGACTGCAAGCATGCAGCACTAGCTGTGTGTGTTCTTTAGGTTTTGTTTTCGACTGCTTTGAAAACTGTTTATCCATGATAGATTCATATCCTTATTTCAATCCTCCCACCCTGCCCAGGAGTCTGAATCACACGATTCTGAGTCCGAGTGAACTTCCACAGCATTCCACCTAGGCTTCAGCCTCGCAGCTTCCAGAAGGACTCACAGGTAGCCACTCTGTAGACGCCCATTCAAGTCCGGACTCTCCGGACTCCAACCAGCAGGAGGCAGACTCCTCCTTTGGAAGTTTGGAAGACAGGCACAGGCCCCTTGAAAGTTTGACTTTAAGCTCACGGAAGCTCCACTAGTGAAATGGTTAGCCAGTAAGAGGCACAGAGAGCTTGGGGGTTCCGAGGATGTCTTCAGAGCCACAGGTCAGGCCTGCTGCTTTTCACTGTAAGACATCGAAAGAGTCTTGAGCTCACAGAGTATGGTGGCTAATCTTGATTGTCAACTTAATAGGGTTTAGAATCACCTAGAAGGCAAATCTCTGGCCATTCTGTATGGGTGTTTCTAGTAAAGTTTAACTGGGAAAGAAAGACCCACGCTGGACGCCAGTGGCGTGTTCCACGGGCTGCAATCCCTAATTGAATAAGAAGCCTGATCTACCAAGTGAGTTCCAGGACAGGCTCCAAAGCTACAGAGAAACCCTGTCTCGCAAAAACAAAACAAACAAACAAACAAAAACCCAAAAAGCAGGAAATGAAGGGCACAGCGACACTGCTTCCTGGCTGTGGATACAATGTCACCAGTTGACTCCAGTTCCCGTACCACTGCAGACTGTTTCCCCACACTGAGTCCGCATCCTTCCTTAAGTCTCTTTGGCCAGCTATTTCAATGAAACAATGAGACCAGTAACTAACCAATATGTGTCAAACAATAGTTTCCTTTCTTACTCTTTCAAAGTTTATTTATTTTCCTTGCTGGGTGCTGTTTTATTTAAGATTATTTCATAAATTTAACTTAGAATTCTAGAAATAGGGAGGGGCACTCCTTTGATCCCAGCAGTCAGGACGCAGAGGCAGGTGGATCTCTGAGTTCGAGGCCAGTTTGGGCTACAGAGCAAGTTTCAGAACAGCCAGGGATACACAGAGAAACCCTGTCTTAAAAAAATATCTAGAAATGAAAGGACGTGGAACAAAATAACTCTGGTTCTCATGTGCTCAGGGTCTCAACACGTTGATTCAGCCGCCAACTTTGCTCAAGTAAAATCCATGTGACTCAAACACGTGAGAAAGACTCATACGATTAGGTTTCCCTGTGTGAAATTCAGAGATCATGACCTAGAATCCATAGTCTTTTACATTCCCCTTTAGTGTCTCTTAGCAAAAATCCAGCATGACCAAGTTGGGAAATGGATGAGCTCTGTCCTATACCAATCAAATTGGACTATACCATCCAGTAGGCAAGGGCCTCCTCTCCTCTGATGGAGTCCATGTGACCAGGCCACAGGGAAATAGCCAAAAGGGGAAAGTACCGTCTATAGAAGAAACTTAGGCCACTGCTGTTGACGTGAGTCCACTGTATAGAGACTTGACCAGACCAGAGCAGCTGGACCTGGAAACCTAACTGGGAGCCAACAGGGCAGTCAGAGAGACAGACACAAGTCACAGAAAAGCTAGTATCAGGTGGGCCATGCCCTCAGGTGGTGTCATAGCCCAGATACCCTGCACATATATTATACATTGCGTGAACAGGGACGCTGTGGGCTCATCGCAGTAGAGGGTCCCTGTAGGGAAGCGGTCTCAGAGGCACGTGCAATGATCTCAACAACTGGGGTCCATACTCTTTGCACATACTGTCTTTAGTAAAGGTCAACCCATTGATCAACATCCATACTTGGAGCAGGGGAAGGCCTTGCCATTCCCCTGAGACTGACCTGTGGAACGCCTGGCAATGCTCTTGAGTCTAAGGCATTAGCATCCTTGACATGGCCATGATCATGTCATGAATGTCCCTTTGTATTGGGTACATTCCCTCCCTCCCTCATTCTTGACAGTGTCTAGACACAGAAATTGCGTTCTATTTATTGCACCTTATTTATCCTCCCATCTACCCCAATACCACCAAACCCACTCCCTTCCTGAATTAGTCTGTTTTCTGCAGTTATAACAAAATAGCTGTTGCTGTGTACTTATTTAAAGATTGATTTAGCTCATAATTCTGGATATCCAAGAACTTGACACCAATATCTACTAAAGTATAGTGAGGGACCTTTAGGTGTGTCACAGCAAGGTAAATGGCATCATGACAGTAGTGCGTGCAAGAAGGGGAGATGGCGTGGCAAGTAAGGAAACCAGAGGCGTTCAAGAGACAGACTTGCATTTTTTATTTATTTTCTCCAGCAAGGCTTTATGTCCTACCCTTCCCCACTCATACATGAGCCTATGGGGGACATTTCTCATTAACAGCATGAGACACTGGTATTCAAAACCTATTGTCATGCGTGCTCCATGTGGTGGTGCCACGCCTTTAATCTCCCTCCCCCAAGAAAGTAAAAAATAAGAATAAATAAATATCTCGTCTCACATCTGCACACTGTATCAGAATCACAATAACATCTTTTGTTTTGTTTTAGTATTTTGTTTTTCAAGACAGGGCTTCTTTGTGTAGCCTTGACTGTCCTGGAACCTGTTCTGTACACCAGGCTGGCCTAGAACTTACAGAGTTTGGCTGCCTCTGCCTACCGGGTGCTGGGATTAAATGTATGTGCCACCATCACCTGGCTGTATGCTCATGATTTCTAACCTAATAAGTCTACATGATTGACTATATTTGTAAAACTTGTAAACTCTCTATAGCCTCCCTTCTTCTTTCCTTCATATTTGCCCACCACCCTCATCTCCTTCTGATAGAGTATAGATTTCGTTTGTCCATTTGTTTTGTTTTGTTTTTAATATGGTCTTCATTTGGTATCCTCAAGGCTGGAGGTTGGGTCTCCTATCTTCTTCTATTTGTTTATTTATTCATTTGTTATTTATTTATCCTCCCATCTTATTCTTTGAGATGGTTAAGGAAACCTACAAAGAGAGCGGCTGACCTCACAGGAGCTAACCAGGATGCCCTGAGAACGACCTTTACCCTTTCTGAGATTGTGCCATGTGACCAGTTTTGCTCTCTGCATCTTGTATGATGTATGACATGTGACCTCTCAGCTTCCGGCTCCTGCCGCCGTGCCTCCCCCGCCATTCAGGCCAGCTAGTCCTCCAAAACAGTAAGCCAAAATAAATTTATTCTTAAGTTGTTTTGGTCCTGATGGCTTATCACAGCAATAGAAAAGCAGCTAATACAGAAGGTAACCTTTAAAAACAAAACTGTTTTTAAAAGTATGTATTTGTGGGGAGTGGGTGTGTGCTGGGGTAAGTATAGACTCTGTTCTCTCTCTCCTGCCAGTCATGTGGGCTCTGGTGATCAAAATCAGCCATCAGGCAATGGTGAACACCTTCACCTGCCCAGTCATTTGACCAGCACCCAGAAAGCAACACTTAGACTTTTAAACAACTCAAGGGTCTAATAAGAAAAGACAACAAAAATCAAAAAACAAAAACTTTGGTTGTCTCCTGTGTTTTCAGCACCCCACACCCCTTCCCCCATCTCAACATCTGCAAGGTCCCTGCTGTTCCCGGGAGAATGGATCCCATTCATACTATCCCTTCCCCTCATCACTGAATGGCAGTGGCCTCTGCTTGGCTTAATCCTCACACGCTACTTCCGCCTCTTCCTGGGAGTCCTTGCTCTGTGAGCATTTTGCTTTCTAGGAGTCTTCCTCCATTTTGGTCCACATGGACTCTAAGCGCTGCCCACTTTTGAAGTCCAGGGGAGGAGTACAGTCACACACGTTGTGCCATCTGCTATGTGTCCAAACACTTGCAAGTTTAATTCAAGCTAATTGGTTGTTAAATAAAACATGCTCCACAGTCTTAGCTATCTTATGTCCTTGCAGGCAGAGACCAGGCTTGTATTTAGGATGCGCACATGCCTTGGCATCCTACATTTAAAGGGGGTGAAGAAGAAAGACCATCTCCGGCCCCTCACAGACTCCCACAAGCCCACTTTTCTTCCCATTCCTCACCCTGCCCCAGATCCAGCTCACTACCTTTCTCCCCACTACTGGGCCTACCCTGTACCAGTATCTCCCCCTCATTCTCAGTCCCTGTATCCCACCTCCATCCACAGCACACAGCCTCGTCTTGGCTATGTGCAAACCTACACAGAGCTCACCTCTGGGGTGATACATTTAATGTAGGTAGGCCCACTCTGGAATCATTCAGTCGGGAATTTCAGGAGCCCCAACTGCCTGCATAGTGGAGAGGGCAGGGAGTGCAGGCTCTGGGTAGCCGTTCTTAGTCTAATCAGGGGTGTGGTCAGACAGAGAAGGCCCAGGGAAGGTACCCTCTTGTCTCTGGAAAGAGCAGGGAATCCAGTGTGTACAATATCACATCTTATACTTAAACCTGATGTAATTATTATCGGTGCTGGCTCGTTGTCATTGCCATCTTTGTTATCGTGAGTAGCCTGGCGGTACTAGGTGATCTTGGTGATTCCTCTACCATCCACTCAATGGCTTTCAAGTAATGGAAACCAAGCGCCTACTGTGTTGGTTGAGTTGAGAAATAACTAGAAGATGAGTAAAACACACCCTGGTCATGTCTTGGGGTTTTTCTAGAGAGGACCAACCAAGGGAAGAATGGTACTCTGGATGCAGGCAGCACCATCCCATAGGCTGGTCTGGATGGAATAAGAGAGGACAAAGGAAAGCCCTCTAAAGCAAGCATATTCTCTATCTCTGTCTCTCTTTATTTCTCCATCTGTCTCCCTCTGTCCCCCCTTTCTCTTTCTTTCTCTGTCTCTCTGTTTCTCTCTGTCTCTGTCATTTTATGTCTCTCTCTCAGCTCTTGTCTTCCATGAGGTGAGTAGCCCGTGCCATGTACTCTTGCTGCCATGACATTATTCGTCACCATGGGCCCATACACAATAGCCAAGGACTGTGGTGTGAGACCTCGAACACCAGGAGCTAAAATAAGGCTCCCATGAGTTGTTTCTCCCAGTTATGCCACACAGCTATGAGAAGAGTAACTGATGCACATGACCATTTATATGCTATGTTTATGTAGAAGAACCTTTGAATAAATTTGACTATAAGTTGTGTGTGTGCATCTTCATGTGGGTATATATGTGTACATATGAATGGGGGCCAGAGCTCAACCACACAAGTCTTTCTTTGGTGGTCACATCCACCTTATTTTCGTGGATGTTTCATTGACTGGCCTGGAGCTTGTTGATTGGCTTGGCTAGGCTAAGCCCCAGGGATCAGCCTGTCTCCACCCATTATACCCAGCAATTACAAGTGCATGCGGCCACACCCAGATTTTTTTTTTCTTTTTAAACATGGGTTCTAGAGGTTAATTTTAGGTGTTCATGCTGGTATGACCAACAATTTACCAACTATTCTCCTAGTCCCCTGATGTTTCTCTCTGGGTGTGATTTTTTTTTTTTTACTTTATTTTATTGATTCTGTAACCTAGTTAGTTGTGGAATCTGGTTTGTCAGTTACTAAATCTTCCAAGAGAGCTGGTGAGATGTCTCAATAGTTAGAAGAACTTTCCTCAAACCTGACAACCTGGCTTCAATCCAAGACCCCCATGGTGGAAGGAGAGAACAAATTCCTGCAAGTTTTCCTCAGCCTCCACATATGTATCACAGCACTTACACACCTACAACACACACACACACACACACACAAAATGTAATAAAAAGACAATGATGTGGGATTCCCCTCTGGATGCTGTAAACATGTTTTATTACCATTGGTTAATAAAGAAGCTGCTGAATAAATTTGCAATATGCAAATTTACACAGAGCTCACTGCTGGGGTGATACACCTAATGTAGTTAGGGCCACTCTGGAATCATTCAACCGGGATGATTGGGCAGAATAGAGCCTATAGAAGGGCAAAATAGAACACGGTAGAAAATTCAAGCAGAGATAGAGGAAGAAAGAAGGTGAAGTCAGGCAGATGCCATGTAGCTGCTGAAGGAGAAAGAAGCCAGAATCTTTCCACTAAGCCACAGCCTTGTGGCAATACACAGATTAATAGAAATGGGTTAATTTAAGATGTAAGAGCTAGGTAGGAATACACCTAAGTTGTTGACCAAGCAGTGTTGTAATTAATATACTTTCTGTGTGATTATTTGGGTCTGGCAGCCAGAAAACAAAGATGCAGTCTCCACTTACAAGGATTTTTTTCTGCCATAATTACATTAAAAAAAATAAATAAATGAACAGGGCCAGGTAGTGACAGTGTACTCCTTTAATCCACGCACTTGGAAGGCAGAGGTAGGTGAGTTCAAGGCCCGCCTGGTCTACAGAGTGAGTTCCAGGACAACCAGAGCTATGTAGACAGATCCTGTATTAAAGATAAATAAACAAATTATTCTAGCACCACAGAGTAACCCTCTACTGTAAGTGTATATAAGACAGCGTTATTTGAAAACTGGAAAACATGTCAGCAAAAGTAACAACTATTTGGAGGCTCACCGCATTTGAAAAATGGAATGAGTGAAAGTCCCCACTCTGTCCTTCTTTCCTGTTGCTGTGGCAGACACCACGCATCTTTTAGTCCATTAGAGGGGAAGCCGGGACAGGAACAGGAGCTGAGCGCATGGAGGAGTGCTGCTGACTGGCTTATTTCAGAGGCTTAGAACCCAGGACACCCATCCAGGGGTGGCACTGCCTGCAAAAGGCTGGCCCCTCCCACATTAGTCAATCAAGAAAATTCCCCCACAGACTTACCTACAGGCAAGTCTGATGGAGGCATTTTCTCAGTTGAAGTTCCTCACCCCAGATGACCAAGCTTGTGCCAAGTTGACCAAAACACAACCATCATACCTTCCCATGAGATTCCCTGGTATTCTCATGGTCTAGATCTTTCCTGAATGTATTCTTCTGTTTGCACAGATATATCAAACTGCAAGTGGATTCCTTTGTGTGGTTAGTTACCTAGACTTGTATGACATCATTGACAATTTGCCTTTTTTCCCACTTAATGGTATATTATTGTAGGTATGTCTTCAGATCAGCATCTACAGAGATACTATACGTTCTAAGATGCTTAGTTTTCCCATGGATGGATATCTGCCAAGATCACCATTTAAATCACTTCCATTATTTGAATGCTTACAAAGCGATTCTGCAATGTATGTCTCCATGTGCATATATACATAGGTATTTATACACATGCCTATATTCTGGGAGACTAGAGACCGAGAAAGATGATTGCTCGTCCTTCTAGTACAATCTTTCCAGCAGGAGGCATTCTTTAGCATAGCCAGTAGCCTGCTCTCTTCTCCTTCACCTGCAGCAGTGAGAAATCGTGTGGATTTTGAATTATTGCCAATCTGACAGGCATAAGGTACAAAATTTATTCTTTTCATTTGCACTTCTTACAGTATAAATTTAATTAATATGTTTCTTGGCTTCGTATGGACTGAACATCAGTGTTCTTTCCAAATTCATACACTGACATATTCACTGTTAATTTGAAGGCATTTAGAAGTGGGCCTCTGGGAAGCGATTAGCTTATGCAGTTAGGGCTCTCTTAACGGGAGTTACCACACCCATGAACAAGATATGAGCAACTACTCTTCCTCTTTCTGTTCTCTTCTATGTGAACCAGATGAGATCTGAACTGGGAAGCAGTCTCTCACCAAATAGTAGATCTGCTCAAGTTGAACCTTGGATTTTATACTCTCTAGAACTATAAGAAATAAATGTGTTTTGTTTAAACCTAATATTATAGCAGACTGAACTAAGATAAGGTTCTCTCTCTCTCTCTCTCTCTCTCTCTCTCTCTCTCTCTCTCTCTCTGTGTGTGTGTGTGTGTGTGTGTGTGTGTGTGTGTGTATTCTAGACCAGCCCTCTACCTCTGAGCTACATCCCTGGCCCTACTGTAAGGCTATTAATCTTGTCTGTGATATTTGTCATCAATACTGTCACCTCATCTGTTACTGATTTTCATACTTTAGTTTTGATGAATTAAAGGTCTGTAATTTTTTTAAAGTATTTTATTTATTTATTTATTTATTTATTTATTATGTATACAGTATTCTGTCTGCATGTATGCCTGCAGGCCATAAGAGGGCACCAGATCTCATTACAGATGGTTGTGAGCCACCATGTGGTTGCTGGGAATTGAACTCAGAACCTTTGGAAGAACAGTCAGTGCTCTTAACCGCTGAGCCATCTCTCCAGTCCCAGGTCTGTAATTTTTGAACCCAACCTGTTAACATCTCTGTGTGGTTTCTGGGCTTCAGGTCTTAGGGATCTCTCTGTCCTCTTTACTTTCTTTCTTTTGAGCTGCTATAACTTGGTCTGCTGGGTTGGACATGATCATGGGCATCTTGAATCAAAGCAGCTGTGACCACTCCTGTGAGACCTTACACTTATGACCCGGGGTGTGTGGTGGTTTGAATAAGAATGCCACCCCCCCCCCCCAGGCTCATGTCTTTTACTGCTTCTGGAATGGCATCCTGTTGGGGCATTCTGTGTTGCAGGAGTCGGTGGAAGAAAGAAGTCACTCCAAGGTGAAATGTTAATGCCTGTGTGGCACCAGGAAGGCCCAGCAGACACATGAACGCATATTTATTGCTCGATACACAAAGTTGTTTTAGGGTAAAGTTTTTCGTCATACCAAGGTCCCTAATCTATATGTTTCTTGGAAGGAAAACATCACATGACCCCATGACTTTAGTCCTTATTGTCTGCCATTTTGGGTGTGCCAGAAGTGCATTGTGACTAAAAGCGTGCAAAGGCTGTACAGCCCCTCAGATAAACAATACTGCAAATTGCGGAAAGAAATCACCGCTTTCCACAATGATTCCTCAGGGTCAAAATGCTTCTAGAAAACAACTGTTCATTCAACTGTTTACCCTGGATACAGTGGCTCTGCTAGATTACTACAACAGCATTATTTGAAATGATTAAGAGGCCAGGTGGTGGTGGCACACAACTTTAATCCCAGAACTCAGGAGGCAGAGGCAGGCAGATCTCTGAATTTGAGGCCAACCTGGTCTACAGAGCTAGTTCCAGGACAGCCAGGGCTACACAGAGAAATCCTATCTCAAAAAACCAAAAACAGAGAGAGAGAGAGAGAGAGAGAGAGAGAGAGAGAGAGAGAGAGAGAGAGGAAAGAGAAAGAAAGAAAGAAAGAAAGAAAGAAAGAAAGAAAGAAAGAAAGAAAGAAAGAAAGAAAGAGACCCAGATAAATCCAGACCCCTCTAGCAGGAAGAGGAGAGCCAAAAAAATCTAGGTTAACGGGGTCAGTGACCCTGTTTCAGGAACTAGCTGAAGATAAAGTTAGATTATAATCTTGAGAATAATCTTGAGAAACAAGGAGTTACCCCCTTGTGATGATCACTGGTATTTTTGGAATTTTCAATGACGCTCTCCCCACCCCCTTTGGATTACTGGGTTGTGGTTTCTTCCCTTAAAAACCCCTTCTCCCAGCTACTGGGGGTCAAACTCCTCCCCTGCGTGGGATATGAGTCTTGGCCCCAGAGCTCTGGTACTTGTCAATAAACCTCGTGTGATTGCAGCAAGGACGCTCTCTCGTGAGTTCCTGGGGGGTCGCGTTATCCCGAGACTTGAGTGAGAGTCTCCCCGATCTGGAGGTCTTTCAGAAGAAAGAAAGAATTAATAGGTGTAGCCTTGTTGGAGGAAGTGTGTCACTGGGGAGTGGGGAGGGGGTTGGCTTTGAGGTTTCAAAAGCCCATGCCAGTCCCAGTATCTCTTTCTTTCTTCTGCTGCCTGTGGATCTGGATATAGAACTCTCAGCTACCATGTCTGCCTGTCTGCCTGCCTGCCACAATGAGAATAATGGACTAAACCTCTGAAACTGTAAGCCAGACCCAATTAGATGTTTTACTTTATAAGAACGCTGTGGTCGAATGCTGGGGAGAAGGGAAGTGTGGCAGACACCATGTTCCTCTGGCCTGAGATGGACACAGGTTAGAATCTTCCCGGTAAGCCATGACCCCGTGGTGATACACAGACTACTAGATATGGGTTAGTTTAAGATGTGAGAGTTAGCCAAGAAGAGGCTAGAGCTAATGGGCCAGGCAGTCATTTAATTAAAAAAAAAAAAAAAAGAATGCTGTGGTCATGGTGTCTCTTCACAGCAACAGAACACTGACTAAGACAGAAATTGGTACCAGGAGTGTGGTGTTGCTGTGACAGGCCTGACCATGCTGACTGGTGGCAGAATGTGAATGTTGGGAATTTGGATTAGGAAAGCAGTTGAACACTTTAAGAGGGGCTTAATGGGCAATCTCAGTAGGAGTGTGAGGGCGGTGGTGCTGAGAGCCATGTAGATTGTGATGGCTCAAGAGGTTTTAACGGTTTCAAATTAGTAAATGGCCTAGAGACCGTTCTTGTGATATTATGGTGTAGAATGTGTACTATTTTAGAGAAGAATGTGGTTGCTTTCTGTCCTTATCCAAAAAAAAAAAACTGCCTGAGGCTAAATTGAAGAGTTTTAGATTGATGGTATTGGCATAGGAGATTTCAAGACAACCTAGTATTGACTGGGTTGCTTGGTTATTAGTAATCAGTCCTTTTTTTGTTTTGTTTTTTGAGATAGGGTTTCCTGTATATCAGCCCTGGCTATCCTGGGATTAGTTCTGTAGACCAGACTAGCCTCTAACTCAGAGATTTACCTGCCTCTGCCTCTTAAATGCTGGGATTAAAGGTGTGCAACCCCACATCCAGCAATATCCTCATTTTTTAAAATTCATCTGGTGTTGAAACCTGGGATTGGAATATGTGAGTTCCCTTCTAAGGACTCTGGCCTCCTCAGACCTAGCTGCTGTCTGAGTCTATTAAGGTATGTATGGGTCATTTGTCTATGCTGGCTTCTGCCATCCATCATGTTTGATTCCCAATTCTAGAGTCCATCTCTTCACCTGCTTTCTACCGTTCATCTCTCCTCAGTTTTTTTCCCTTTGGTTTGTTTGTTTGTTGTTTTATTCATCCAAGGGCCATGTTGTTTTGTTCATTCATGCACCAGGAAGCAGAGAAACTTGGTAGCTTCAGCCGTGTGGTTCTGGCTTTAGAGTCAAGGATACAAGAAGGGGTTGTGAAATCTCCTCTGTATCTCAGGAAAGCTGCTGAGGCCATGTGTGTGTGAGACCTACATGGAGGTCCAGAGAGACCATTGCGTGAAGCTGTGAGAGTAAAGCCTGGATTTCACAGGAGATCCCCAAAACGTTGGCGATGCCAGAGCCATGGGATAGCTTCTGAGGAAAGCTGCTAACAGGGAGTGGAATCAGCTCAAGAGAGAAAACTGTGTTACAGTTAACAAAGCCGAAAGGATTTGGAGATCTGAAAAGCACTTTGACATTAGACAGAGATGCGGAGTTTGGAGCTGAATTTAAGTCTTGCTTTGGTCTGGTATTTTCCGGCTATTCTCCCTTTCCTCCATTTTGGAATAGTAATGTATATCCTGTGTCATATGTTGGAAGTATGTGACCTGCTTTTTTATTTTTATTTCACAGAAGATTACAGTTAAGAGATTGCCATGAGTCTCAGAAGACACTTTGACCTTTTAAACAAATTTGAGACTATTATAGACTATGGGGACTTTTGAAGTTGAGCTGAACACATTTTTGCATAAGCCTTTGGGGGCCAGTGAGTCGAATGTGATGGTTTGATAAGAATAGCCCCCATAGGTTCTCATATTTGGATCCTTGTGGAGTGGCTCTGTCAGAAAGGATTAAAGGGTGTGGCCTTATTGGTGTAGGTGTGGCCTTTTGAAGATAGGTGTGGCCTTGTTGGAAGAAGTGTGTCATTGGGGAGTTGGCTTTGAGATTTCAAAAGCCCATGCCAGTCCCGGTGTCTTTCCTTCTTCCTGTCCCTGCAGATCTGGATGTAGAACTCTCAATTACCATATCCGCCTGTAAGCCACTGTTCTTCACACCATGAGGATAATGGGCTAAACCTCGGAAACTGTAAGCTAGGCCGAATTTGATGTTTTCCTTTATAAGGGTTGCTGTGGTCATGGTGTCTCTGCACAGCAATAAAACACTGGCTAAGACGGAGTCTACTAACATTCCCTCATGAAGGACAGAAAGATGAGAGTTAGGAGGGTCACGGAGCTCTGGTGTGATTCAAGAGACTTCCTGAAATCTTCATGAGGTCCCTCCCCCGACTAGGTTATATGTGTAAGAAGTGAACATGTGAATGGGAGTGGGTGGGGACTCCTCAGGAGAGTAGCTGCCTGTGAGTCGCCCTAGAGGTAGGAGACTTGAATTACCTATGCTCCCATAAGTGACCCTAAAAACTTAATTGTTCACCAAGCTGGACTTGGATGACATTCTCTGGTCTGTTGGTGACCTCAGGGTTTCTCTGTGTAGTCCTGGCCATCCTGGAACTTGTTCTATAGACCAGGCTGACCTTGAGCTCACAGAGTTCCGCCTGCCTCTGCCTCCCGAGTTCTGGGATTAAAGGCGGGCGCCACCACCTGCTCAGTCCTCCTTCTCTACTTCTTGCTTCCTCTCAACCAGCATTGCTGCAGACACTATCCTCATATATTGTCTCCTTTCTAAAAGGGTCAGGACTGTTTTCAAAGACACAAGGCACACAGAGATAGCATGCATCCTAAATACCCAAGGAGTCAGACTTATAGAACGAGAAATGTCTGTGTTCACAAAGGAGAATGCAAACCACATACTTGTGAACACAATCTGAGATTGGAGAGCAACGTCTTCTTTGGAGGACACACTGATGCAATGGACAAGATCCTCCTGGTAATTGCAGACTGTGGTTTCATGTAGCTTTTCTCATAACAGCATTCAGGATCAATGGCAGCATGCCATTTGATCAATTTAATAAGGGCCAATATCAAACTCTCTAGGTTACTTTCTCCTGAACAAGGCTGAAGTCTGGGCCATAGAATCTATGACTCGGCAGGAATTATGGAGAGGGACCGGGAAAGAAAGCAAAAGTCAGAGCACTGCCATCTTCCCTCTTAACGGGTGAGCCAATGTCATTGTTTTCATTATAATTTTGATAATTAAGCAGACTTATGAGAATGTTCATGAAATGCTTTGTAGTAACTATTAGTAAAATTAAAAACAGATCTTTCTGTTCTCCAAATTATTGCAAAATACAAGCAACAACAAGGTTCTGTTTATACTAAAAAGAGAACTGAATTTAAAAATCAAAGAAACTAAAAGCAGAACCATAAAATTACATGGCAGTGGTCATAACAATTATGATAATTAAAATTTCTTATTAAAAACAAGATTTATTGGTGCACAAATTGGCTCGACCACTTTGTAAAGCCGTTCATCAGTGCCTTCTCAACCTGTAGCTACACACACCCTGAGGCTGAGAACTTCCACTTTGAGACATATTCCCAACAAAACTGTGTATATCAGGTTACCAAAACATCCGGACAAGATGGTAGTGGCACTATGTGAGACTGGACAATACACAGAAGGCCATCAACAACAAATATGAGACTACTCAGCCTTGGAAATGAGAGAAACATGAAAGTATCAACCTGTGTGAGCAAATCTCAGAGTCATGAGTCTGTGCAAACGTTCGGAGTCACCAGCATGCCCTTCCTGTACAGTCTCCTTCCCTCAGGTCCCAGAGAACTCTCCCTTGGGCTGTTAGAAATGGTCTCTCATGGCAAAGCCAATGACTGGAGGGAAAGAAGTTCTTCTGGGATGCCAGTTCTTCAGCTTTTCTTTACCCTTCGTGAGCACTCACTAAGGAATACACTTATCATTTGTGTACTTCTGTAGATGTACACTCTTTTCAACGAAACTGCATTTTACTGGGGCCGTGTCCACAATAGCCTAAGTGAGTACTTACAGAACAACCCAAGTGTTCATCAACAGATAAATGAATTAAAAATATGGTATGCACACAGTAAAGTTTTAATCAGCCATAAAGAATGAATTATGCTGTTGTCCAGGTAATGCCTGCAACTGGGTCTCATCATATTAGGTGGGAAAAAAAGATGCAGAAAGGCAAATTTCTCATCTTTTCTCTCATTTGTGGTTTCTAGGGTTTTTTTTTTTTTCATTTTTTTGAAAGAGGTTCTCATTCTGTAACCTAGACTGGGACTCACTATATACCTTAGGTAGCCCTGACTCATGGTGACCTGCTTGCCTCGGCATTTCAAGTGCTGAACTGACCATTCTAAACTACTATACCTGGTTGGTCCTAGAATATGTTATGTACTAGAATTTATTATATATACTTAAAACCATGTATGCATTATGTGCGTTCGTCCATGCCTTCCTCTATCACTCTCCAACTTTTTGAGGTAATGTTTTATTTACATGAGACATGAAAGTGTGGGAGACTAGGAGAAAGGATAAACTAGTGTAAAGAAGACTAAAGCCAAGGACCGAGGAGGGTGCTGTGGTCAGATTACAAGATATTTGAAGGATACAGTGTTCGTGTGGGAATATAGTTTAGAGGGTTGAGAGTCTGCTGCACAGGCATGAGGCCCTAAGTCTTGATTTCCCAGCACCCACATAAAAGGTAGGCACAGCAACACAGATAAGTGAGGGTTGGAGAGACGCCAAACCCAGAGGCTGACTGGTCAGCCGGCCTAGCCGAACATCAAGCTCCAGGCTCAGACAGAGACAGTCCCAAAATAAGGAAGCAAATGACGAGTAAGAAATCTGACCTTGGCTTGTGGTCTGCACACACACACACACACACACATACACACACACACTCACAATTTTAAACCAATATTTGATGATTTGCTGTCTGTAAAAGAGTATACCTCAAACAAAATGAAAAGAAAAGCTAAAAGTAAGGAAATTAAAAATTATGCCAGCCATCACTTATCAGTCACTAGTTACAGACCTGACACTAATCCAAGCCCTTTCTTTACAATGCTTTATTGGCTTTTCCAACCCATGTAATAAAGGTCACTTAAATATTGCATAGGTGTAACCAATGAGAATTCTTAATACTATAGAATATTTATTATTATACATTTAATATTTGATTCATCAAATGACAGTGCCAAAATACATAAAGCAAAAGCCTTTGAGATAAAATAAATGCTAATAGAAACACAACTAATATATGATATTCAATGGTTTGAATGAGAGATGATGCGGGATGTCCCTCTGTATATGTGTTGCTTTTATTAGTTAATGAATAAAGCTGTTTGGCCAATGGCTTAACAGAGTAAAACCAGGAAGGAAATCCAAATGGAGATATATATATATATATATATATATATATATATAGAGAGAGAGAGAGAGAGAGAGAGAGAGAGAGAGAGAGAGAGCAGGCAGAGTCAAGGAAATGCCATGTAGCTGCCAAAGGAGAAAGAAGCCAGAACATTACTGGTTAGTCACAGCTTTGTGGCAATACATAGATGAATAGGAAATGGGTAATTTAAGATGTAAGAGCTAGCTAGGATATGTCTAAGACATTGGCCAAACAGTGTTGTAATAAATACAGTTTCTGTGTGATTATTTGGGTCTGGGTGGCTGGGAAATGAAAGCACAGTCTCTGTCTATAAAGAATGACACTCATGGGCTCCTATATCTGAGCGCTTTAGTCATCCGGGAATAGCTATTTGAGAAGGATACAAGAATTAGGAGGTGTGCTCTTATTGCAGAAAGTGTGTCATTGGGGTGGTTTAAACATCACACAGGGCCATGTCTCCTCTTGGCCTTCAGATCAGGATGTAGTTCTCAGTTACAGCTCCTATGCCTGCCTGCATGCCACCATGCTCCCTACCATGATGATGATGGACTAAGTCTCTTACACTGTAAGCAAGCCCTTCATTAAATGTTTTCCTTTCAAGGAGTTCCTGTGGTCATGGTGTCTCTACAGAGCAAGTGAACAATGACTAAGACAGACAGTGTCTCCATAAAATCTTTGCCAAAGTAATGCAGCAAAAATAAAAATGCTCTTGGAAATTTGAAACATATATTTACACACACACACACATATGTGTGTGTGTGTGTGTGTGTGTGTATACTTTATATATGTCCACAAGACAGTTTTTGACAAATGATCAGATATTAGGGCCAAAAATAAAATCTGAAAGTGAAAGTTTAGTATTTGAAAAGGCAAAACTGGTGCTAGGAAGGTAGCTGTGCTGGTGCAGGACTTGACTGTCATGCAGGAAGCCCTGGGGTTGAGCCCCAGCACTACATAGAACGGTTAAAGTGTTTGCCTGTCATTGTAGCGCTCGGCAGGCAGAAGCAGGAGGAGCTCTGTGGGGCCAAGGCCAGCCTGGCTGACACTGGGTGCCAGCCTGCAGAGCATGTAATGAGTTCCTGTTTCAGAAACAGAAAAGTGCTCAGGACCAACCTCAAATGTACAAAGCAAAACGGCAACTTCTGGTGCAGCCTGGGGTATGTGAGATTCTGTCTTTTTTTCCCCCAGTTTTTCAAGACAAGATTTCTCTGTGTAACAGTCCTAGTTGTCCTGGAACTTGCTTTGTAGACCAAGCTGGCCTTGAACTCACAGAGATCCACCTGCCTCTGCCTCCGCAGTGCTGGGATTAAAGGGCATGCGCCACCACTGCCCAACTGTGAGATTCTGTCTTAGGAAAATCAATAAATAAACATAAATTTTAAAAATACAGTATTCAAAGGAAACATTTAATCTACTAATAACAACTCACATTTGGAAAATGTATTTGAAGTCTCATATCCTTAAAATAGAGTTCACAAAACTCTACTTAGAGGAGACTGCAGGGTTTTATAATAAAAAAGAAAGACAGAAAGTGAACTAATAAGTACTTTCAAATTTTATGGAAAAATCAATAACTTTCTTTTATATCACTATTAGACTGTTAAAAAATGAAGTATGGAGAGGGGGAACTGTCCATTAACAAAAACAAAGTAATCAAAATGGGAACCGCTACCTAACAAGCTGTACAGGGAACACAGAAGAGAGTTCCATTGCTGAACAGGAGGCCCTTATCACTGTGAACTCCAGGAGACTGAGAGTGGAGCTCCATGGTATCACATATGTGACAGATACTTCACAGCCCTAAACTCAATCTCAGCATTAAACAAATCTAGAAATTGAAAGACATTGTCTTAGTTACTTTTCTATTGCTGTGATGAGACACCAGGACCAAGGCAACTTACAAAATAAAGAGTTTATCCAGAGCTTAGAGTTTCAGAAGGTTAGAGTTCATGGCCATCGTGACAGAGAACATGGCAGCAGGCAGGAGGCAGGCAGGAGGCAGGAGGGAGGCAGGCAGCAAGCAGGAGGCAGGCAGCAGGCAGGAGGCAGGCAGGCAGGAGGCAGGCAGGCAGGAGGGAGACAGGCAGGCAGGCAGGAGGGAGCCAGGCAGGCAGGAGGCAG
>PVIU01000489.1:64459-113916 GCA_004026605.1 Ondatra zibethicus | reverse complement strand
CATTCAAACCACCACAGGTGCACATTTCTAAATGTAAAAATTGTAGGATTATTAAGCCTCCTCACATTGACTTACAATTGCAATGTAAGTTTAATCATATTGCCAATTAAAATGTTCAAATTAAATTAGGCCTGGTGGTAAACACTTATCGTCCCAGAACCTGGCAGGCACAGATAAGAAAATTCTAAATTCAAGACTAGCTTAGACTACACAGAGAGCTCCTGTCTCAAAACAAAACCCAAACAAATAGTTTTTAAAACTAACTAAGGACCTGTGATACCGCTCAGTGGTTGAATGCCTATATGCAACACGGGCAAGGTGCAGAGTTCAATCTCTAGTACACACACACACACACACACACACACACACACACACCAGCTTGGGAAAAAATAACCCAAAACGTCAAATGGAAATTTTGTAGGAAAAGCAAGGGAAGGGTAGGCAGGGGAAGGTGGAGATAGTAGATATGAGAGAAGCTGTGGGAGGTGTGGAAATTATTAAAATACATGGCACAAAATTCTCAAAAAATTAATAAAATATATTTTTCAGAAAGGATCATTGAAAAACAAAGTGTAGTTTATGGAACACCTTTAAATTTGAGCTGTCTGTCTTCTTTTTTTTTTTTTCTTCTCTCATTTAGAAAATTATTTTTAAAAAATACTTTTACTAATTCTGGTTCCCAGATCCTATGTCAGGTGGTTCACAATGGCCTGTTAAGCCAGTTCCAAGGGATCTGGTCTTCCCAGGCATGCACATAACATACCACACACTGATCCTCATAACCCAGCACCGGGAAGTAGCAGGAAGGCTGCACATTCCAGGCCAGCCTGGGCTGCGTGGGAAGATCCTATTTTAAATAAAATAAAGGGTAAGTCAAAGGAGCTAGTAAATAAGCAGGAGTAAGTTTTCGCACTAGAAGAGCAAACTGGTGAAAATCTTGAAGATGATCTCTGGACAGACAGAAGATGAAAGGCTAGAAAGTGCAGGGGCACAGGAGTGACGAGGGTGGTCCCAGGTGGGTAGATGTAAAGGAGCATTGATAACACAAAACGATAAAACGGAACACAAAACAGAGAATCCCGACCACAGGGCCCAAACATTAGCGGAGAAAGTATACAGGGATAAAACATTCTAAGTCTTTGGCATTGCCGGAAAAGAGGTTAAAGTACCAATTCGTACTAGACTTTGAAAAGTAGAAACAAAAACTCTTCTCATTAGCGTAATTACCTAGGTGCCTAAGGTACCACACAAGCACGCACACAAAGGATAATTAAAAGGTGGACAGTTTCTAATAGAGGGGACGGAATAATGAAAGGACAGGCAAGAACTAAAAGAGACAGAACAGACAGAAAGACAATAAGAAGGTGTGTTTAGCCTCCAAGCAATAGTAATTAATTAAGTGGAAGTGGATGGGATACCATAATTAAAGGTAAAGATTGCCAAACTGGATATATGAGCATATATTTGTAATATAATTTGATGCCATAATTTTAGATATGGGTGAATACACCCACATGCCTTAGCTTTTCTCTTTATAAAATAAACACACAGGAACACGAAGTAAAAAAGATTGTTTAACACCCAAATTGGTTCTTTGAAAATACGTATAAAGTCAGGAAGAAGGGTCTCCAGTGGAAAGGGTAAGTGGATGTCTACAGCACAGGCATGGAGCTCGAAGATTACACACCAAACCTTGAGGCAGGGAAGTCTGGAGAATGATCACTCAGGTAAAAGACCACAGAGGGAAAAGAGGCAGAAAGGGGCATTCCAGGCCCTTGTAGGGGCCTTGGAAAGGGAAGAAACCATCACTGTGCATCAAAAGCAGGAGGGGTAGTTAGATTGCTAGTGCACATCTTTTATTCCTAGTACTCAGAAGACAGAATGGGTGGGTTTCTGTGAGCTGGAGGTCAGCCTGGTCTGCAGAGCTAGGCCCAGGCGATCCAGTGCTAATACAGAGGGAAACCCTGTCTTCAAAAACCAAACTGGCAAAACACAACTGAAGAACGATTAATATAAGCTCAGAGACAGATACTGGGGTTCGACCTGAAGATCGAAAAAGCAAAGCAGCCAGCTACTGGCTCTTACTTCGCCCTCAGACAGAAAATGGTGATCCTGCCTCCCAGAATCTCAGAATGGGATTGAGCCTGAGAGCTGTCTCCTCCCGTTTCATGATCCTCTCTAGGGCTGGGATTAAAGGCATGCACCACTACCGCCTGGTTTCTATGACAAACTACTGTGGCTACTGGGATTAAAGGTGTGAGTCATTGCTGCCTGGTCTGTAGGGCTGGCCAGTGTTTTATTTATTATTTATTATTCCTCAGGCCAGTTTTATTTATTAAAATACAAATGAAATGCCGCTACGAAGAACAATCCCCTGGGGATAAAGGCAGGAGGGGTGTCAGAGAGACGGGCAGTAAACTAGATGGTAGCACGTTAAAGACATAAGGCGCCAACTCTCAGAGCTCCACGAGTGGGAAAGCAAGGTGCTGTTGGCAAGGGCACCGGAGATGGCTGCATGACTTGGGAGGGGATGGGGTGGGGGAGGGACAGGCAGAAACACCAACAAGAGGGCGGAGGACGGATGGCCCAGGTTCAATGGCACAAGGGAAGGAGTGGCAGGGAGGGGGCAGCTGGGGGCTGTCAGGTTTTAGAGCAGGAATCTGAGGAGAACATTCAGGAATGAGGTTCAAGGATTAGGGGTTTCTGGCACCAGTGGGCTGGATGAAGGGAGGCAGGGCTAGGATGGAAAAGTATCAAGGAAGGTCTGATGGTGTCTGAGCACCAGGAGCCCACGGGGGAGGAGTGACAGGCATCTGTCTGTGGGCTCCAGGGAATATGGAGGTGGCGGAAAAAGACAGGTAGGTAGGGAGGCCGCCAGTGGCTGTTTTGGCTGCTTGAGTTTCTCAGCGGTTAGGCTTGTTGTTTTCATGTGTGCTCTGGTTGTAACGTTTGGTCCCTTCCTTCAGTCTCGTGGATTTTGTGTGTGGAGCTGGCTTTGTTCCTCCAACAGAGCTCCTGGCAAAGCTGTGGGATACAGCCATAGCTTGCCGCTGTGTGCCTGACGATGCCTGAAACACACGCCTAAGATTTCGACTAAATGAGGTCCTAATTTTCCTTAATAATCATGCAAGTTTGGGGAAGGATTCTAGAAGATGCTTTTAAAAATAAAATCAAATCAAACAAAAGTCTGAGGCCTGGGAAGATAGATCAGTCAGTAAAGCGCTCACTACCTCAGAAGCATAAGAAGCTCAGCTCCAGTCCCATTGAAAAAAAGAGAAAGCTGGGTGTGGTCACGATTTTAATCCCAGAGCTGGGGCAGCCTCACCTAATAGGTGAGTTCCAGTGGTAGATACTAGGATGGGAAGAAAAAAAAAAGGGAATAGTGCCTGAACACACCAGAGGTTGACCTCTGACCTCCACATCCACACCCAGACACACCCAGACACACACCCCAAAAGCTATGGCCGTGGGACAAGGGTGTAGGTAAAATTGCACTTGTAATGCTTAGCAGGTGCACGGCCCAGGCTTTCCCTTCCGGCAGCAAAAGCAAAAGAGAAAGAGAGAAACTTAGTTGTCTTCAAAGGACCCACCCACGCCCAGTAGTGAAATCAACAAGAAGTGTGAGCAGCCCAAGGGTGGGGGTGGGGGTGGGTAGTGGGGGGTGGGGGTATGGCTGGGGAATGCGACACAAATGCGTATTTCAAACATGTAATCTAAAAATATCACTGTAGAGAAAAGCAAATTAAAGCTCGACTGAAATATCATTTTAATTTGTCAGTGTCTGGCTGGCGATGATGCTGACCTACCAAGAAAAGCAGATGACTCAAAGAAACACTCCACATATTTTTGCATTTCACGCTCCTGCATTTCTTGTTCCCTCTACATAGGATGCCCTTTGACCCTTGGCCATTGGCAGCTCTACCCCTAACTCCGACTCACGTCTCGAAACGCTGTTCATCTCACCTCCTTCAGGAACCCCTGCCCGCCGGAATGGGCTGACTAATCCCTCTGTTCTTTGTTTCCATGTAATCTTTTTCTTATAATCTGATCCTCTTCGAGTCTTGCTGGTTTCACTGTTGATTTGCTAGTCCCCTTTCCCAGCCACCCTGCAAGAACACCGAGTCTAATTCGATTCCGCGTTCCCAAGGCCTAAATCGTTGGAAATACTCAAAGATTCTTTGTTGGGCAGATGAATGCAGAACTTGTTACTACCCTCGGAGAATGCGCTCGGTGGGCTTAGTGACGCTGGGGCTGTGTGCAGCACGCTCCGCTAGGGGGCAGTGTTGTGCAGAGAAAGGAATGCCAGGCCCAGCAGTTTCTACCTGCCCTATGGGGGCACATGGTAGTCAGGAGACATTGGCAAAACAACCTGTAGGAAGAGCATGGAGATTAAGAATAATGTGGGCCGTTTAAGGTAAAGAACCAGTATAGTTGGTTGTTCATCATAAGATACGTCTTGATTTCTTGGTTAAGTAGTAACAGAAGCAATCGCAGGAAAAGGTCCATTTCAAAGGAGTATTTGTAGTTTAAGACAATCTTAGTCTGCAGCCCAAGCTAGCCCGGAATTCACCGGTCTACAGCCTAGGCAATCCTCCAGTCTCAGCCTCCCAAGATTGTGGGATTAAACAGGCATTAGCCACCCTACCCATCTTCAAGAAGCTTTTTGGGTTTTTGTTTGTTTGGTTGGTTGGTTGGTTGTTTGGTTAGTTGGTTGGTTTTTGTTTATTCCAGACAGGGTTTCTCTGTGTACGTAGCCCAGGCTGTCCTGGAACTTGCTCTGTAGACAAGGCTGTCCTTGAACTCAGAGATTCGCCTGCCTCTGTTTCCCAAGAGCTGGGATTAAAGGTGTTTGCCACCATCACAGGTTCAAGGAGAATTCTTAAAATCACTTCAAATGATTGTCTCTCTGAAGCTGTAATCACAGCTCCGCCACCACCACCTCCCTTAGAGGGCTCAAGTTTGGGTGCCAGCCCTCGGTGCTCCTTTGAATTGGGTGTCCCATCGGTCTTAAACGGGTCAAACATTTGAGGGGCTTTCCTTGCCAGGCCCTAATTCTGCTCCATGTGCATTAAGCAGATTTTTGTGCACAGGCCTGGGAAACAAACCACCATCTATAATTCTGTTTCTATGGGGAAAGGCTTTCTGTGTTCCAAACAACCAACTTACTAATGAAGCCCTGGAACACAACCCATTTGTCGATGGGGACTGGCTGACTGGGTTTACAGGGCTGAGCCAGCCGCCCAAGTGACTGTTCAGTGTTGATTTAATTATAATGAGCTCTCTACGGTGACTAATCTAGCTGTGGTCGCCACAATTGACATGGAATTCTGAGAAACTGGGGGAGTTCTATAAAGAACCACAAGGATGATTAAAAGGACTACAGGAAAATCTGGTCTGCTCTCTGCAGCTAGAAGAGGCTTGTAGAAACTCATTTAATAATGGCTCTCAAACAAACAAACGAAAGAACATTTGATTCTGCACCGTGTCAGGGGTATTTGTCCTTTGCTAACTCACAATGGGTTTGTGCAAAAGGGATTCGGTGTTCACTGGGATACCCAACGCTCTTGAGCAATTTCCTGTGAAGTAATGAACGTTATCTTCAGAGCTACCTTGCCAGACAGATGCAAGTACCTCAGCTTAACAAACAAGGAAAGTGGGCCAGGCGGTGGTGGCGCACGCCTTTAATCCCAGCACTCGGGAGGCAGAGGCAGATGGATCTCTGTGAGTCTGAGACCAGCCTGGTCTACAAGAGCTAGTTCCAGGACAGGCTCCAAAGCTACAGAGAATCCCTGTCTCGAAAAACCAAAAAAAAAAAAAAACCAAGGAACGTGACTGAACTAACTTGTTAAAAGAAAATTTTCTGTATGTGAGCATATAGAATGTGTGTGTGTGTGTGTGTGTGCGCGCACGCGTGCTTATTTGCATGGGTGTAATGGTGTGGGTGTTGTAAGTATGCTTGTTTGCATGTGTGTTTACGGTATGGGTGTAAGTATTGTGTGATAGGGTGGATATGAGTTTGCTTGTCCCGGTGTATAGGTGCACGTACACCTGGGTGTGCGCCCAAATGGAGGCCAGAAGTTGACATTTGGTGTCTTCCTCAACCAACCTCCACTTTACTGAGGCTGGTTCCCTTATTGACCCTTGAGCTTGCCACTTTGGCCAGTCTGTTTATCAAGGTTGTCCCAAAGATCCCTGGCAATTTTTTTCTGAAATATAGTCCATTCTTTGCCTGCATGGAATAGTTCCATGCCATTCACTGCTCCTTAGATGAAATTCAAGTTTGCAAACATGGCTGAGATGGTCACCTAATGTTCTGGCTTCCCACCGTTAGCACCCCCACTACCACTCTGCCTGATGTTGTGTTCAAAGATATCGCCGTTTTCCCATTTCTCCACATGCTGCCAGCCTCCGGCTGGCCCACTGACGGCTCCCTGTCCTTGCTGCCTCTCAGTTGTTCTCTTGGCTGACAGCTTTCTGTCCATCCTTTCTAAGGACAGTCTTCAGCCTTAGGCTCTCGCTGCTTGCTACGTTTACATTTGGATTGGGTTTTGTTTTGTTTTGTTTGAGACTGAGTCTCTTTAGCATGTAGCCCTGGCGGACCTTGAATTCAGATCTGCCTGCCTCTGCCTTGAGTGCTGGAATTAAAGGCATGTGCCACCATGCCTGGCTTAAATTTCTGTCATAATAGCATTTATCACAGGGCATTATGTATGTATGTCAGTTTTGCCAGGTGGCGCACACCTTTAATCCCAGCACTCTAGGGGGCAGAGGCAGGCGCATCTCTGTGAGTTCAAGGCCAGCCTGGTCTGTACAGTGAGTTCCAGGACAGCCAGGGCTACACAGTGAAACCCTGTTTTGAAGAAAACCAAACCAATAAATAAATAATATATGTCATTTTATCGATAGACATTACCCAAACCCAACTGCCTACCTCACTTTGAAATTGTTAGATAAATGTAAATAATCACATTCCAAGTTATTTTTATAAATAATAAGAGACTGACATATATATTACCTCTCTCTAGCCCACTCTGCCTGTCTAAGAAGAGGAGCTAAAATGGCCCCTCTGACCACATGACTCGTATTTATCTTTGACTGTGTTTCCTTGGTGGGAAGAGGTTTGCAGCTGCTAGGAAGATGCTGAGGATTATGGGAAAGATCAGCTTAGCATCAGAGAATGTTCCACAGCAGGCATCACAGAGGCCATAGCAAGAAGAAAGACCAAGTACTTTCCCTCCCTTAAGTGTAAGAAACACCCAGGAATCCACATTGAAAAGAAGAGCTGTTCTTCATAACTGTCTCCTGACACATCTCCGCTTGACTGGCGTGGGACAACCTGGGGTCAAGAAATGACTCTCTAACTTTAATAAGCCCATTCTTTTGGTGTCCTTGGCAATAGAGAAGAAAACAGCCATCATACTGCAGAGATCTTCTGAAGTTCAACTCCAACCCCGATGCTGCTTCCGAAGTCACCCATAGGCATCTGGCCTCTGCGTTAAAGGATCCCAGGCCCCCAAGCCCTGTCTGCTGGTCATGGAATGATATTCTCCTTCCATTCAGTTTCTGCTGAACTGTGGAGCCAGCCCCATCTCTCTGTCACACAGAGCTCTGGCCAGTGCCGAGAGCAAAGGAACAATTACCTCATGATACAGACATGCTCTCCATTTGCCACAGCTCTCTGCTTGCATTCTTTCAGTCCACAGAACTGCAGGACTGTGACAATTCCTCCCGGTCAAATGGCGATCCCCTAAAGCTTTGCCCTCCATTTTCCGGCCGACGGCCTTTGAGAGCTTGGCACCTCGCCTTTGAACATGCCCACTTTCGATTCCGAGTACATAACCATGAATTTTTCTATTGAAACTTTCTGCAGAACCGTATCCATTGATCAGACAGCATTGTCTTATGGGAAGACTCTTGTTCTCTGAGTTTGTGCCCTTTTTGTCATACCTCTGGGGTTGTGTTCTTAGCTGTTGGCTTCCTGTGCAAATTTCTTTACAAGCTGTGCATTAGTCAGATGATGCTAAATTACACTGCGGCAAGCAAACCAGCGCCTATCTCAGAATCTTAAGTCAATAGTTTAGGGTTGCTACTGTTTGTTTCCACTATATTTCTTTTTCCTTTTTATGGTGTGTGTGTGTGTGTGTGTGTGTGAGAGAGAGAGAGAGAGAGAGAGAGAGAGAGAGAGAGAGAGAGAGAGAATGTGTGTGAGAGAGAGAGTGTGATAAATTCATGCCACAGTGGCCATGTTGAGGTCAAATGTTTTCTTGGTTTCCCACTTCTACCACAGGTTCCCAGAATGTAACTCAAATCAGGAGGCTTATGCTGCAAGGGCTTCTGCCTGCTGAGCCTGTGCACAGTCTTCTTACACTGAGTAGTAAAGGGGTTCTGATTCAAGTTCACTCCATGACCCAGGTTGGCAGATGGACCATCTGACGTCACCATAAGACACAAGGCTCCAGGATTCACTGCAGAAGAACAAAGGGTGAAGGGTGCAAAGCTTTTGCCCCTCTGTCACATGTGTGAGTGGTCCAAACCGTGGCTGCCCACACTCCATCAGCCTGAAGGAGTTCCATGGTTGGAGTGAATCTCAAGGGACACGTGTTCTGGAGGACAGAGGAACTGGGGAAAATCTTGGCACACATTACTAAGACCTCCCACATCAAATGAAATTCAGATTTGCCTAAGGACAACGATCTTGCCCTTGCTCTTGTCCTTACGTCATCCACGGCAGCAGAACATGGATTCTCAGCCCATTTTTTTCCCCACACAATGTCTCCTACAAAAACAGGCACATTTTTCTATTCCGTAGTCTATATTGTATATGAAAACATTGGGCTAATGACCAGATTTTGCAAGAAGTTGCTAGGCAGAATGATGAAGGCAAAGCCAGTGAAAACACCCCTTCTCTCTACTGAGGAGAATGCCTTTTCCAATTTTCCAGCCAACTGCCTTTGAGTGTTGGGCACCTTGCCTTAAACATGTTCGCTATAGATGGCAGAACTGTTAAAAAAAAATCAGGGTCATCAACTTGTAAGATACATGTTTCTCATCTACAATCTATTGCTCAACACAGATTTACCAATATAACTGATAGCATGTTTAGCATCTTCTAATACAAGACAGAACTAAGGCTTCCTTTGGTAGCATCTAAATTACACAAATGGGCTGGGGTAGTCTAGCAGTAGCATGAACATTCAGCATGCATGAGACCCTGGATTCAACCTGTAGTAGCCTCACCTCCAAAATCTGAATTTTAACCAGACTGCTAGAGAAGTTCTGTCTCACTTCCTTTTCCTGTTGCTGTGATAAAACATGTTGAGAAGCAGCTTGAGAGGAAAAGGATTTATCCTGGCTCAGTGTGTCAGGGTAGAGCCCATCACAGTGTGGAAATCCAAGTGTCAGGGGATTGAAGCATCTGATCATGTGGCATCAGCAATCAGAAACAGCAATGAACACACACATGCCTCTGCTCCGCTCTCTTAGTTCACTTAAACAGTCCAGGATCCTAAGCAGGGAATGGTTCCACCTCAGTTAGCATAACAAAGGTAACCCTCAAAGATGTACCCAGAAGCCCATCTCTCAGGTCCTACCAAGTTGACAGTCAACACTAACCCAAAGACAAGGCCCACAGAGCAAAAGCAGCAGTGGCCAGGAGGCTGCCTCCCTCAGCATTGTGGGAGCCCTGTGATGCTCTGAATGTCGTCTCTGGAACTCCAGTGGATATGGACCACAGTGAGGCTTGATCGGGGTTCTCCATTCTTGGTGCTTAGCAGAATGCCCTGCAAGGCAAGCATGGCTTTTTAGCTTCACCCAGGTCTTTCAATCTATTCATAGCTGATGAGTTAACTCAAACAATACCCTTCGGTGTGTAACACCTGACCACTCTCCTTGGCCTTCTCTTCTTAGACATCCCATCTTTAGTTCTAACCTTAAGAGCATGAAATTCAGCTCATCATTTTACTCGACCCTAACCTACTTCTGTTACTATTCACAAGCCCTATGGGTGAATGTGCACTGATGTATTTGGTCAAGGAAACCAGCGAAACTTGGGCTTATTTGAGTCTCCTCTCTCCTACCTAGTTCACCTTTGAGCTGTAAACATTCCTCCCTTTGCATCCGGAGCCCTTCACCATCTGTTGCCTGGACAACTGCGTTAGCCTCCCTCTAGATCATCCTGATTTGAAGTCCACTATTCCTCATCAGACCCACCCTAGTCTTCAGTTCCAGGCTGATTTAGCAAACAGCAATAAGAACAACAACAACAAAAATCATCTATGATTTAGTTTAAAATCTAAAATCCCTTGCATGGGGTTCAAGATCCTTCCTAATGCTGCAGAATTTCAGGGTCATTGGCAGTACCTCCCTCCTCACTGATGATTGGCAGTATTTCCCTTCTCACTGGGTACCCTTCCTAGCCCAATCATTCTCAGTCATTAGTTTTCGCTCAACTGCCTTTCCTTGAGTTGGAAGGCATTTCTTTCATCAGTAAGACCCATCTGTTGTCCACTTTGGAAATTGTTTAGCTTCTCCTTCAAGACTGACAAACCCCTTTCCCGTGCTTCCCATGCACACTGCTCACACTCCAGTACAAAGCTTATTTCCTTTGTCCTACAGTGGTTTCCGTGCATCTCTATCCCCATCACTAGAGCAAAGGCAACCAGAGGGCCTGGGGAACAAGTGGCCCAAAGCATTTATGTGAAGACTAGAAGAAATAAATGAACATCCCATCATCTCCAGGCACCCGAATCTCTGAGTACAGTACAGAATATAAAGTGTGATATGAAATCCCAGCATTAACCTGAGCCCTGAGTGGCATCAAGGAGGGAATGACAGTGTTCTAAGCAAGATAGTCAAGGAATGGGCAGTAACAGTGGGGGAAAGAAAGACTGACAGGAGCCACCTTGGTGGGACACGGAAGAGATGCTGCTGAATCCCAGCAGCAGGCAACGCCATCTATGGTACCAAAGGCTTGTGAGAGGATCTAGCAGGAAGTGGCATAGTTGGAAACAGATCCACTCACCTTAAAGTCACAGCATAGCGCCTGTTTCCCCAGAGGTCACAGCATAGCGCCTGCTTCCCCAGAGGTCACAGCATAGCGCCTGTTTCCCCAGAAGTCACAGCATAGCGCCTGCTTCCCCAGAGGTCACAGCATAGCGCCTGTTTCCCCAGAGGTCACAGCATAGCACTTGCTTCCCCAGAGGTCACAGCATAGCGCCTGCTTCCCCAGAAGCACTGCCAATGTTCTTCTGTCATTACTAAGTAAGTTTTTTTCTTTCTAAACAGACACCAAAAAAAAAAAAAGGAAGGGAGGAAGGGAGAGAGAGAGGGGAGGGAAGGGAGGGAGGGAGAGAGAGAGAGAGAGAGAGAGGGAAGGAGAAAAGAAGGAAGGAAGGAGAGAGAGAGAGAGAGAGAGAGAGAGAGAGAGAGAGAGAGAAATGTAGGAATAGTTTGAATTCTGAAAGCAAAGCATGTTCACCTTTGGCTGCTCTTCTCTGAGCCCCTGCGCAGGTCCTGACGTGCAGTACATCTGAAAAGGTCTAAAGATCCCTTTAAAAAAAACGAAAAGATGAACAACTTGCAGAGTGAGGAAACTTTCCAGCTGGCTTTTCCCTGGAGGAAAAGCTTCCTGAAGGGCTCCTTCATGCTCCTGCAGTGACTGAGACTCAGGCTGGGTCCTCTGTGACCAAGACCAGGACAGCCACGAAAGATACCCATCCTCCTCCTCGTCCTCTTCCTCCTCCTCCTTTTCTGAGTTTTGTTATAGAATATCATTTTTACTATGTAAAGATGTGTTATGCTTGTTTATGCTGCATCTGTTGAATGATGTAAGAATGTGTGGTGAGTTATGTAAAGATGTGTTACATTTGCTTCACCTTGTCTGCCTAAGGCACCTGATTGGTCTAATAAAGATCTGAATAAAGTTAGACAAGAGAAAGGATAAGCGGACTGCCAGAAAGAAAGAATAAATAAGAGGAGGAATCTAGGCTTGAAAAAGAAGAAGAAAGAGAGGACCAAGAAGGAGGAGGAGAGAATGAGGGATACTCCTGGGACAAGAAACCAGGCAGTCTCCAGCCAGACACGAGAAACAGTGAAAACAAGATATACAGAAGGAAAGAAAAGTAAAAAGCCCCAAGGCAAAAGGTAGATAAAAAAGAAACGGGTTAATTTAAGTTATAAGAGTTAGCCAGAAATGAGCCTAAGCTAAGCCAAGCATCCATAACGAATATTAAGTCTCTGTGTCTTGATTTGGAAGCTGGTTGGGGGCCCAAGAGAAAAAGTTTGGTACAGGGTTTCTCTGCATAGCCTAGCTGTCCTGGAACTCAGTCTGTAGACCAGGCTGGCCTCCAACTCAGAGATTCACCTGCCTCTGCCTCCCAGAGTGATGGGATCAAAGGTATGTGCCACCACCGGCTGGCACCCATTTCTTATTTAAACAAACCCTAGAGAAATGTTTGGTGCTGGGTGCTTAAGATGAGTTGCACACTGAATTTTTTCCTTAAGCATTTATGTCTCTCGTATTAACACAGAACATTAAGAGCTAGCAATGCAGATGAATTTTTTTTAAACTGAGGCTATGAAGAAAAAATTTAAAACCTATTTAGAATAACTCTGATTTCTCTAATATCAGTGTACCGGCTCATTTTATGTCATTTTAACATAGGCTGGAGTCATTTGCCTGTGGTGATTTTCTTGATTAACTATTGATGAGATAGAGACCAGCCCATTGTGGCTGGTGCTACCTCTGGGCAGGCGGTCTGAGATAGAATCAAAAAGCAGGCTGGGCCAGGCGGTGGTGGCACACGCCTTTAATTCCAGCACTCGGGAGGCAGAGGCAGGCGGAGCTCTGTGAGCTCAAGGCCAGCCTGGTCTGCAGAGTGAGTTCCAGAACAGCCAGGGCTGTTACCAGAGAAACCCTGTCTGGAAAAAGTCATGGGAAGAAAGTCTGCAGGCGGCACCGCTGATGGCCTCTGCTTCAGTTTCTGCCTGCAGGTTCCTGTCTGGAGTGCCTGCCCTGACTTCCTTCATGAAGGAGGTGGGCGCAAGAGTTGTAAGCTTCATTAGACCCCTTCCTCCCTAAATCGCTTACCAGAGCAATAGGAACCCTATACAGGAAGAAGTGAAAAGTTAAAAGAGAGAAATAGAGTAAATTATACAAGAGGACATCTACAGGACCAAGAGTCAAGAGTCAGTCAAAATGAGGCCTGAAAGTCAAACCAGCAGTCCAGCTACAGAAGGAAGTCAGCAGAACAGCTCTGTGTCTCTTAACACACACTCACACACATATATACATACATATGCATGAACTAAATAAATGCACACACACCTAAACACATACATAAACATACACACCTATACACATACATACATATGCATGCACATGCATAAACACATACATACTTATGTACATGCCTATACATTCACATGTATAAACACATATATATAAACATGCACACACACCTATACACATACACATATATAAGCACACGCATACACAAATACACACCTATACATGTACACCCATATACACAAATATATATAAGCACACATATTTGAACATATGCATATCCATAAACATGCATATACAAGTACATATATAAACACACACATATACAAACATACACACACTGCAAATGGAATTTTTTCAACTAGAACCTCATGAGAGCAGACTCCCTTTTAGCTTGACATTTGAACTTTCCAGTAGTTACAAATATAAAATTCTTAGGCTGCTAGGTTAAGAATATTCTGGGCCGTGTAACAGAAGTGAGGCAGTGGATGTGATTTAGCCTGACCCACGAGACAGCCCTCCCTTTGGGCTTCAAACCTCGTCAGTAATTCCTCCCTTCCTGCTTTTCTCTGGGTCTTCACCAGTGCCTGTCCTCCACAAAGACGTAGCAAAATATGCAGCTCTCTGAGATCACAGGACTCTGCAAATCGGCTTCTGCCGGGAAGTGAGCTTGGTCAACAGGAACAACAGTGTCCTTTGACCTCAACATTTTTCCACTCTCTTTTTCGAAGACAAACTGGACTTTGGATGGGGGTGAGGTCCTCTCCTAGGTGTGGCCCTTGCCACAGCTCCTTCACAGGGTGGGGACAGTGGGTTCCACAGTGGTTGAAGTTGCTGCCTTCCCTTCCCTCCATTAAGAACTTGCAGTTGTCTAAGGTGACTTCTTAAAAAAAAAACAAACAAAAACCAAAACCAGAATCTGTAGAAAGAGCTGGTAATCAGTACATACACTCTGATGAGGCAATGTCAGGACAGCACAGCCTTCTCACACCCACATACCAGCACATGCACCGCCCCCCAGAGCCACCCTTCACCACCCCCACCATTTCTCCACTCTCTCACACAGCTTCACACCTGTCGTAGTAACATGTTTAGACTGCCATAAAAATGCCAATGACCAGTGGCTGAACCAATAAAAATACTGACATTTCTTGCACTTAAATTTTACCATGCTGTTTAAGATCCGTGTGCCATCTGGGTACCCAAGACCTCTTCGTTTTAGTTTTAATTTATTTTTTATATTTTGTTTTGTTTGCTGTTGTTGTTTTTGAAAGAGGGCTTCTCTGTGTAGTCCTGACTGCCCTGGAATTCACTCTGTAGGCCAGACTGGCCTCAAACTCAGTGACCCGCCTCTGCCTCCAAGTGCTGGGATTAAAGGCATGTGCCACCACACCTTGCTCAACCTCTTCTTACCTCCCACAAGAAGAGAGACTCTTTGCTGTTCCTTCCTCTTTGTATAAAGGCTCTAATCTTATTGGATGGAGGCCCCATCCTTACGCCCTCATTTAGTCTTAGTTTCTGCCCCAAAACTCCCCTCCTCAAGCCAGGTCACACTGGGAGCAGAGACTCCAACGCATGAATTCAGAAGAAATGGGTCGATGTCACCCTCTCTTGCTTTCTTTCTGCTTTTTAGCAGCCTGTTTACCCATTGCCTAGAGATCAGGTGGCAGGCATGGGGTAGATACGGCTAGAAGAAGAACCAAGAGTAGTTGATGTAGCAAAGAGGGATTTAGAGACAGGAAAGGGAGTCCTGAAGTGAATGGTACTAACATCCCTTTTGTTCAGCCGGGGTCCTGTCCTGACTTCCTTTGCTATGAACAGTGGCACAGAAACATAAACCCTCTCTAACCCGATCTGCGGCAGAAGGACAACTTGTCGGGAGGGGACATGTTAGGGAGATCTGGGGAGAGTTGGAGGGGTGGAGTGAGGAGTGGATACAATCAAAAGACACTTTGTAGATGCATTAAATTAACAAAGAATAAATAAAAATGTTAACTGAGAAAGATTCAGTACATCACAGTTTCTTCTTTGCTTCCATCATGCAGGCCTATAGACTTGAACACCATCACTGCCTGGGTTCTGTTTTGGTCAGCTCCTTCACCAGTCTGAGCAAAGTTATCATAACTGGCTTGTGGGTTAGGAGGGTGTGTGTGGGGGGGATATAGTTCAGTTGGTGGAGTGCAGGCCAAGCTCACAGGGAGCCTTTGGTTCAGTCCTCAGCACTGTATTCTTGTACCTGCCAGTGCTCCAGTGGTGGAGGCAGGAGGTTCAGAAGTTGAAGGTCACCTTGAGCTACATGTGAGACCCTGTTAGCAAACAAACAACACCCCCTAACCGCCCCCCAAATCCCACAAACTTTATCTGGATCCTGCAATAGACTCCTCCTTTGGCCTTGGGTTGTCCAATCACAATCCTGACCCCAAAGGGATCTTATAAACTCACAGACCTACAGCCCAACTTCTCATGATTGGTCTCTGTTCTGAGGTTAAACAGAAGTCTTTTATACGGCTAAGAGTCCCAGTGGAATCTGAGCGCCATTAGCCCTTCAGTCTGGCAGTCCATTTCCTGTCCCTCCCTGTGTGTCTTTCTCTTGGTGCTTCAGAACCACCCAATCCTCCGCTTCAGGACCTGTGCAAAGCTGAAGTCGGCCTTACTGGACACATCTTGAACATCTCAGCCTTAATGCTCCAGACCGGATCTGCTCTTTGCTTTTGAACACCCCAGGTCACCCTTCTAGGATGAATTTGTGCCGTTTCTGTATCTTGCCATGACGCATTTGCTTGTGAGATTCTTTATGTTTTATTTTCTAAGTCACAGTAGTAATCCACAAGAGGAGGATTGTTTTCTGTGTTTGCTAATCACTGCCTCTTGGGACCCAGGGTGTTTGACAAAGGACAAGAATTCATTGCATTGTTTCTCAGTGAATGAACGAATGGACCAGTACAATAAAAACAAAGACAACACTAGGTTCTCTTCCCTTTCTCAGGAAAGAGGAAAATCTACACCCTTTTTGAAAACCACGATTTAGTATAGATAGATTTTAGGTTTTTTTTTTTTTTTTTTTTTTTACTTTTTATGATTATATGTGTATGTGTGGGTATGTGCACTTGAGTGTAGGTTCCCAGACAGTCCAGAAGGAGATCAGATCACCTGGAGCTAGAGTTACAGGCAGTTGTGAGCTGTTGGGTGGGAGTGCTGGGAACCTAACTCAGTTCCTCTGCAAGAGCAGTACAAATTTTTTTTCTTTTTGGTTTTTGAGACGAGTTTCTCTGTAACTTTGGAGCCTGTCCTGAAACTAGCTCTTGTAGACCAGGCTGGCCTCGAACTCACAGAGATCCGCCTGCCTCTGCCTCCCAAGTGCTGGGATTAAAGGTGTGCACCACCACCAGCTGGCACAGTACAAACGCTTAACCTGAATTAAGCCCCATAAATGCCCAGTAGTGTTTCACTCAGTAGCTCTGGCATTCCTGAAACTTGCTAAGTAGATCAGACTGGCTGAGAATTCACAGTTATTCACCTGCCTCTGTTCCCTGAGTATCAGCATGATAATTAAAATAAAAAAGAAAGAAAATCACAGCGTGTTCAGCTCTTTGTTTGAAGATTATCGTTACCGTTTTTGTTATGGTAAAACACTGCAGAGCCCTGAGTGGCAGCAGTAGCAGCCAGTCCCAGGGAGGGAGCCGCGCAGAGGGTGAGAGACAGAGACCTATTAGGCATGCCATGCAGAGAAAATGGATATTGAAAGTGGGTATTTTTTAGTGGGTTATGGAAGGGAAAGGGGGTTAAGGGGAGAAGAGAGAAAGCAGAGAGAGGCAAAGAGAGGCAGAGAGAGTGTGTGTGTGTGTGTGTGTGTGTGTGTGTGTGTGTGTGTGTGTGTGTGTGTGTGTGTGAAACAGAGAGGAGGGGAGCCACAGCAGCAGCTACCTCTCTGGGAGAGAGAGGAAGGAGGTCTCAGGCTGGAAGCAGAAGGAAGAGGAGAGGGGGGAGGACGGTAGGGAGGGTAGGGAGTAGGCAGGGCTTGTCTCTTAAAGGAACAGGCCAGATCATTACAATTTTCAGTTTCAGTCAGCATTTATTAGCACCATGGAAGATGGAGTGTATTCATTGTATGAATAAAACCCAGTTAGTGATCTCTTTGTGCCCATGAATCTTTGCAAAATGATGTTGCCGTTCTTGAAGATGTGGAGTCTGTTTCTCTACCCTTGAACTCAGTACTGGTATTTACTTATACCAACACCATAGAGGGCAAGTATTAGAAACCTCATGCAGCCTTTATAAACCAACTTGTTGGTACATACCTGTCAGCCCAGCACCCAAGAAGCAGAGGCAGGAGGACCATAGAGTTTGAGGCCAGTTTGGGCTACCTTCCTTAAACACAGCAACAGAAAGACTCTGGTGACATGGATCTCCTTCCTGGACCTCTGCTCTATCTGAAGAACAACTGAGAGCGGGAGGGCAGCCCTGATGGAAGGGGAGGGGCCAGGTGGAACAATGTCAAATGAGCCTCAGCCAGGGCCATGAGGTCAGTCAGCTCCTCGCCAGTCTCCAAGCAAAGATCAGTGGAGATTTGTGGAGATTCACAGAAGCGATCAGGTGAGTTAAGCAAATTTGTTTATGTTGGTCACAGAGTGTAGCCTTGTAGTAGCAATATCCTCAGCCTCTAGAAGAAATATGACCACTGGGCTGGAGAGATGGCTCAGTGGTTAAGAGCATTGACTGTTCTTCCAGAGGACCTGAGTTCAGTTCCCAGCAACCACATGGTGGCTCACAACCATCTGTAATGAGATCCTCTTCTGGCCTGCAGGCATACATGGAGGCAGAATGTTGTATACATAATAAATAAATAAATATTTAAAAAAAGGAAATATGACCACTGCTACCCGATATGCTCCTATCAGACAGACAGGTATCATTTTAAATCCTCTCATTTATGAACAGAACAACTTTGGGGACATTAAAACTTGTAAGGCTTAGGTTACTAAAACTTAGAAAACAGAGTTACTGGTAAGTGGCCTGGAAGGAATCTGTTTCCCCCCAATATGTGTGGTCCTGTCCCTAAGTGTTAGGTCTTAGAGTTTTTAGCTGGTTAAGTAGTCACCCCCCTATGCATGCTTATGTGACCAGTGGGATCAAAGGAAAACAGCCATGCAAAATAAACAAAAAACCTTCCGAACATGTGAATACATTTTTCCTTTAAAATTTTTATTAATCTTTATTTAAGGAGGCAGATTCTTGCTGTTACCCACCCTGGCCCCAAACTGCTATGCTCAAGCCATTCTCCTGCCTCAGCCTTCTGAATATTGGGGACTACAGATCTTAGTCACTGTTCCTGACCCTGCAGCAATTTTCCTGTCTTTTTCTTGCCTGTTGTCCTGCAGCAACAACAGTAGAAAGGGCTTTGCTGAGTAGGGTGAAACTAGCCCACTGCTTGCCTTAGGAGGTGCATGTGCATAAGAAAACTCTCTTGCTTAACACTTTATTGCTTTAGGTTTCTGTTACAACTGAACCTAGTCTTGGCTAATCTAAGCAGTCTTTAGTCTTTGGTCTGGATTATGTCAACAAAGCGATAAGCAGCTGGCGTTGCCTTGAGTACATAGCAGGTACTGTTTTTCTTTTACTTGATGAGAAAGTAGAATGACTCTCAGTGGTTCCCTGGTGACAAAATTTAGCAAGACTGTCGAAGCCAGCTGAAGACAGGCTCAAGCTGCATCGTCTGCTTAAAACTCCAGACCCCAGACTGGAGACTGTCGATGCTTGCACCCAGAAGAGTGTTCCTCTGGGGGCACTGGGTCAAAGCGCATGCTGCCAAGCCTGGCAGTCCTGTGATCCGCGTGGGGGTGAGGATTTACTCCCACAGCTGTCCTCCAGCCTCCCCACAACTGCCTCGGCGTGCAGAATCTCTCCTGCCCCACCGAAAGCACAAACACAAATGTAATGAGGTTTTTAAAGACTTTCCTTCTCCACTCATCCCACACTAAGAAAGTTTTGTTTTAGCCAGGCACACGCCTTTAATCCCAGTGCTCAGGAGGCAGAGGCTGGTGGATCTCTGTGACTTCGAGGCCAGCCTGGTCTACAGAGTTCCAGGACTGCCAGAGAGGGCTACACAGAGAAATCCTATCTCAAACAAAACAAAACAAAAAAAAGAAAGAAAAGAAAAAAGGTTTTATCTTAATGAGATTTAGGAAACAGATGTATATTAGCTCTGTAAGTGCAGCGCTTGCTTTGCCAAAGCTGAACTCTCCTACATAACAGCGTCTCAAATATGGCAATATGCATAGGTTTTGAGCATGTTCTATATAATCCTCATTTCTTCATGGGCTCTTTAAAACTTTATTAAGAAAATATAACCACCTATAATTGAAAAGTAATGTCATATATTTAAAATGCTGTGTGTATTATAGTAATATAGTTTCTTGACAAAACATTATACATCAATACATCATTCTTCAAACACTAAAATCACTATTTCGAGTATTAAAAGGGGAAATAGTTTGTAGAAAACTATTAGCACAGAACCCTCAGTAGCTGCTTGGTGCGTCCCTCTGTGGAGATCATTATTCTGAGATGCGGAATGTCAGCAAAAGGCCTACAGAGCCTCTCCAGCATTGAGTCAAACTTGTAAAGACAAATTTTCCTCAGAAATATGGTGAACACAGAGAAGTCATTCATAATAAATTCCTCATGCATAAATTCTTTTAAATTATTCTGACATTGGAGAAAAGATTCGCAAGAAAAGACTGTTCTGATTGGACGCCGAGGCAGCTGTGTGTCTGTGTGCGACCAGGGTAAGCAGTTCGTCCCTTCAGAGTGGAACCGTGTTTTGCGAAAGTTAATCACAGAAGTTGGTTGTGGAAGCTTTTTGATAAGTGCTGTGCTATAGAAATCAACAGAAAGATTTGAAAATGGCTGTTAAAATTGGTAAGAATATTGAAAACCCAGTCAGGCAGTGGTGGCGCACGCCTTTAATCCCAACACTCAAGAGGCAGGTGGATCTCTGTAAGTTCGAGGCCAGCCTGGTCTGTAGAGTGAGTTCCAGGACAGCCAGGGCTACAACAGAGAAAAAAATCTAGCGAAAAAAAGTTACAAATGAGAGAGAAGGACCCAAGCTGACGCAATGGCAGGGTCTCACAAAGGTTTCCAGGTATTGGTGACTTACAGCCGTCCACCTCGCAAGACATAGAAGGACTGAGAAGAATTCGTCAAGCTGAGCCTATAGTGGGAGCAGGTAGATTAGCTGTGTCAGCTTGAGAAAGTAGGACTTGCTGCTGGTAATGCATACTATGAGATGCTGCTAGTGATAATTATTTGACCGTTTCCTTTGTAGATTTTTCTTTTCTTTTTTCTTTCTCTCTCTCTCTCTCTCTCTCTCTCTCTCTCTCTCTCTCTCTCTGTGTGTCTCTCTCTCTCTCTCTTTGCTTTTTGTTTGTTTGTTAGTTTTCTGAGACAGGGTTTCTTTGTGTAGCCCTGGCTGTCCTGGAACTCTCTATGTAGATCAGGCTGGCCTCGAACTCAAAGATCTGCCTGTCTCTGCCTCCTGAGTGCTGGTATTAAAGGCGTGCACCACCACGCCCAGCCATTTGACAGTTTTCAATGGGAAAGTGGGCTTTATGTTGTTATTGTTTTTTGTAATTATTTGTGTGTGTGTGTGTGTGCATGTGTATGTGTAGATTTATGCATGTGAGTGCAGTCTCTGAAGAGGCCGGAAGTTGTTGAATCCCTTGGTCTAAGAGTTACAGGCACTTGTGAGCTGTCTGATGTGGGTTCTGGGAACTGAACCCAGACTCTCTGGAAGAGCAAAATACAATCTTAACCTGAGTTATCTCTCCTGCCAAGGCAATGTTTGTTTTGTTTTTCTTTAAAGCTTTTGATTCTTTTTTGTATAAATGAGCTTGCATGTGTGAGTGTGTGTGAGTGTGTGAATGTGTGTGTGAATCTGTATGTGTAAATGTGTGTTTGCGTGTATGAATGTCTGTGCGTGCGTGAATGTGTGAATCTATGTGTATGTGTAAATGTGTGTGTGCGTGTACGATTATGTATGAATGTGTGTGTAAACCTGTGTATGTGTGTAAATGTGTGTGTATGTATGGATTGTGTGTGTGTGTGTGAATCTGTGTGTATGTGTAAATGTGTGTGTGAGTGTATGAATGTGAGTGTCTGTGGGTGCGTGAATGTGTGAATCTATGTGTATGTGTAAATGTGTGTGTGTGTGTATGAATATGTATGAATGTGTGTGTAAATCTCTGTGTGTGTAAATGTGTGTGTATGGATGGATGTGTGTGAGTGTGTGTGTGAATCTGTGTGTATGTGTAAATGTGTGTATGTATGAATATGTGTAAGTGTGTGTGTGAATCTGTGTATTATAAATGTGTGTATGTGCACATGTATGAATGTGCATGAGTGTGTGTGCATGTGTGAATTGTGCGTCTGATATGTTTGGTCCATGCTGTGCACACACGAGAGGCCGAAGGAGCTCAGATATTGTCCTCAATCACCCTCTGCCTTATTCCCTTCAAATAGGGTCTGTTGTCATAGAACCAGAAGCCGAGCACTTTGGCTAGACTGCCTGGACCTTGGAGCTCTGGAGATCTGTCTTTCTCCATCCCCCTCCCCCCAGGGCTGGGGTTAGAGGCATGTGAGGCTGTGCTTAGCTTTTTGTGGGTGCTGGGGATTTGACCTCAGGTCTACCTGCTTCCACGGTAAATGGTTACACCATCTGAGCGCCTCCCTAGGCTTGAAGGCTTACACCCACTCTTTGGTCTGTGATACTAACAGGTGTGAACACAATGTGAACACTAGAACCTTTGCACACCACTCAAAGGAATATGAAATCTAGCAGGCATGTTGGAAAACAATGTGACATTACTCAAATTAAGACTTGCCACATGCTCAAGCAATACCACTCTATGTGGATAGCCAAGGAAGGTGTGTGTGTGTGTGTGTGTGTGTGTGTGTGTGTGTGTGTGTGTGTGTGTGTGTGTTTATATACAAATGCTTATCATAACTACTCATAATGACCAAAAAGTATAGGGAAAACACAAACATCCATCAGTGGATAGAATGAGGAGTCAGTACAGTCTCACAGTAGGAAACTAGTTGGCCATAATAAGGATGAAATAATGATTCATACTAGAGCTGACTGGACCTCAAAAATATGATGCTAATGAAATATGCCAATAACAACCACTACATCGTCTATTCCACTTGTATTAACTGTCTAGACCAAAGAAATTCAAAGAGACAGAGAGCATCTCATAATTGTCCAGGACCATGTAGGTGGGGGCAGGAAGATCGGGAAGTGATAGCTAAAGGGGGTGGTGTGGTAGGGGAAGTGAGAACCTTGTCAAATTAACTGTGGTGAGGACCACATAGCTCTTGAATGTAAAGACCCTTGAACTGCAGAAGAGAAAACCAGTGTGCATTTCATGGAGATCCCTGACAGGATTGGAGGGAAATAGAGGCTCAAAGGCCAATTTGGAGGTCATTGCTCTTCATCAAGATTCCTAGAAAGAAGTTTTATCACTTCTGGTCTCTGAAGCCTGCATTATCTAGTGAACTGTAGTGAACTGTAGTGAAACACTGGTGTAGGAGGTCTTTCTTTCTATGTGATGCTTTCATTGGTTGAATAAAGAAACTGCCTTGGCCTTTTGATAGGGCAGAATTTAGATAGGCAGGGAAGACAGAACAGAATGCTGGGAAGAAGGCAGAGACAGAGAGCGGCCATGAAGCTGCCAGGTCAGACATGTTGAATCTTTCCTGGTAAGCCACGACCTCATGGTGAGTGACATACAGATTATTAGCAATGGGTTAGATCAGGATGTGAGAGTTGGCCAAGAAGAGGCTAGATATAACGGGCCAGACAGTAATTTAATTAATACAATTTCTGTGTGGTTATTTTGGGGGTTAAGCTAGCCGGGCGGCAGGACGTGGCCTGCTTACCTTCTACAACAAAACACTATATAGTGGAAGATAATGGTTAAACCTGTGTTTGAAGGCAGGACATGGTGGCACATACCTTTGATCCCAGCACTTGAGGGCAGAGGCCAGAGGAGGATCCCTGAGTTCAAGGTCAGTCTGGTGTTGTGGAATATTAGTTGAAGATGTGTTTGTTTATAAACATCTGTTTATGCTGTGGAATATTTGTTTAATAATATAAAAATGTGCTGCATTCATAAGTTGCATTTATTTAACTCCATAAAGCTGTGTTACTTTGCCTGCCTAAAACCCCTGATTGGTTTAATAAAGAGCTGAATGACCAATAGGAGAGGGATAGGTGGGGCTGGCAGGCAAAGAGAATAAATAGGAGAAGAGAGAAAAAAATGTGAGGAGGGGAAGACGCCAGGGGCCAGTCACACAACTGTGGAGTAAGAAGAAAAGAAAGGTATATATACTAGAAGGTAAAAGTCCGGAGGCCAAAGGTAGTTGGGATAATTTAAGCTAGAAAAGCTGGCTAGAAACAACCCAAGCTAAGGTCAGTCATTCATAAGTAAGAATAAGTCTCTGTGTATTTTGGAGCTGGTCACAGGCCCCCAAAGAGTAAACAAACAAACAAAAGCAACTATAAGTCTGGTCACTTGGTCTACAGAGTAAACTCCAGGACAGCCAGGGCTACACAGAGAAACCCTGTCTCGAAACACAACACAAAAAACAGACAAACAAAATCTAAGCCTGAAAAAAAGTGGATCCTATTCTATAGGGTGGGGCTCAGGAGACAAGGACATCAGAAAGGAATTCCCATATTCTCCGGAGCCGCCTATCACTTATCTTCGTACTGAGATAAGCCACAGCAATGTAGCTCAGGCTATCCCTCCATATCCCTGTCTCAGCCTCTCCAGGTGCTGGGACTACAGGTTTACACTTCCTTGCTTGGCCATTTTTTATTTTTTAAATAATCAAAAACAAAAGGTTAATTTTTCACTTGTTTAAAGACACAAATTCAAACTGTGTTGATGTGGCCACTCAGATTAATACTGAATGTTGTAATTTTTAGAAAAAGCAGTGCATGAGAGAAAGGCGCTGTGAGCCAGAGTTCAGGTGAAGGAGTTTTTGTTGAGGGAAAATGAATAGGGAAAGGAGGGAGGGGAGAAGGGAGAAGGGAGACCGGCCTCTGGGGGCAGGAGTGGCGGAAGAGAAGAGAGAGGAGAGACAGACAGACAGACAGAGACAAAGAGAGATGGTAGGTGGAACACAGTGAATGTGCACAGGAGGTGGTCTTAGCGGCTGCAGCTGAGGGCATGTACCCCAAGGTCAGGCCAGTACAGATGCCTGAATAGTAACACTGAATGACTTCCTATTTGATAATCAAAAACCAAGTTAATAGATTCTAGAGTAAAAGCAGGTTATATATAATATGTATGTATCCATGTTCAAATTCACATTGGCGTATGCAGGTGAACATGTCCACATGTGCATGTAGAAACTCAAAATTGAAGCCAGCTTTCTTCCTCAATGGCCTCCTCTTGATTTCCTGAGGCGATCTCTCACTCAACCAGAGGCTCACGGATTGACTTGCCTCTGGGATCCCCTCCTGTCTTCTGAGCACTGGGGTTACTGTGGGCTGCGACCCCTGGGCATCCGACCCCAGTCCTCGTGCTTGTGTGACAACAGGGTCGTTTTTTATCTCTCAAACAGATTTTATGGGAGTGTTCTATAAAGAAGAAAACCACCGCTTGGTGAGATGGTAACACAGAAGCCGAAACCTGGGATGGAGGAAGAAATAAAAAAAGAAGAAAAAGAGAACACTCTCCATTCAACAGCTCAGCAAGCCTCTGAGACAGGCGACAAACTGCCCCCAGGAAAGTACAACCAGGGAAAGAAAAGAAAAAAGAAATCACATAGCTATGTAAAAGAATTAAGATGCCAGGTAGTGGTGGTGGCGCAGGCCTTTAATCCCAGGACTCGGGAGTTCGAGCTCAGCCTGGTCTACAGAGCGAGTTCCAGGACTGGCTCCATAGCTACTGAGAAACTCTGACTCAAAAAACCAAAAAAGAAAAGAGAAAAAAAAAAGCTATTGTATCAGAGAACACAGGAAGATAAAAATCAAACAATATATTCCATCAGATTTTAAAAAAAATGATCACATTGATAGATGCTGGAAAGGGTTCAACCAAATCCAACAGCCATTTATGTTTGAAAGAAAATTAGGGCTACAGAAGAATTTCCTCAATTATTTAATTAACCAAAACTAAAAAGTAAAGTATGTGAATCAGAAGTCAAAACTCTATGAACACAAGGGCAACAAGTTACTCCTTACCTGGAAAGTCGCTTTAAAAAAAAAAAATTAAGTAAGAGGGACTGGAGAGACAGCTCAGCTGCTAGAAGCAACTGCTGCTCTCCCAGAGGACCTGGGTTCAGGTCCTGATACCGACGTGATGGCTCCCAACCATCAATAACTCCAGCTCCAGGAGAGCTAATGCTCTCTTCCGACCCCCTCTGGTAGCAGGCCCGCATACATATGTGCAGGCAAACTTTCACACACATAAAATGAAAGAAAAAATAAATCTGAAATAAAAACCATCAGTGGGGGGAAAAAGAGTAAGAAAGTAAACAAATGGATGGAGGAAGGGGAGGAGAAGAAGAGGAGGAGGAAGTTTTGGGGGAGAAAAATCTTTGTTATCCAAGGTTTAAAGTCTTCGTTAGACGTCAGAAACTCAGTCTGGGGTGAGCATGATCTCTTGTACCAGTTCAAGCTGGGGAGCTCTGGTTCCTCCTAGTCGGAGAGCTCCTGCCTTTGTCTCAGGAAATAATTAGGAAGCTAAGAAGAATTAAACCCAAGATTTAGGGCTTACTAAATGCTGTCTCACAAGAAATGATGATTACAACATCGTGATTAGGAGCGGAGGACCTTTAGCCCCCGGGAGTGTTGATTACGAAGTGATTAGCAGGGATTACTGTGAGATTAACAGTCTTTTCTGAGAAGATGAAGTGATCGTTCCAGGCGTTAAGGGACGGGGTGGCAGATGGTTTTCTTACACCCACAGAAACTGTAAAATGCAGTCGGTTTCATTTTCTTTCTTTCTTTCTTTTTTTAAATCTCCTTTGAAAAAGGAGGGGGTGGGGAGGAAGGTTCTTGAAGGGGAAAGAGACCCGCTTCAAGTTGGGTCGGTTTCTGGCACGTCCTCAGAGTGGCGAGGCAGCAACAATGTGTGATTGCTGCTTCCAAAGAATGAAAACTTGAAGACTCCAGTGCTCACTTGGACGTTTATACAGCAATTAATGCCGTTTGAAGAGAATTTATGACGTGACCTAACCTGCCGGGCTCACAGTTGAGACATGCGCAGAAGGACACGGAGGTGAAACGCTTACTCTGGTTCTCGCATATGCAGATGATATGTTAATGATTGCACCAACTGCTGAGGCTGTAAAAGCCAGCTCTTGAATGTTTGAGGCTTCTGTCTTAGCAACTGGTTCTAAAATCAGCGAAGGAACTGCTCTTTGCCGGCTGGCACAGGCAAATAGGAGCAGGTGACTGGCCCGGAAGGACCATCGCTTAAGTGAACCAGTTGGGAGTGTAAGATTTTTTTTTCTTTTTGTGAGTCAAAGCAGTGAAAAAATCAAATTGGAAATAGATGTAGCAGATAAGTTAGTGTCCTCTGGCAGATTTGGAAGCAATTTTATTGTAGTGAATGTGTTATTAATCAAAAATGTTTCTCGTTGCTTTCAGCCATATGGAAGTAATTCACTCTGTTTTTCTTGCTGTCCATTTGCCATGTGTTTGAGGGAGCTGGCAAAATTCCCTTAAAAAAGAAAACCCACTAACTATCTTTCTGAAGTTACCTTAATAAGCTGATTGAAGACAAGATTCTTTGCATGGCCGTGAGTGATAGAGCGGTCTTAATTCATGAGAAGAAACTATAGAAGAGAAAAAGGAAGCCGACCCCCCCCACCCCCAAACAGTTCTGTTATCCTCCAGCACACCTAGGAAGGATTCCTGCTCTGCACACCGATTAGAGTCCTCGGCACCAGTTTGTGAGCATCATTCTGTAACCTGCCAGTGTGATGGAGAGACTTAGCTGCAGGAGACTGTCCCCGACTACTGGGTGCTCTTGAGGGGAAATCGGGCATACGGAAGAGCCAGCACAAGAGAGTCAAGATCCGGAATTTCCTGGACTATGTGCATAAATGCCTGTCATCCCATCTTCCCTGACTTAATTTCTTCACCTGAGAAAGCTATTAATAGTAACTGATGTTTATAGCAAGCCGTCTATATGTCAGACACAGTGTAAACATTTCCAACAAATTATTTCATCTTCAACAATACTCTTGTCAATACTATTATCATTCCTGTTTTATAGAGTAGTAAACAGAATGGCGGTAATAAAATAGATGAAATCTCCGTAATGATTTATCATAAAAATGTAAGCGATGTCAGGTGTAGTAAGATGTGCCTGTAAGCAGATAGGAGACTTTCCAGGTGGAGACGGCGGCTAGCTTGGGCTACATAGCTAAATTCCAGCTCCAAAAAAGTAAGGCTTTTTAAAAAATATATAATCGTAGCTATAGAGTAGTTTGAGTCTTGCTGAGACACAGAATGTAGGAGTTAGCTGGATGTAGAGGTACACACCTTTAACCCAGCATTGTAGAGGCAGAGCCAGGCATATCTCTGAATTTGAGGCCAGCCTGGTCTACTCAGCAAGCTCCCGGTCAGCCAAAGTTACATAGTGAGATCCAGTGTCAAAGAAAGGAAAAATAAATAAATAAAAGAAAGAAGGAATAAAAGTAAAAGTTTCTTTCTCAACTTGGGGGGAGGGTACCATGAAAGTGGAAGCTTACTACCAGAAATAAGAAAGGGGACCATGGGGAGAGGAAGGGGCAGGTGAGGATCATGGGAAAATAAACATGATCATAGTCAATCATATGCATATATTAAAATATCACAGTCAAACCCAATACTTAGTACAATTAATTTGTACTATTAGGAAAAAAATCACATTTTATTCCACAATTATATTTCAATATAATTATATATATATATATAATACACAACTATATTTCAATAAAGATTTAGAGGCCAGGGACATAGATGGCTCAATGGGTGAAGGTATTAGAGCCCACATAGAGGGCTGGGTGCGATACTGTGTGTGTATCTGTAGTGCTAGCACTAGGTGGAGACAGTAGGGCTTCCTGGAAGCCTGTGGGCCAGCAAGCCTGCAGTATACAACACAGCTGCAGAAACAGCACCGACCTGCTCAGCCAGGTGGAAGGCAAGAGCCCACTCCTGAAAGTAGTCTCGTGGCTTTCACATGCGCTGCACACCATGGCACAGACACCTGCAGTCAGACAAGCACACGAACACACACAGATTGCTGCAAAGACTGATGAGCTGGGCTGCATTAGAATGGAAAGTAATATGTATCAAAGGACATTAAAATAATACAAAGGAATGCTATCAAGTGGGAGAAACGCATAATGCGTTCACGTAAAATGGAATCATACATGCAGTATCCAACGCGTTCGTATAAAGCAGTGGTTCTCAACCTTACTAATGTGACCCTCAGGTTGAGAAACACTGCTCTAAAGCAATAGAAAAATGCAAACGGCCCAATAAAACATGGGCAAACACTTTGAAAAGACACTTCATTAAAAAAGATACCTACCCAGGTATTGGTGGCGTACGCCTTTAATCCCTTGGGAGGCAGAAGCAGGCGGTTTTCTGTGAGTTCAAGGCCAGCCTGAGAAAGCGAGTTCCAGGACAGCCAAAGCTACACAGAGAAACCCTGTCTCCAAAAGCCAAAAACCAAGGGGGAAACAAAAACCAAACAGTAAATGGGAATACAAGAAGGTTCCTGACTTTACTAACTGCCTGGAAATGTACATTAAAACCAAAATGCAAATCAAAACCACTGCGTGCCCATTAGAACAGCCAGAATTAATAAAACCAGCCAACACGTGCTATGCAGCCATCTAACTTTTATACACTCCTGGAAGAAATACAACTTGAAAGCCTCTTTGAACATATCTAAGAGAACTAAGCACACTTAACCCCTCCAATAATTATGTATGACTGAGGGAAATTTACACAGACATGTGCCAAAAGTCACAAATGTTTATAGGACAGTATTAATAATATCTCAGAGTTCAAAACAACTAGAATATCCAACACTGAATGGATCGATATATTGCCATCGAGTAGGTACATTGGTATTCTATCCAATGGACCAGTGTGAAGAGACCATTGCTTTATAAGACACTATAAATGATATTAGTGGGCTGGAGAGATGGCTCAGTGGTTTAGAGCGATGATTGCTCTTCCAGAGGGTCCAGGTTCAGTTCCTAGGACTGTGGCATCTCACAACTGTCTGTAACTACAAGATCTGACACAGACATACAAGTAAGCAAGCAAAACACCAATAAACGATCATTGTTAATGTTAGTGTAGTGTGAAGGACCAATTAAAAATGATACATATTTGTTTTGCTTTGTTGTTGTTAAGACAGCTGCACTATGCAGCCCTGGCTTGCCTGAGATTTGCTATGTAGACCAGGCAGGCCTTGAACATGCAGAATCCTCCTGCCTCTGCTTCCCCAAGTGTTGGAATTTCACTGCACCACCACACCCAGAATCCCAGATTACATATTCTCGACAGCAAGGATAATGACAACAACAACAATTCCCTAAGCAGCTGTGAAGAAATCAGAACAATAGTTTCCTTTACAGTAACTGATGATGACCCACTTTCTTTTCTTTGTGTGTGTGTGTCTCTGTGTGTGTGTGTGTGTGTGTGTGTGTGTGTGTGTGATGATCCCATCAGTGCTGTTTATGAATGCATGTATGTGTATGAGGTGACCCCATCTGTACTGTGTTTATCCATGTATGTATGTGTGTGTGAGGTGATCCCATCTGTGCTGTGTGTGTGTGTGTGTGTGTGTGAGTTTACCCCAACTGTGTTGTGTTTGTGGATGCATGTATGTGTGTGAGGTGACTACATCTGTGCTATTTGTGTGTGTGTGGTGATCCCATCTGTGCTGTGTTTGTGCTGTTCATGCGTGTGTGTGTGTGTGTGTGTGTGTGTGTGTGTGTGTGCAAGGTGCCCTCATCTGTCATCTGTGCCTATCCATGTAAAGACCTTTAGTGGTTTCCTTTAGGGCTCTTCACCTTATTTTTGAAACACAGTGTCTTAGTTAGGGTTTCTTTTCTTTCTTTCTTTCTTTCTTTCTTTCTTTCTTTCTTTCTTTCTTTCTTTCTTTCTTTCTTTCTTTCTTTCTCTCCCCCCTCCAAGACAGGATTTTTCTGTGTAGCTTTGGAGCCTGTCCTGGAACTAGCTCTTGTAGACCAGGCTGGCCTTAAACTCACAGAGATCCGCCTGCCTCTGCCTCCTGAGTGCTGGGATTAAAGGCGTGCGCCGCCACCGCTGCCCAGTTAGTGTTTCTATCTCTCTGATGAATGCCATGACCAAAAGCCACTTGGGAAGGAAAGAGTTTATTTCAGTTTACAGTTGGAGCTGATCACTGAGGGAGTCAAGGCAGGAACTTGGAGGCAGGAATTTCAACTTTCTAATGTCCCCACGGTCCATGTGTTCATTGAACTTTGTAAATATTGCTTTTAATTTTCTTTCCCTCTCCCCAGCTATTCTTACTGCTAAGTGGCAGGAGTCCTTCTCAGCTAGCTGGCTGACATCTCAGGACAGCTAAATAGACTTGGTTTCTGTCTCCTCTGATGCTGAAGGAAAGCTGGCAAGTTCGGGCAGCATTCCAAATACCCTGATCCTTGGACCTGAGCTCTACTAGTGGAGGGGAAGATCCAATCCATCACGTTCTAAATCAGAATCCTTTTCCAGAAGCTCACAGGCTGTTTCAAGGCAAGCACAGAAAGGCACTAACTGAGGTTTTGCCTGGAACCCTGGCTTCTGATTCTCTTACATGAGACCTAACAAAAATCAGCAGAGAACTGTCCTACAGCCCATTACATCGCAGAGAGCATACATTCAAAAGGCCCAGGCTCGTACACTTCTGCTTGATAACAACTACATGCAGGGTTCCTGAGAACCTGCGAGTGGCGGCTGGCCTACGTGCTACTTCAGATCTGGTAAACAAGCAGAACCTTCCCTTCTCATAAGCACAGCTTGCTAGGAGCAACATTCTTTTGGCGTTGGATTGGAATCTCTCCAGGGAGTAATCAAAGGTTTTTGACTTTTCAAAATTTGCCAGTGACCTGGGGCAAAACCTGTTTCCACCCACGCTGGGACTCTGATATGACCATCCACTTTTGTTTTTGGGTGGGAGAGGTACGGTCCTAGGCTTTGAAACCTAGGCCTCTGGCAATGGTGGGCAGGTGTTCTAACACTGAGCCACGTCCTTTGACCCTTGACTGTGCAGCTTCCTGCTTTCCCAGGCCCTCAGGCCTATGTTAATAAAGAGACAACAAGGTGAAGTTGCAGTTCTATCAGGGGCTAATCTGTAGTAATCTCAGCAGCTCTAAATGTGTAAAAACCCAAATCATCATATTTGAAGCCAAATGGAAATTGATGCAGCCTCATTTCCCCCTTTGTGTTACCCAGTTTCTGTGAAGATTCCTTGGGCACAAATGAAGAAGCAGGGATTTCTGCATCTGTCCTTTCTCGGGCGCTATGAAGAACGGGGTGCTTTTCTGGATACCGAATTACTCAACCTGCTCACATCTGTGCAATCAACACTGTGTGCATTGCCTTGCTTGTGCAAATGTTAACACATTGATATGTATTAAATGAGCTGTAAACATTCTAAGAACTTCGGGGTGTTTGCCAAGTTTGAAGAGGAGAGACAAGTTTACCATGGAAAGCTCTAAACAGGGGACATTCTCCTGCCTGCGACTGCCCTCCTCCCGCCCAAGGGACTGTCCCCGTGCCCTCTATACCATTCTCTTATCCCATTTTAAAATTGGAAAAAAGGAAGGAAGGAAGCAGGTATGTAAGCTGTTTGTGTTCCAGCTACTATATTTCAATGATCCTAAAAATGAATATTTCTCATTTTTCATAATCTCCAAAATTGGAATGTATCTTATAGTTGGTACCAGCACACAATCACTGCCAGCATTTTAAATAAAATATATAAAATCACAACACCTCCCGGCTAGCCTGACTCAGATCCAGTCAAGTATGGTAGAAGTCAATGAAGCAATCCCCCAGATGTCAAATGATCTTTCCAGGAACAGTTATTTAAATATGTCCCGTGACATAAATGTTTGAGATTAAAGGAGATTTCAGCGATTAAACCAGCCAGCATTATGGATTTCAACTGAATTGTGATTTGAATTGTAACTGTAGAAAGACCTTTGCAGTGGGAAGGGGGGAGATTTAAGTATTCAGTAGATAGTAAATGATATTGGGAAATTGTTCTTAACTTTAAAACTTGTGGCCATAGTATTAAGAGTCAGGTGAAGATCCCTTACCTTTTATAGACCATACTGAAATTACAGATGAAATGAAATGATGTCTGGGTTTTATTTTTATAACAAGAGAAGGAAGGGGTGGGGGCTGGCGCATGAAGTGAAAACCCTCATATCTGGGTAGTTATTAAAGCGGCTGTGGGCTTGCTCCACCTTTATCACAACAATGTGATCAGGGCTCCTGGCAGTAGGGTTTGTTTGAACGCCTGCCTTCCCATCGAGTGCGGGACAGACACCCACCTGCCTCCTTTTAGAGTGCGCTTGAATTCTCCTCCTCAGCCCTCTAAAGCTACCTGGAAAGGATTTCCCCATGATAAGGTAGTTTCGACTCACGTAACTTTTTTATTGATTGCCCATAGTCATACATACTTGAATTACCCATCCTTTGAGAGTCCTAACCCACAGCTTTGTCTGTGGAAGGTGTGCGATGGGAAGGTGTGCGATGGGAAGGTGTGCGATGAGAAGGTGTGCACAGATAGGAAACGATGAGGTGAGTCCGGGCATAGCGTGGCCTCTAGTCCTCTCTCGTATGCCAAGCCATCTGACCCGAAGCACATTAAACAAACCTTCTGGCTTTTGGTGTTGTTGTTGTTAAATTACAATAATGCTAGCAGATCTAACTGATCTACCGGGCATTTGGGAATTCGAATAAGTAGTAAATATATATATTTTTTTTTAAAAAAAAAAGTTAAAATGCTCTTTGTCGCAAGGTTACAGTCTGTGGCAGTGTCAACAAAGCATTTCGGAGGGAAAATAATCAGACATCTAACTGATTGCTTTGTTATGTAATACCAACCAACCGGGCTCTTCCGAAGGTTCGGACCTTCAGCCATGGCTGCAGCCCCAGAAAGCCAGCCTTCGCCATGCCCAGTATTCAGCTGGGCAGCAGGCAGGCATTGCGTTTCTCTACAAGGCTCTAGGTAGCTGCTAATTAGGCCACAGGGAGGGGGGATTGGAAGTGGGTTCCACTTAGGGCAGATGGACGCTATACAGCTGGATCGGGACTTGAAAGGTAAGTCCAGGACCTCTGCAGACTGTGGGCAGTGAAGCTCTCTACCTGTCTTAGCGTGTACGTGCTAGCGTGGTTCCAGGGAGTTTTGAGAGTTGGCGACTTTCTGAAATAGAAGTCCTTGAAGCTTCTTTTCTTTTTTCCTTCACCCCCATTTGGAAAGCATTTAGTTCAGTCTTGGCAGGAAGGCCTCCCTGGTGTGTCTTGCGGAGAGGTGTCCAAGTGGCTGAAACTACGAAGCGGTTTCAGCTCCGCACACACAGGGAGGGTGAAGCAGTTGGAATGGAAAGTTTCAAGGGAAACTTGAGCGCAGCGAGGCTTTTCTCTCCCTCGAAGAAGACAATAATGTCTTCACTAAAATGCTTATATCACTTGTTGGCGAATTTCTCAGTTTTGGAACCAAACAAATATGCTCACTCTACCATGGAATTAATTTGAGGCTGCAGCTGAAAGGGGATGAGACGCTTTCCCTTTGAGCCCTAAAACTTGCTGCCCTTGAGTGAGCGGTGTGGTCGCCTTCCCAGTCTGTAGAAAGGACTGATGCTGTTGGCTTTGTGGCTTTTGAAGCTCCGCCCTTCTGCCCCTTCCTAGGACGCGTAGGAAACAGGTGTTTTGAATGATGGTATTTTCTTAGCAGCGGAGGTTTAACCCATAAATAAGTTTTTTCTTACATAAATTCAAATGCCAGCAAGTTGATCCGGCAGAATATTAGGGGAATATTAAATATCAAATCCAAGTAAATTTGATTTCCGGAGTGCAAAAATGACTTGATTTTCAGAAAGCGCAATAATACATTCAAATCCGTGTGAGAGAAAGAACACCTAGTTAACTCGGTAAAAAGACAATTAGTGAACGTCATCGTTTTTATAATTTTTAAGGTAGCACCATAAGTAATCTTTATTAACATGATTATACAAATTAGTTGTAGCTGCAAGCCAACCTCATTTTTTATAATAAAAACCATCAATGTGGTTTGTAGTCCTTAGGGGCAAAATTTTGTATATGACTTTTTCTAGAGTTTTGTGTTTTGTTTTTAAAAGTTTTTTGAAATAAACTCTCCAAAACAATAGGGCATATCAAAATGCTTTAGAACTATTATTAATGACAAAAACGATGAAAACATGATTGCTGTTACCACCATTGTATAATAATAGACCTGAATGAAAAAATAAGGACACGGCCACTCCCAGTTATGGCGGCCAGAGGTTTAATTGTGGGTCTGAGGGAGAAAACAGCCAGAGGCATCTGGAATGGTCTAGATTGAACTGGGCCATCAGACTGTACTAAGCCGTGTGAGGAGAGAGGGAGAGAGAGGAACCTGAAGTCAAGAGAGCCAGGAGACCAAGAGACAGGTGCTGAGGTTATATAGAGATGGTCATTTAGAGACTGGAGCCCCTGAGGGAAGGGAGGCCCAGCCCCGGGGCTGGAGAGTTAGGGTAGGGGGCGGGCTGAGATGTGCTGGGAGGAGCCAGAGGTACTGAGGGAATGTTGTCCAGGGTTTGAGATCTAGTAATATCCAAGGGCTTTTTAACACCAGAAAACAAGAGGAAGATTAGATCAGTGGTTCTCAACCTTCCTAACTCTGCAACCCTTTAATACAGTTCCTCATGTTGTAATGACCCCCAACCATAAGATTATTTCATTGCTACTTTATAACTGTAATTTTTGTTACAGTTATGAATCATAATGTATATATCTGATATGTGACCTTTGTGGGGTCGCAACCCACAGGTTGAGAACCATTGGATTAGTCTATCATATTTGAGGTAATTTGTCTGTAGGGAAGCAGCAACTAGACCAAGCATCCATCCCAACTACACTATCTTCCATTTTATGTAGTCCTAGAATTTTGGGGGCTGTGTGGGAGTCATAGAATCCAGCCTCCATGAGAATAACTCGTTAACTCTTGGAGCTGGTAAATTCGAACCCCTTTGCCCTCCCTCAGTCAGGACCAAGCCTTGTCTTCAGTTGGGTCTTTACGTTTGCCCAGTGTAGGAATTGGCTCATCCTGTGCAGCCATCCATTGGCCACCCTGTGGGCTATCCCCAAGGTATCTGAGGTCAGAAGTCGGCCCACCAGTAGACAGGAGGGATCTTCTGAGATGGGGGAGTAGCCCTGACAGTGGGAGGCTTCCCTTCTGAAGCCACTTGGAGAAGAGGTGTGTTTTCCCTCCAAGTGACATTCAGTGTGGGATCATTAAGTTCTAGCTCCAGAGCTTAAGATTCCACGAAAGCTAAGCCCACATATAAAGCCACCCAACATGGGACTTGAACCCACAACCTTGTGAAAAAGAGTTCCATATGCTACCTAGTGACCTAGCCTGACCCTATAAAAAGTCTAACTACTCTTGGACATAGGACTTTGCTAGCCTTGAAAACTGGCTTTATTGATCTAACAGGACAGTCAAGGCTACAAAAGAAACTTTGTCTTGAAAAAGCAAAACAAACAAACAAACAAAGGCAAAAAGGAAAGAAAGAAAAGAAAGTAAATAGAAAAAACTAGTAAATAATCAATTTTAAAAATGGGGCAAAAAATTAAACAGAGTTCTCAAAAGATGAAATACAAACAATTGGGAAACAAAGAAATGTTCAACATCTGTAGCCATCAGGGAAACGTAAATAAAAACCAGCTACTTTGAGCTGGGCAGTGGTGGCACATGTCTTTAATCCCAACACTCAGGAGTCAGAGACAGGTGGATCTCTGTTAGTTTGAAGTTTGAGGTCAGCCTAGTCTACAGAGTGAGTTCCAGGACAGCCAGGGATACACAGAGAAACCCTGTTTCAAAAAATTTAAGAAAGAAAGAAAGAAAGAAAGAAAGAAAGAAAGAAAGAAAGAAAGAAAGAAAGAAAGAAAGAAAGAAAGAAAGAAAGGAAAGAAAGAAAGAAAGAAAGAAAGAAAGAAAGAAAGAAAGAAAGAAAGAAAGGAAAAGAAAAACTCCTTTAAGATTCCATCTTAGCCCAGTCAGAATGGGTCAATGAGACAAATGACAGTTCGTGATGACGATGATGACGAGGCTGTGGGGAAAGGGAGCACTCATTCGTTGCTGCTGGGAGTACAGACTTGTGCAGTCACTGTGGAAAGCAGCCGTGGCGATTCCTCCGGAAGCTGGTAATAGATCGACCTCAAGACCCAGCTAGACTACTCTTAGTCGTATACCCGAAAGATTCCACATCCTACTTCAGAGACACTTGCTCGCCCACGTTCACTGACGCTCTGTTCTTTGTTCTTATGTAGCCCTGGTTGCCCTAGAACTCGCTCAGTACACCAGGCTAGCCTCGAACTCAGAAATCCGCCTGCCTTTGCCTCCCATGTTGAGATTAAAGGCAAGCATCACCACTGCTTGGCTTTGCTGTGCTATTTATAATAGCCAGAAATTAAAAACAGCCTAGATATCCATCAACAGATGAATGGATAATATAAATGTGGTACATTTACAAATGGAATATTATTCAGCTGTTCAAATTGAAATTATAAAATTTTTAGTAAAAAAAAATCATCCTGAGTAAGGTAACTCAGACCCCAAAATACAAATATTATGTTTTCTCATACATGTGAATGTAGCTTTCAACCCTTTGATAGTTGTGCTACAATCTGTTTAATCACAGAGAAAAAGAATATATAGTTATAGAGAGATGGGGGGAAAGACTAGATCCAGAAGAAGAAAAAGAAAGGGGGATGAAAGAGAGGGGTAAGGAGGAATACAGAGAGGAACAACTAATAAGGGCCATTTGAAGGGTCATACGGAAACCTGCTACCGTAGAAGCTTTTTAAAAATACATACACACATGAAAGAAATCTAAATGGAGTCGTCAGGTAACAGACTGACACCTGATGCTAGACATAATTTGCCACCAAGAGAAACCTCCAGTGCCAGGAATGATTTACATCTGGTTAAATCACTCACCAAAAGAGTCCCGATGGAAACCCCCAGATCTCTCCAATTATTACAAAAGCTGATCTCCACAAACTGATAGAGCCCATTCTCTCTAGCCACTATGAACACCATCAGGAAATCAAACAAATTCCAGTGAGATCTTATGTCCTTTTATGGGAAGGAGCAGCCACTTTGGAGATCTTTTTGAAAGTTCCTCAAAAAGCCAAACTAGGACTAGAGTATGACCCAGCCAGACCCTTCCTAGGTGACTAAAGGAACAGAAGTCACCACACTCCAGAGATATCCGTATACCTATGCCGATTGCTATCCTGGTTACACTGGTCAACTTACAGAACCAGCCTGGATGTCTGCCAACAAATGGGTAGCCAAAGAAAAAGAGAAACAAAATCATTTGCAGAAAAGATCATTGTGTTAAACAAAATAAGCCAGACTCGGTAAGCATCTCGCGTGTTTAGGCTCACTAGGAAGGAGGAGAACATATTTAGGGAGGAGTTCGGTTAGGGAAGAACACAAAGGGAAACGGTGAAGGGTGTTTATGATCAAAGCGTGTTATGTGGACGTCTAGGTATCACAGTGGAGCCCGCTATTCTGTACAGTTACTACACACTAATTACATACACACATCTCCAAGAGTTCAAGGTAGAGAGTAAAAATGTAAAGGCAATATCTAAACTAAAAAGGGAATAAAATATAAAAGAAAGTGAAAGAGTTATTTTTCCTTCTTAATCTCAAAGCATGGGGATGTTGCTAAGTATGAGACAAAAGCTATGCTGGAAAATATATTTGACTCCGTTTATTAAACATTTCTATATGAAAAGTTACTAAAAATAAAGTTAAAAGCAAAGATAAACAGAAAAGAATTTATAGCAGATATAGTTTATTTTTAAAAATTGGGCTCATTTCCAACAGTCCTTAGGAAGGAAGGAAAGTATCACCAAGAAAAGGACAAAACAAAGAAAGAAGAAAGAGAGGAAGGAGGAGGAAAAAAGAGGCAGTTGGCAGGGTGCTAAATGGTGTCCCAGAGAAAGACATGCACATTTATGTAAGTACAGAAAAAATGCTTATCTTTACTTGTATTAAAGAAATGCAAAATTTAACAGTAATAAAACAATCATTTTAACCAATGTAAAGGTTTTTTTTTTAGATTTATTTATTATGTATACTATATTCTGTCTGCATGTATGCCTGTAGGCCAGAAGAGGGTACCAGGTCTCATTATGGATGGTTGTGAGCCACCATATGGTTGCAGGGAATTGAACTCGGGACCTCTGGAAGAACAGCTAGTGCTCTTAACCTCTGAGCCATCTCTCCAGCCCCAGAAAGTTTTATAATATATTATTATATCCTAGCAAAGGTGTGAGGAAACAGTGCCATGTGGTACAAGAGTAAACCAGCACAGCATCTATAGAGCACAGGAAGTGTAAATAGCTATGGAAAGATGGCCCAGGGATTAAGAGTGCTTGCTGCTCTTGTGGCGAACCCAGTTCCCACCAACATGGTGGATCACAGCTGTCCAGATACAGTGTTATCCAACACCTTCTGCAGGGGCTCCATACACATGTGGTACACATAAATACATGTGGGCAAATATGCAGACACATAAAAATACATAACCTTTTATTTGTTTTATGGTTTTATGGCCTCGTACTCATAAAGATCTACCTGCCTCTGCCTCCCGAGTGCTGGAATTAAAGGCGTGCACCACCACTACCTGACTTTAAAATAAGTTAATCTTTAAAAATAAAAAAGAATACTATGCAACTATTTGAAAGACATAATGCATTTTATATACTGATATGGAATTGCCTCAACAGCTTACTAAGTAAAGGCAACTGAAGAGCATGATTTAATTTGCGTTTATAAGAAGAAAGTATCATTCATATAGATCCTTGTACACACATTTGGAGAGTAGAAATAGTATAAACCACGTTTACAGAGCCAGCAGCACTGTTCTGATTGGTCCAGGGACTGAAGGCTTTGTCCTTGCTCACTACTTTGGGAGGTGGCAGAACCTTCCAGAAAGAGAACACAGTAGAAAGAAATTAGGTTACTGAAGACATGCCCTTACAGGGCACATGAAGACCCCAGGCTCTTCCTCTGCTACCCAGCTGCCATGCGATACATGGTTTCACAATCCCCAGATTCACAGTCACTGAAACAATAGAGACAAGTGACTGTGGATTAACACCCCTGAAATGCCGAGCCCATATGAAATTGCCCTTCTTCTAAGTTGATTGTCATAGCTATGGGAAGCCAACTAATGCACCAATTTGACCATCAGAAGATGATTATGAAAGATGTCTACCTTGGTTACTTTTCTATTGCTGTGAAGAGACACTGTGGCCAAAGAAGCTAGAGATGCGAGTTTATTGGGACTCACAGCTTCACCGGGTTAGAGTCTGTGCTCATCGCGGTGGAGAGCATAGTACCAGCAGACAGGCCTGGAACTGTGGCAGGAGCTGAGCTCTTGACTATGATCCCTAAGCATGAGACAGAGGGCAGGTGGGAATAGTGTAGACTTTTGAAACCTCAAAGTCCAACCCCCATGACATACATCCTCCAACATGGCCACAACTCCTAATTCTTCCTGAGCAGTTCCACCAACTGGGTGTCAAGTATTCCCATATGAACCTATGGGGGCCACTCACTGTCAAACCACCACGGTGTCCACGATTCATTATTCCTTGCTTATAATTGGTCTTATATTGGAAGATTCATATGAAAATTTAAAATATCAACATGAATCCTCTAATTTCTTCTTTAATTAGAAAATGGAATAAATTTTCATGTGTTAACAGTAAGTTCTACTTAATCATAGTTTACTACTGATGTAGTTACAAAAATAATAAATTCAGGATGGGATTATCACAAAAGATTTTTTTAAAAAATCCCTGGGGTACCTTAACTTTTTGTAATTTTCCATCCAGAGCAAAAGAAGATGGCAAAATGCTGAGTCAGCATTCAAGGGACTTGACTGTCAGCAGGAAGGAGATGCCGGAGAGAAGGCAGCAGTATTAAGTCAGGGAGCCATGCTTCTCTGTGTGATGGAGCCATGTTCTCTGTGTGATGGAGCCATGTTCTCTGTGTGATGGAGCCATGTTCTCTGTGTGATGTAGCCATGCTCTCTGTGTGATGGAGCCATGTTCTCTGTGTGATGGAGCCATGTTCTCTGTGTGGTGGAGCCATGCTTCTCTGTGTGATGGAGCCATGTTCTCTGTGTGATGGAGCCATGTTCTCTGTGTGGTGGAGCCATGCTTCTCTGTGAGATGGAGCCATGTTCTCTGTGTGATAGAGCCATACTCTCTATGTGATGGAGTCATGCTCTCTGTGTGATGGAGTGATGCTCTCTGTGTGATGGGGTCATGTTCTCTGTGTGATGGAGCCATGTTCTCTGTGTGATGGAGCCATGTTCTCTGTGTGATGGAGCCATGCTCTCTGTGTGATGGAGCCATGCTCTCTGTGTGATGGAGTCATGTTCGCTGTTTGGTGGAGCCATGCTTCTCTGTGAGATGGAGCCATGTTCTCTGTGTGATGGAGCCATGCTGTCTGTGTGATGGAAGCCATGTTCTTTGTGTGATGAAGTCATGCTCTCTGTGTGATGAAAGCCATGCTCTCTGTGAGATGAAGCCATGCTCTCTGTGTGATGGAGCCATGTTCTCTGTGTGATGGAAGCCATGTTCTTTGTGTGATGGAAGCCAAGCTCTCTGTGTCTGGAAACTAGAATAAGCTCTGTTGTCCTGAGTAAGCAGCGCCTGTGACAGAGCTGACCTGTTTTCCAGGATGACGCCTCCGGTCCTGTTATGGCTGGCAAGTAGAAAATAAGGATCAGCCAGTCTCCAGACATGTTAATTTTCTGGTTTTCATCACAAAACATTAAGTGGCAATAGTAACAAGAAGAAAATATATTTAAGTTAGTTCTTTATCAACTTAATTTTCCATTGGGGATTAATGGCTAACTAATTATAAAAAAATGAAGTTGTCTTGGCCTAAGTTAATGTTTCCTTTCATTGGAGGTAGGGGTTTTGACCCTTTAGAAACAACTGACAACTTCTGGAGTTCTTTCCTGCTTTCTTTCTTTCTTTTTTTCTTTTCTTTTTTCTTTCTTTTTTTTTTTTTTGGTTTTTTGAGACAGAGTTTCTTTGTGTAGCCCTGGCTATCCTAGAACTAGCTCTGTAGACTAAGTGGGTCTTAAACTCACAGAGAGCCACCTGCCTCTGCCTCCTGATTGCTGGGGTCAAAGGTGTGCACCACCGCTCCCTGGCTTCTGGAGATATTTTGAGCTGTCACACCACTGGATTGTTTCTGACACTTAATGTGTAGAGATCAACGATGAAGCCAAGTATTCTACAAAGAACAGGCTATGCCTCCCCCAGAGTTCCTCAGTCTGAATGTTTATGTACCAGGATGCAGTCAAAGATGATACATTGGCCTCCATTGTCCTGGGTGAGGTATCCCTGCCTTTACTTGCCACTTAGTCTTTGGAGGTCTGCAAAGGATGTCACTTCCCATGGAACTGGAGTTTCAGGTGATTGTGAGCCACCCAATATGGGTGCTGGGCACCAAGATCCTGGCCTCTCTGTGCAAGCAGTGTGCACTCTTAACCACTGCGTCACGCTCCAGGCTCACATCTCTCTTTTGAACTCTGTGCCGCATAGGAACTTGTTCTTCTTCATGGCTCATTGCATTCATTACTTTTCTTCTTGCTGTGATCAAGTATCTGGCAAGAGGCAAATTAAGGGAGGAAGGATTGTTGCAGCTCACAATCGGAAAGGTTAGAGGGCGGTGGTTCTCAACCTTCCTAATGCTTCAACGCTTTAATACAGTTCCTCAAGCTGTAGTGACCCCAAGCATAATTTCATTGCTATGTCATAGCTGTAATTTTACTACTGTTATGAACTGCAACGTAAATATGTTTGTTTTCTGATGGCTTTAGGTGACCCTGTGAGAGGGACCCAGATCCCCAAAGGGGTCATGAAGAATTGCCATTACAGACCATTTCAATGGAGAACGCTTGGTGACAGGAAGATAAGGCAGCTGGTCTCCTTGCATTTACAGACAGCAAACAGAGAACAGACAGGAAGTAGAATCAGACTATAAAATATCAAGGTCAGCCAGGAGATGGTGGCACTTGCCTTTGATCCCAGCACTCAGGAGGCAGAGGCAGGCGAATCTCTATGAGTTTGAGATCAGCCTGGTCTACAGAGTGAGTTCCAGGACAGCCAGGGTTACACAGAGACACCCTGTCTCAAAAACCAACAGAAAACAATAAAATAAATAAAACAAAAAAACTTCATTGAGGTCAGCATCTAGTGAGCCACTTCCTTCAGCAAAGCTCCACCTCCTGAAGGTCCCACAGCCTTCCAAAATGGCACCACCATCTGGGAACCAAGAGCTCGAGCCTGTGGGGTTCATTTCACATCCACACCACAGCCCAGGCCACAGGATTCACTTTCTGTATGACTGCTCTCCATCCCGGCGCCTCGCCTACCACTGAGTCTCAGTCTTTTTTTTTCTTTTCTTTCTTTTTTTTTTTTTTTTGGTTTTTCAAGACAGGGTTTCTCTGTGGCTTTGGAGCCTGTCCTGGAACTAGCTGGTCTTGAACTCACAGAGATCCGCCTGCCTCTGCCTCCCGAAGGCTGGGATTAAAGACGTGCGCTACCACCGCCCGGCCGAGTCTCATTCATTTCTGTATCTTCAGAGAACCTCACCTAGCACTTCCAGGTTGTGAGATAAATGGACTGTGTAGATGTTTGCTGTAAAGAACTACATAAATGTAAATGGCTATGTAGATGTTTGCTGTCAAAACTGGGGTCTTGCTGCCTGTGTAATACCTCCACATAGATTCTCTGGCACGTCTAGAGGATTATTTCAAAATTTCTCTTTAAAACGATTAAGACGTAAAACCATAACTGGAGGCTTCTATAAAGATATTCATCTAAAACTCATCTTGACCCATGTTTGAGTATCTTAATTAAATTCCTTGTGACCTAAGAAAAGCAACATTACGCAAGAAGAATTCCACGGGAAGAGTCCGTAGGACCTGTGTATTTGGTTGATCTTTGAAACACCCTGTCCTGTGTAGCTATATCTGAAGTAAGTGTTAAGGTGGTTTTGCAGTTTCTGGTAGGATGTTCTGCAGAAGAGTGTGGCCTGTCTGCAGCTTCAGCCAGTGGATGTGTAATTGTATTGTGTCTGTATAGAGAAAGCCACGCAATCGCGACTTTGCTTGGACTTTGGAACGGACTTTGTCTTTCCCTTGTCTCATGACCTTGAGTGAGAGCTTCAGCAGGGAGAAAAGATGTCAAATAACCCACGGCTCCTCCCTCCCTGCTCTCTCTATCAGGGAGCACAAATCTGGATTTGGGCGCTGTCACTCACTCTTTTTTGATGATGAATGAATCTCTTTACTCACATGCCACCATGACTCCATAGTTTTCACATCTTACCTCCCATTCTTTACTTCTGGTTTCTTGTCATAGAGGGCTTTGAAGAGGGTTTCTGTCTATTTTCGTGGTATTTATTTATTTATTTTAGTCATATTTTAACTTGCGGGTGGGAATACGCAGTGATCTACTAAAGTGAAGTCTCCCTCTGGTTTCCCATTTCTCCAAAGCAAGTGATCACGGCTGCTGGTTTCGCTTGCCCTTCTGGATGAACACGGGCTTCTTACAGCTTTTAATAAAAGAACATTTTGTCTCAGGGTCCACACTCTGAGCTAACCACTTACGGCCTAAAATCCAGTGGAAACTATATTGATACTTTCTGGCCATTTCACCACTGTTTAGATGTATTTTTAGAACAAGAGCAAGGAATAACAGTCTCATTAGAAGTCTGAATCAACTAAGTGAAATGTTTCTTTCAGAGGTAGTTTGCTTTATTTGTGGTTCTGTGACAAACGTAGAGGGCAAATAAACAAAATTGGGGAAAATGTTTCCTCACATTCTAATAGGTACATACTTAACCATTTTCCGTCTGGTGCCCAGTGTACTAAGTACGAGTTCTACCTGGTCTTCAGTTATAATTCTTATAATCTGGAGCACAAACATGTGTGGGTGATGCAACTGTGCCAGGCAAAGGTCAGTGGATTTCCAGGAAATGTCCAGGTATTGTATGTGTTCAGGAACTGAGTCCTCGCCCAGCTCCAGTTTCGCTATGACCACTGTGGCTATTTTAGCGCCTCTTAGATGCACCACCCCCAATCTATCAGAGACTTGAGACTTTAGCTTTGATAATAAAAATGTGTGAGAGACTTTAGGAAACTAGCAACTGCTCTCTTTTTGCCATACTTACTAGATTACTTTTGCCTCCATCTTTTTCCACATCTGTGCAGCAGGGAGAAAGTCTTTATGAGATAAATACAGCATTCAAAAAATAGTATGACGAGAAGGACAAGCATGGCAGGTTTTCGGTCCTGTGCAGACTCTGGATTAAACAGTCCACGTGTATTTTAGACCTGGGTGTAGAAGGGGAACTGCTTGGAGGTGAGAAAGGGGCGCAGCGGAAGAGACAAGAATGGGAGTGATTGGGTGGGTGAAAAGCCATGTATAACATAAGAGTGCACAAGTGAGGGAAGGCTCCTGAGGCCGCAACCACCGGCAAAGAGCTACCAGCAGCCAAGGAATGCTGAGTGCCGGAGAAACGGTCTTCCTGAAGAAGAGAACACCACCTGGTTATCCAGCACCAAATGGTCAGCCCTGCAAGCATGTATACAAGTGACATTACACAGACTGAGCAGCAGGTTAGAGTTTAGGAATGTACACATACACACGTACACATACACACACCACGCATATACACATACAAACACACCATGCAACACATACACACACAACACACTCGTACACAAACCACACACACGTGTACACACATATGTACTATGCATACACACACACCACACACACACATACACATACATACCACACACACAACACACATACACACACAACACACACTTATATGCACACATACAAACACCACACACACAACCCACACACAGACCATGCACACACAACATACACATATAGACCACACACACATACCAGCAAATAAAGAGACCATGAATTTGAAAGATGAGGGCAAATAGGGGGTTAGAAGGAGAAAAGAGAAGAAATAATATGATTATATTATATTCTCAAAATTTTCAATTATAATAAAAATTAGTAAAAACTTAAAAAGAGCAGACACACATGAAAATGATGGATCAGAGAGATGCTCCTCAGTGGTTAAGAACACTTGTTGCTCATGCTGAGGGTCCAGGTTCACAGTCCCAGCACTGACATTATGAGGGTCACAGCCTCCTAGAATTCGAGTCCCAAAGGCTTCAGTCCCTTCTTTTGGCCTCTTAGGCCACTGCACATATGTGGTAAACATATATACAAGCAGGCACACACACACACAAATTAAAATGCATTGTAAAGAGTTTAAAACATAAAAAGCAAATGTCATAATGATGCCCATTATTTTGTAAGTTAATAAAAATGAACAAAAGTGACAAGGAAGGCATGTGCATGGCTTCAACTGTGCAGATTTTCTCATGACAATTAACAATTATCTCTGATTTAATCAGAATCTGAAAATCTCACGGCATTTCTGAAGGCTTCAAAGACATTTTCTTCCTATTCTAAATCTCATTAACTAACTATTTGATCTTCCCAGTGTCCGTATAAGCAATGTGAAGAGAACAGCTCAATATTACCTGTCTATGCATGAAGAAGCTGAGGCCACAGAAATAGCCTAAGTGCTCCAGGACATACAAGCTAGAGATAAAATCTAGGAAAGAATTCTTGCCGCCCCCATCACCATCAGCTCTGCCAAGAGTATGGTATTGTGGTGTACTTTCCTTTGCCTCTAAGCGGTTCTTCTACTTGCAACACCACGCTGTCCATTTGGTGAAGGATAAACTAAGATAGGGAGGATTTGTGGTCCATCCTGTCACCTGGGCAAATGCAGGCACTAACAATAGCACATGCAGTTTCTGGGCAGGAATCCTTTACCCTAAGTTAGGTGTCTTGTAGTATTAGAAGGGTTGAGAAGATCCAGAGTTTCCTGAGGGATACACTTCACCCCCCACCTCATCCCCCAAACTCCCCCACCCCTAAACTCCCCCTCTCACTCCCCCCCTTGCCTGGCTGACCTTGAGCCTTTTGCAGTCTCTCAAGTCACAGCCCTTGCTATGCCACAGATAAAAAGCAGGAAAAACCCAGGGCTGCTGGTGAGTTATCATGAAAATGTTGAGCAGCAGTGAGCATCTGGAAAACTGACATAGGTCAGAGAGAGGAGTGTGCGGCCTTGGAAAGTGTTCCTCCAGGAGCCCCTTTGATTACGTGTGCAGTCTGTCAGTCATCTGCCCATGGTCTTCGGGTGTCATTTATCGCCTTTCTTGGGAGGAGGACACCCCGAACTGGAGCATTGACATCTGGAAGTTAAAGACCTTTGTCGTCAAGCAGATTGAAGAGCATCCTAGCTGTCTAAGGCCTCTTTCTGATAGAGAAAGATCCCTTGAGGAACTAACTTTTCATTTCATCTGGATTTTACTGCAGGCACACTGAGGCTCCAGAGACTTTGACAAATTTGTCTCTCACCAGCAATTTCCCCAGGACATCAGGCCTTCTTTAATGAGAAACAAAGGAGAAATGCCCATAAGAGAATGGGAAAATGGTGTTATGCGATTGTCTACAACAAAAGGGATGCCATTTTCTATATAAATGAGTCAACAGTCACCCAAATAAACACCAAGTTTAGATGACTAGGTAAGCCATTGCTATTAAAAAAGTAAGGGGTTTCCTAACTACAGATGAATTACAAGCTTCACATGAACAACAACAACAAAAAAACTTCTCCAGAAGTCCTCCCCACGTGAGTTCCTGGATTTCTAAGATTCCTTTTCTAGCCCTTTCCTTCCTAAGTACACATTCATATTCCTGTAAAACAGAGATTGTGAGATGCACCCCTTTGGTAAACACTTTTATTACTGTTCTATGTGGCACATGGAGTATACCATACAGGGTCTGTGGTGGTTTGAATAAGAATATCCTCTATAGGTTCATATGCCAGGGAGTGGCAATATTTGAAAAGATTAGGGGGCATGGCCTTGTTGAGTGAAGTATGTCACTGGGGGTGGGTTTTAGGGCTTCAAAAACCCACACTCTCTGTCTCTGTCTCTGTCTCTCTGTCTCTGTCTGTCTGTCTGTCTGTCTCTCTCTCTCTCTCTCTCTCTCTCTCTCTCTCTCTCTCTCTCTCTCTCTCTCTCTCCCTGCTGCCTGTGGATAAGGATGTAGAACTCTCAGCTACTTCTCGCAAGCCTGCTTGTGTGCCACCATGCTCCCTGCCGTGGTGATAAAGGACTAACTTCCAAAAAAGCAATCAAGCCTCAATTAAATGCTTTCTTTGATAAGAATTGTCCTGGTGATGGTGTCTCTTTACAGCAATAGAACATTGACTAAGGCAGTGTGTCCTTATAAGCATCTCTTATGAGAATGAATATTTATCTATGCCATTAATTTTAGGGACCATATAGGAATTAATATATGTTCCTACATTTATTAATCAATATTATTATTATTGGTTTTTTGAGACAGGATATCTTTGTGTAGCCTTGGCTGTCCCGGAAGGCACTCTGTAGACCAGGCTGTCCTCGAACTTACAGAGATCCACCTGCTTCTGCCTCTCGAGTGCTGGGTTTAAAGGTCCGTACCACCAACACCCAGGATTAATGACCATTGTTACACTGGTAACTTTTAAAGCCTCATTTTAGTTTTCAGTCTTGGCAGTTCAAGAGTGAAAAGGAGAAAAAAGCGATGTCAAAGCACTTAAGGATATACAGGAAGTGATCCGTATAACTAAAATAAGAAAACAAAACAGCAGCATAGGAGAAATCCATCTGCTTGAGTCGTTCACTTTCCTCTAACTCTTCTTGGGTCTAGATTCTCAGACACCTCTGATGAGCCCTAACTGTACTCAGCAATGGAAGGAACCAGCAAACACAGATCCACCCACCAGCAACCCGGCTCTCCTCGTGAGAAAGTCACCTGTTCAGAAACTTCTTTCTTAGCCCCAAACTTTTCAACTCGGTTCTGTTGGCCAAACTTCCTACTTCTCCCTTATAAGGGTACACATTTCTTTTTTTTCCCCATGATATTTATTGAGCTCTACATTTTTCTCTGCTCCCCTCCCTGCCTCTCCCCTCCCTCCTTCAACCCTCCCCCAAGGTCCCCATGCTCCCAATTTATTCAGGAGATCTTGTCTTTTTATACTTTCTACTTCCCACGTAGATTAGATCTATGTAGGTCTCTCTTAGTGTCCGTATTGTTGTCTAAATTCTCTGGGATTGTGGTTTATAAGATGGTTTACTTTGCCTTATGATTAAAAACCACCTATGAGTGAGTACATGTGATAACTGTCTTTCTGTGTCTGGGTTACCTCACTCAAAATAATGCTTTCTAGTTCCATCCATTTTCCTGCAAAATTTAGGCTGTCATTTTTTTCTGCTGTGTAGTACTCCATTGTGTAAATGTACCACATTTTTTTTTATCCATTCTTCGATCGAGGGGCATTTAGGTTGTGTCCAGGTTCTGGCTATGACAAATAAGGCTGCTATGAACATAGTTGAGCACATGCCCTTGTGGCACGATTGAGCATCCTTTGAATATATACCCAAAAGTGGTATTACTGGGTCTTGAGGAAGGTTGTTTCCTAATTTTCTGAGAAATCTCCACACTGACATCCAGAGGGGTTGTACCAGCTTGCATTCCCACCAGCAATGCAGAAGTGTTCCCTTTTCCCCACAACCTCTCCAGCATAAGTTGTCATCAGTGTTTTTGATCTTGGCCATTCTTACAGGTGTAAGATGGAATCTCAGAGTTGTTTTGATTTGCATTTCTCTGATGACTAAGGATGTTGAACATTTCCTT
>PVIU01000489.1:0-64359 GCA_004026605.1 Ondatra zibethicus | reverse complement strand
TTCTGTGCTCCATTTTTTTTATTGGATTATGTGTTCTTTTGGTGTCCAATTTCTTGAGTTCTTTGTATATTTTGGAGATCAGACCTCTGTCTGATGTGAGGTTAGTGAAGATCTTTTCCCATTCTGTAGGCTGTCGATTTATCTTGTTGACTGTGTCCTTTGCTTTACAGAAGCTTTTCAGTTTCAGGAGGTCCCATTTATTAATTATTTCTCTCAGTGTCTGTGCTGCTGGGGTTCTATTTAGGAAGTGGTTCCCTGTGCCAATGTGTTCAAGCATACTTCCCACTTTCTCTTCTATAACGTTCAGTGTGGCTGGCTTTATGTTGAGGTCTTTGATCCATTTGGATTTGAGTTTTGTACATGGTGATAGATAGGGGTCTACTTTCATTTTTCTACATGTTGATATCCAGTTATTCCAGCACCACTTTTTGAATATGCTTTCTTTTTTCCATTTGATATTTTTTGCTTCTTTATCAAAGATCAGGTGTTCGAAGATGTGTGGATTGATATCCAGGTCTTCTATTCGGTTCCACTGGTCCTCCTGTCTGTTCTTATGCCAGGGTACACATTTCTTAAAATTTCTTAGGCTTATATAAAGTTTTCCTGGCGTGTGGTAAATCAAAACTTTAAAAGAAGGATACAGTGATTGCCAGGATGAGAAGTTGGGGTCCCCAGAAAACCTCCGGTAAATGAGACCAAATGCTTTTGAATGCCCTGCGGCATTGACTACAGTGATGGCGAGACTCTCCTCAGTTAGGTTCACTTTTAGGAAAACAGTTTTGCATGATTTTTCCTGAATGTTTTTGCCTTAAATAGAAAAGTTGTTTATCAGGCCAGATCCACTAAGCTATATTCTACCTTCAGTGAAGTACCTGTGGCACCTAGACAGTCTCTGGACAAACATGTCTGGAATGTTCACTTGCATCCTTAACAAATGCTACATGGGTGGGAGGATCCAAAGTTGAAATCCAGCCTGGTCTACATGTGGAATTCCAGGTGAAGCTCGATACATAGCAAGTCCTTATCTCCATCGATGAATCAATCTAAAAATGCTTTTAGGATAATTAACTTGGGTGATAGCAGAGGGTGTAGTTTTTGAAGGGGTGAGAGGCAGCCAGGCAGCAAGGGAAACCCAGACAAACCCAGAATAACAACTTCAAACAACAAGTGTAAGATACTCCATGTTAGGTTCTTTCAAAATCAGGAGAGATGATTCTTATTCAAAATGGAGCCACACTTAGTGGCTTTTTAACTTTAAGTCAACATATGTAACTGACCACATAAAAAGCAGTTTCCCTAGCTTTACTTTGTTTTGTTGTTTTTTCTAAAGACATCACACTCAAAGGATCAAGCAATCCATTAATGAATATTTTGTTCTTGAGATGGGGAGACAAATAGAGTCTACCATAACCTAGCTTAAATCTAGCTGAAAATAAAGAACGGATGCTCAAAGAAATAAATACACTGAGACATTTAACTGTGGTCATTAACAACAACAACAAAAGTCGGCGGCCTGGAGATGGCTCGGCAGTTATGAGCACTGACTGCCCTTCCAGAGGACCCAGGTTCAATTCCCAGCACCTACATGGCAGCTCACAACTGTCTGCAACTCCAGTTCCAGTTGATATAATACCCTCTTCTGGCCTCTGCAGGCATCATACCCAAGTAGGCAACACACTCATTCAGGAAAAGAAAGAAAGAAAGAAGAAGAAGGGAGGGAGGGAGTCAGTGGTAATTCATAGATCATGTCAGGACAGAGGTCTAAAGGAAAGGTAGGTCTGCACCCATCAGTAAGTATTTGCTGAAAATATAAGCTTGGACCGGGTCCTGGGACTACACAATAGATACAGACACTGGACAACTAAAATCTGCCTTTGTCCTTGAAGAGCTCATTACCCAGAGGACAGAGACTGAAAGTTAAATAAAAAGTTACAATTGAAACATGAAGACACAAATATATACAATTTACCAAGGGAACAAAGCTATTTATAGGGACACAAAAGAAGACTGATTTCCTGTCAGAGGAAGTAAGGAGAAATGACATTTGTGCTGAAACTTAAAGACTGCTTAGTCAGATATTATTAAGAGTTAAGGCACTAAATGGTGATGTTTGAAGTCAGCTCCTTACTCACCCATACAAGTACATTATTTAGACAGGTGCTCTTGAGACAATCAGCATCCAGTAATCCCAAGCAGGTCTTTTAGCTTTGAAACAGATTGTTGCTTCTTTTTGGAGCATCAGATGAAGACATGGGCTTCTGCTAATCGACCGTGTTGTTTGAAACACTGGGATGACACTCCCTTGGGTGCAATCCTCGTGTGTCTTAGTGTTTTATTGCCATGAAGACACACCATCACCATGACAACTCTCATAAAGAAAGCATTTAATTGGGACTGGCTTACAGTTTCAGAGGTTTAATTCATTGTCATCATGGCAGGGTACATGGTGGCAGACAGACATGGTGCTGGAGAAGTAGCTAAGAGGCCTACATCCATATCCACAGGTAGCAAGAAGAGAGAGACACTGGGCCTGGCTTGAGCTTTTGAAACCTCAAAGCCCACCCCCAGTGACACGCTTCCTCCAACAAGCCCTTATCTCCTAGTCCCTGTCAAGTAGCACCTTTCCCTTATGACCAAGCATTCAAATATATGAGCCTGGGGGGGCCATTCTTATTCAAACTATCACATCATGCTAACATGTGAAGCACCAGGAACCAGAACACACAGAGGAAACTGCTGTGAGACAATGGTCTTCTACCCTGTAAAGATTTGTCACTTGCATTGCTTTAATAAAATGATGATTGGGAGCTCAGTCCATTGCTCTGATGTGAATGTGGGTCTCTGTCTCTATCTCCATCCATCGGACAAAATTTCTATGGTGATGATCAAGATATTCATCAATGTGACTATGAGACAAGGCCAGTTCAGGCACCCTCTCCTCCACTGCCCAAGTACCTAGCTGGGGATAGCCCCGTGAACACCTGGGATCCCCTCTAGAGCCAAGTCTCTTGCCAATCCCAAAATAACTCACTTAATGTAGATACTCTCTTCTACAATATCCATCCTTCCTCCATCTCCACCCTCCTACTCCCCCAAGGTTTCCTCAATCTTCCCTTCTCCCTCCCCCTCTCCCCCTTGCTCACCCCCACCTCCATTCCACCTCCACCCCTATCCCCACTCCTGTGCTTCCAACTTCCAGGAGGATCTATATATGTTTTTCTTTGGAGTCACCTTGCTATTTGGCTTCTCTAGGCTTGTGAGCTATAAGCTTAATGTCCTTTGTTTATGGCTAGGGTCCACTAATGAGTGAGTACATACCATAATCATCTTTTTGGGTTTGGGTTATCTCACTAAAGATAGTGTTTTCTATTTCCATCCATTTGCATGCAAAATTCAAGATGTCATTGTTTTTTACTGCTGAGTAGTATTCTAATGTGTATATATTCCACACTTTCTTTAACCATTCTTCCATTGAGGGGCACCTAGGTTGTTTCCAAGTTCTGGCTATTACAAATGATGCTGCTATGAACATAGTTGCACAAATGCTTTTGTAATATGATTGGGTATCTCTTGGGTATATTCCCAAAAGTGGTATTGCTGGATCCTGAGGTATGTTGATTCCCAATTTCTTGAGAAACCGCCACACTGATTTCCAAAGTGCTTCCACAAGTTTGCATTCCCACCAGCAATGGATGAGTGTTCCCCTTACTCTACATCCTCTCCAGCATAGACTATCATTGGTGTTTTTGATTTTAGCCATTCTGACAGGTGTAAGATGGTATCTCAAAGTTGTTTTGATTTGCATTTCCCTGATCACTAAGGAAGTTGAACATGACCTTAAGTATCTTTTGGCCATTTGAACTTCTTCTGTTGAGAATTCTCTGTTCAGATCATTACCCCATTTTTTTTAATTGGGTAATTTAGAATTTTAATGTCTAGTTTCTTCAGTTCTTTGTATATTTTGGAGATCAGACCTTTGTCTGATGTGGGGTTAGTGAGTCCAGTCGAAGAGCAGAAGGTGGGAGAAGATGAGCAAGGAAATCGGGACCGCGAGGGGCTGGTCCACCAGCCGAGACAGTGTGCCTGATCTAATGGGAGCTCAACAAATCCAACTAGACCAGGACTGAATGAGCATATGATCAAACCAGAATCTCTGAATGTGGCTGCCAATGGGGGCTGACTGAGAAGCCAATGATAATGGTACTGGGACCTATCTCTTCTGCATGTATTGGCTTTTTGGGAACCTACTCTATATGGATGCACGCCTTCCTAGGCTGGGAGGGAGGGGGGACGGCCTTGGGCTTCCCACAGGGCAGGGTACCCTTCCCCCTCTTAAGGAAGCAGGGGGAGGGAGGAGGGGTAATGGGGGAGTGGGAGGGGACTGGGAGAAGGGGAGGAAGTGTAAATGTTTGAATGAAAAATGAAAGAATATGGGAAAAAAATAAAAAATAAATAAAATGCTGATTGGCCAGTAGCCAGGCAGGAAGTATGGGTGGGGCAACCAAGACAGGAGAATTTTGAAAAGAGTTAGGACTCAGTCTGCAGTCATCACCAAGATGCAGGGGAAGTAAGATGAGAATGCCTTGCTGATAAAAGGTACCAAGCCATGTGGCTAACACAGGCAAGAAGTATGGGTTAATGTAGGATGTAGGAGTTAATAAGAAGTCTGAGTAGGGGCTGGAGAGATGGCTCAGCAGTTAAGAGCACTGACTGCCCTTCCAGAGGACCCGGGTTCAATTCCCAGCACCCACATGGCAGCTCACAACTGTCTGAAAAATCCAATTCCAGGGGATCTGACACCTTCACACCAGTGCACATAAAATAAAGTTAAATAAACCATAAGAAATATTAAAAAAAAGAAGCCTGAGCTAGTAGGCCAACCAGTTTATGATTAATGTAGACCTCTGTGTGTTTCTTTGGGTCTGAATGGTGGGACTGTATAGGACAGAAACCTCTATCAACAAGAAACAACAGAGTCTAGTCTCCTATCTCTTGCCTGTTGAGAAGTCAACTCATCAATAGCATGAGCAGGCAGCATTGTCCTCTTCCTGTCCCCTTTTGTTTGAGACATAGAGTGAATAGTTAAATTTTTACAACTTAAACTCACATGTGATGTAGTTCCTCATCCTATTTAAATGTTCTTTAAAAAGGGAGTAAGATCCAGCAGACTAGGGACACAATGTGAAAAGACATGGGGATGGGAGAAGATTATGACATGTTCAAAGAAACAAACACAGGATAGACTATGTGACTGCTAATCCAGGACCATTGAAGAGATTAGTAAAGCACACCAATTGCTGTGTCTGTGAGAGTGTTTCTAGAGATAATTAATATATGGGACAAGTGACAGTGGAAGTCTGGCCATAAATGTGGGTGACACCATCCAAAAGACTGGAGCTCCAGTGAGAACATTGGGAAGAGAGGAGAGCCCACCAGTGCTAACTCACTCTGCTCCCTTTTCTTTCTGGCCATCACGAGGCCAGCCACCTGTCTCCCTTGCTTTTGCCTTATTATAATGTTCTCTCTCAACACACAGAAACAATAGAGCCATGTAACCATGGACTGAAACCCTTAAAACTGCGAGCTGAAATAACTGCTTCTTCTGGTCATTCATTTCCTCCGACTTTGGGTACCATGATGAAAAGTGAATAACCCAGGACACAAAGAGATTGACAAACGAGGGATACATAACTTCTCATGCCTTAGAAGAGTTAGAGTTCAGTCATGGAACTATTTGATAATTTGAAGATACAGTGTATTTTAGGGACAATTATATTTTTAAAAAGATCATTTTCAGTCCCAGTCCAGCTTAGCTGGCTTTGGTGAGCTCCCATTAGATCAGGCACACTGTCTCAGTAGGTGGATCAACCCCTCGTGGTCCTGACTTCCTTGCTCATATTCTCCCTCCTTCTGCTCTACAACTGGACCTTGGGAGCTCAGTCCAGTGTTCCCATGTGGGTCTCTATCTCTATCTCCTTCTGTCGCAGGATGAAGGCTCTATGGTGATATTCAAAATAGTCATCAGTCTGACTATGGGACAAGGACAGTTCAGGCACCCTCTCCTCCACTGCCCAGGGTCCTAGCTGGGGACATCCCTATGGACATCTGGGGACCCCCTCTAGAGTCAAGCCTCTTGTCAACCCCACAATGCCTCCCTTAATTATCTTCTTCCCTGCTCCCATATCTATCCTTCCTTCATCTCAACCATCCCACTCCCTCAAGCTCTCCCCAACCCTCCCCTTCTTCCTTCTCTCTCCCCTTATCTCCTTCCCCCACCCCACCCCCACCCCCATGCTCCCAACTTTTGCCTGGTGATCTTGTCTGCTTCCAATTTCCAGGAGGATCTATATATGTTTTTTCTTTAGGTTCACCTTATTACTTAGGTTCTCTAGGATCGTCAACTATAGGCTCAATGTCCTTTGTTTACTGAGAAGCCAATGATAATGGCACTGGGATTTATCTCTACTGCATGTACTGGCTTTTTGGGATCCTAGTCTATTTGGATGTATACCTTCCTAAGCCTGGATAGAGTGGGGAGGACCTTGAACTTCACACAGGGCAGGGTACCCTGCCCTCTCTTAGGACTGGAGGGTGAGGGGAGATGGTGGGGGATGGAGCAGGAGGGAAGTGGGAGGAGGAGAGGAAGTGGAAATTTTGGTTCCTATTATTTATAAAGTAATAAAAAATTACCAGAGGAAACAATCATTTTCATGTTATAATAAGGATAAAGACAACAATTTTGTGAGGTTGTACTTTTAGGCTTTGTATGAGGTAGATAGATAGATGATAGATAGATAGATAGATAGATAGATAGATAGATAGATAGATAGATAGATAATAAGTAGATAGATAGTAGAGATACATTGATATGTAGATAGATGATAGAGATAGGTAGATGATAGATGATAGATAGATAGATAGATAGATAGATAGATAGATGGATGGAGATAGATAGATGGATAGATGATGGATAGAGATAGATAGATGGATAGATGGCTAGAGATAGATAGATGTTAGATAGATTATAGACAGAGATAGATAGATAGATGATAATTAGATAATAGATAGATAATAGATGATAGATAATTACAAATGGGTGTTATTATACACATATAAAACTATTTAGAAAAACAACCTGCAGTCTAGAATTAAGGCATATTGATTTCCTAGGTTTCCTTCGAGGAGGACACCAGTTGAGGACAGTGGTTTGCAATTTTCCCTAAGTTAGAGACTTAGGGAACTCTGGAGGTGGGGGTCCTACATGCAGCCTGAGGTTTTGTTTGGTTTCAAGAAAGGATCTCACTGTGTAGCACACACTATAGGTCTTAGTCATTGTTCAACTGCTGTGAAGAGACACCATGACCAAGGCAACTCTTATAAAGAAAACATTTAATTGAAGGTTTGCTTACAGTTTCAGAGGTTTAGTATATTATCATCATAAGAGGGGCATGGCAGGAGCATGGTGGCATTCACAGTATTGGAGAAGTAGTTGAGAGTTATATCCTGATCCACTGGAAGAGGAGAAACAGTGAGAGCCTGGGCTGGTCATGGACTTTTGAAATCTCAAAGCCCATCTGCAATGATATGCTTCCTCCAGCAAGGCCACATTTCCTCATCCTTCTAATCTTTTCAAATAATAGAGTGTACTGCTTGGCGACCAAACATTCAAATATAGGAGCCTATAGTGGCCATTCTTATTCAAACTTCCACACTAGTCTAGAAACTAGTAAGTCCAGGCCAACTTCAAACTCATGGCAATCCTCCTGTGTATCAAACTCTCTTTTGCTCTACCAACCAGCTCCCAAATCATGACATGGAGATTTATTATTAGCTATGAATGTTTGGCCTTATCTAATGCTTGCTTCACTAGCTCTTACAACTTATTAACCTGTTTTTCTTTATCTACATTTTGCCTCGGGGCTTTTTACCTGTCTTTTATTCTGTATGTCCTACTCTGTGTCTGGCTGACTGCTGGCTACCTGGTTGGCTGGCCCCAGGTGTCTCTTCCCTAGTTCTCTTCCTTCCCTTGAGCTAGCTTCGTTCTACTTATTCTCTCTGCCTTCTAGCTGTGCCTATCCCTCTACTGCCTAGCTATTGGCTGTCTGGCTTTTTATTAGACCAATCAGGTGCATTAGGCAAAAAAGCAGTGCATCTTTACATTGCTGAACAAATGCAACACAAACAAATGTAACACATCTTTGCCTAGTTTAAATAATATTACAACAGTCCTGCCTCTCCTCTCCCAAGTTCTAAGTTTACAGGCATGAGCCATCACATACAACTCTAGTCTAAGCTTTAAGAAGCCCTCCAGATGATGCTGATGCTGCTAAATTTGAAGGATTACTGGTCAGAAAATATTGGAAGAAAGCACATTTCTAAACTGAAAAGATGGCATTAGTAATGACAGGGTAAGGCAGAGCTAAGGATGGTCTAGGAAAATGGGACCCAACTTTCCAATATACTGATGCACAGGACTTTGGTTAAGTGTTTGGAAGTGAGATTAGAGAAACTCAACAAGTGATGTTTCAATTATTTTCAAACATTTCCCTCATTCCAAGATCCCCTGTGCCTAGAACATCACAGCATGAGATCGTGTAGGCAAAACAACCAAAGTTTTGAGTGAGTCAGTAAATGATTTAAAGTTCAGGTTAGATGGCTGAGTAATGGGGAGTGTTTTCCAAGATGGAGGACATCTATTCTTGGTTTTAAACAGTGATAAGTGAAGGGAAAAGAGATATATTCACCTTTTTCTCCTGCTCTGGTGCCTGCAGTGTTTTAGACTCATGATCTCATTTTGTCTCATGACATTGTTTTTGGTGTTTTTAGACAAGCCCTCATATATCTCAAATGGACCTCAAACTCCTTATGTTACTGAGGATGGATGACCATGAACTTTTGATCTCCCAGGCTCTATTAAATGGCTTGGATTAAAGTCTGTTGAACAAGCCCTCTCTCAACTGAGTTACATCCCAAGCCTAACAAATTCCTGTCATCAACCTTGTAACCAATTTTTTAGTTATAGGAATTTATGGGGCCTGGTATGATAAGTTGGTCCATGTATAAAACTAGTAATGATTAAATTACTACAATTAATATTCCTCCATCTCCCAAAACATTTTTGAAAATTTATGATTAAAACACACTAACTCCATATTCATGGAGTCTGCTGTTGTAAACAATTGAGGCTCCCCAGAGAAAAGCAATGAGGCTTGAGTCTAACCTAGACAATGAGCCACAACTATCCCTACCCTGTAGAACCAGGAGTTCTGGTTTGAATTCTGACCAGACTTTATAGACTAGAAAATTCCCAGATGATTAGAAAATGTCAGAACTTTGCAGCTTCCAAAACATTCCATAGATTTCTTTTTCTTCTTTTGTGGCAGAAGTGTTGATTAAAGTCGAGCAGGATGTCATGCATGCAAGACAAGCGCTCTACTACTCAAATTATTTCTTTTAAGAGAGAAACCATGAAATAGAGCAGAGAAGCCAGAAAGTTCTATGTCCCAATCTTGACTTTGTCACTCCTCCTATGCTAGCAGATGGACACAGCATCTGTGAAATGGAGGTAACAGGAACAGGAATGGGGCTGCTACGAAAGTCAAAGCACAGGGCAAAGTGCCGGTGCAAAATCGGAGTGCCCTGATGCTGAGGTTTTGCTCGTTTGGATTTTTGGTGTTCAGCTGGGGAGTGAACCTAGGGCCCTGTACATGCTAGAGTGAGCATGTCTAAGCTATATACCCAGCCTATTTCATGATTCTAGAGACAGCGTATTGTATGAGCTCTTGTAGGTGACATGACAGTGGACCATATAGATCCTTAAGTCACTTAAGAACCCGTGAGATGGCTCAGGAGGTAAAGGCAGTTGCCAGTATGCTTGGTAAAGTGAGTTTCATCCCCGAAACCCATGGTGGAGGGAGAGAACCGACTCTTGTGGGTTGTCCTCTGATCTCTACACACGTGTGCACCATGGCATACATGCATATGAACATACACACACAAATAAGTAAGTGTAAAAAGATTAAAAAAAAAAGAAGTCACAAGATAATTCTTCAGCAAGTATTACATGTGGCCTAAAGAGTTTTGCTTTTGCCTACTAATCCTACCTCCTCCTTTAAGGCAGGCTGACATTTATACTGTTCACATTCAGAAGAATCCCTTTCTGTCTGTCATTAACCCATCCACAATGGCTGTCCACTCCAGGTTTGAAAGCTCCATTCATAGAGTTTGTTTTTAATTGTTTCAATGTTTGCTTGTTTTTTAATCTGTAACTTTGGGGCTGAAGAGATGGCTCATTGGTTAAAGCTCTTCCAGAGATACTGATTTCAACTCCCAGCAACCACATGGTGGCTCACAACCGTCTGTAATGGGATCTGATGCCCTCTTCTGATGTGCCTGAAGACAGAGCACTCATGTACATAAACAAATAAATCTTTTTTAAAAATCTGTAACTTTTACATGATTTCCTCTCCTTTTTAAGTTCAACAGCATTAGGTTTGGGCACGGGAAGCAGAAGCTAAAGTCCTTGGAAGAAATGATTTCAAAGAGATTTACTATTCCAAAAGTGAAACCAAAGAAAGGTGGGTTTGCAAAGGAAAGAAAACCATTTGCTCTGACCTCATGCCTCTTTCCCTACACAGAGGGCCTTAGAAGGAGCCAGGGCCGCCTCTCACATCAGTAGTCCCAGCACTCAGGAAGCTGAGGTGGGAGAATTCCGAGTTCAAGGCAAGCCATGGCTCGCTCAGGAGCCCCTTCAAAGAACCGCCATAGGACTGGGGGTGTAGCTCAGTGGTAAAGTGCTCACTTAGAATGTCCGCGCGCAGAATTAGAATTCCCAGCAGTTAAAAACAAAATGAGGGTGTAGAGTGGAGGGCTCATGGCTTCCGTACGCTTTCTGGACCTGAGTATCGCTGTTTCTGTCCCTGTGTATTAGTTACTTTTCTCACTGCCTTGACGAAAATGTCCGACCACAGCTACTGACGGGAGGAAGGGTTTACTTTGGGTCACAGTTTGTGAGTACATCGCATCGTACTTGGGGTAGGGATGGCAGCCGGAATGTGAGGCAGCCAACCACCCTGCCGTAACTGGGAAGCAGCGGGAGATGGGTACTGGGGCGCAAGTTCTTTTTCTCCTATTTATTCAGTCTGGGACCCGAGCCTACGGTGCCACCCACTGTTAGGGTGAATGTTCCTACCACAAAGTAACCTAGTTTAGAAAATCTCTAACAACTCTAACAGATATGCCACAGATTTGTTTTCTAGGTGTTCCTAGATTCTGTCAAGTTGACAATCATTATTAATCTTCACGGTTTTTTGTTTGTTTGTTTGTTTTTTAGACAGGGTATCTGTGTAACAGTCCTGGCTGTTCTGGAACTTGTTGTAGACCAGGCTGGCCTCGAACTCACAGAGACCCACCCATCTCTGCCTCCTGAGCGCTGGGATTATAGACATGAACCACCACTACCCAGCTACCTCCACATTCTTGAAAAACAAGGTCTGAATGACACAAACACCTTTATCACAGAGTGATGGGGTGTGGGATGCTGTTTCCATGGGCAGCAAATGTAACTGAGGATCAGCACAGTCTGTGAAGCATAGACACATCTGTGGGAGGTGTTTTGAGTGCGGATGAAAGCAATTTAGAGTGAAATTATTTTGGTGTAAAGACCTTTTCCCAAGTTCTGAAATAAAATCTTCTTCCTGGTCAGATAAGCAATGGTTGAGTTCTCTGACCAAATAAATCTTCAACTTTCCCCAGTCAATTTTGCAGTAATGGGAGATGAAATGAGTCATTTCCTTTTTCCCCAACATGAACTAGAACAAATTGTGCTCTTCCCTGTGTCTTGACACACACACTGGCTTCATGTAAAGCTCTAACCAGAGTTAGCAGAGTTAGCAGAGTTAACAGTAGTTAGTGGTGCTTTTTCCCTGTCGTTGATAAGGATGATGGGTGATTTCATTCTTTTCCTTCTTTCTTTCCTTTTCTTTCTTTTTTTTTTAATTTGTGGCTTTGTTTTTTGTTTATTTTGTATTTTGGTTTTTTTATTTTATTTTTGAGACAGGGTTTCTCTGGGTAGCTCTGGATGTCCTGGAATTCACTCTGTAGACCAGGCTGGCCTTGAACTCACAGAGATTTGCCTGCTCCTGCCTCTGCCTCCCAAGTGCTGGGTTTAAAGGTGTGTGCCACCACCACCAGGTGATGGGTGATTTCTTACTATAAAGCTCCAATCCAAAGAGATGACATTTGATATGGAGCTTATAGGGGTTGTGATTTGATCTTGAGATTTTAGGAAATTTGTTTTCTTTTTCTTGGTTTTCTTTTGTTGGTGCTGGGGATGGAACTTGGGGACCAATACACACTATGAATGTGCTCTACTACAGGGCCATACTTCTGACTCAAGGATGACATTGAGATCAAGTGCAGATCACCCTTGTGTTCTTAGGATCTGCCCATTTCTTTAGGCTCTGAATCATTAACTGGGATTGCAAGAACAAGCGCCCCAGATCCTGCCTCTCCTTCTCAGTGGTGAACTGAAGGGAAAAGTCACACTGGCTACCCTCACTGTGATCATCTCTCCAGCCATTCACACTTACAGCCTTTGCCAGCTGCACTGTGTTGTAACTTTTGACACTTATACAGGCAGTTTCTCACATGGACATATGCTGTTTTTTCCCTCAGAGGAAAAGAGGTCCAACCTCAAGCATGCCAGCTGGCCATTGCTAGCTATAATCTCTAGGTCCCACAGCAGGAAAATTGACTATAGTGAAACGGGAGTAAGTAACCTCTCCTTGCTAACAATTCCTCGTCCTCCTCCTTCCTCCTTCCCCCTCCTCTTCCTCCTCTTCCTCTTCCTCCTCCTTTCCCCTTCTCTTCCCCTCCTCTTCTTCCTCTCCTCTTTTCTCCATCTCCTTCCTGTTCCTTTTTCTCTTCCTCCCTTCCTCCTCTTCCTTTTTCTCCTCCTCTTCCTCCCACCTCTGCTTTCTCCCCTTCCTCTTCTCCTTCCTCTTTCTTCCTACTCTTCCTCCTGTACTCTACCAAAATGGTATCAGATAACTGCCATAAATTTGTCAAGCATCCTCAAGAAAACCATCTTGAGATTCTTAAGTGAATACACCTGCTCCTTAGACTTGTCCACTGGTTCACAGGAACATACCATTGAAAAAGATGGCATCATATTGAACAGATTTTATGTTTATTGACTGCTCCTAGCCGTGCTCTATTGAGCTGTGTGTGCTTTGTAAAGCTTAGCACCACGAGACATAAAACACATCCTTTGGAGCTTATTGACTCCTGCTCTTGGAAAACACTGGCAGGAGACTATAGGTCAGGAGCCTGTCCCTGCCGCAGCAAGGTCTCTATTGATGCCTAGGAATACCATCCACACACAAAGATCACTTGCATTTCCCAAATGCTCCTCAATGTCGTGTTACCATTGGGTTTGAAGGAGGTATTTTTGTTGTTGTTGCTGCTCTCCTGTGTCTTGGAATTGAAATGAGAAATGAAAGAAAAAGTAATAAAATAAAATGAAGTATCTCTTGGAACCTAATATTTTTATTCTATTGGTTTTTAGAACTGCCAGGAGATGCATAAGACAAACTAGAGAGAGTTTTGTAATGAGCCTAAGAGTTCTTAAAATGCCATATGTACTCTTATCCCTTTATGCCTGCGGGGTTAGGTCCAAGACTCATTTGGATCCAAAACCCATGTGTTCAGATCCCTTCTATGAAATGACATAGTGCTTTCTTCTAACCTCTGCCTTTGAAGAATCTCTAGCTGGCATGCTATCCAATGCACTGTAAATGCTGTGTGGATGGCTGTGCTTCTCTGGGGCAAGATGACGAGAAAGTTTCCGCATATGCCTTGTACAGATGTAATTATTTAGGGAGTTATAAACATTTTTTAATTTCTGCTTGCAAAACCTACAGATATAGTCAATTCTGTTATCTACATAACATAGTAAAAGCAAGGAAAATAGCAGATTTGAGTGTAATTGCCACTAGTGCAATAGACGGCATCTAATATTCAGAACGCGAACTGGTCTTAAGTCACCATAGTGACAGCAGAGGGTGCTACAGTTGGTGCTCAGCAGCAAAATCTTAAGGAGAGAAGGCCAAATGGCCGCTGCCAGGGACTGACTGGGAGGAGGGATGGGGTTAGAGTTCCAAGTGTGCACGGTTATGGTGTTTTCCAGGGGGAGAGAATTATTGAGATGGTGGTGATAATGGTGACAGGCCATTCTGAGTATCTAATGCCACTGAACTGTGCCCTCTGATGGCTAAGATACTAAATAGTATGTTACATGTATTTCAGCACAATGAAAAAATTTTTAAGTGAAGTGCTTTTGTTTCTGATCCAATTGCTTCAATCCAGTCATTCTTGGTGCCTTGTTCTTGCCTTCTGCCTGCAAACACTGTCCTCAGTGTTCACCTCAGACCAAGACCTGGCCTTTAAGCCCCGAAGTTGCCCTAGAGCACAGCTTTTGGCTGCTTCCAGCCACAGTAGCCTCCACTTTAAGGAGCAGCTTTGGGTCCTGTTTCTCACCATGACAGTCTACTGAACTTACCCTGATCCTCAGAGCACGAGCCAATAGCGAAGTGCTGCTAGAACTAAACCACCCCTCCATACAAAGACAGCAAACTATGAGAGCAAACATCGTGCTCTGTATTAGGATTTTTCTTCTTTTCTTTTCTGCCTCTGGCATGCTAGGCCAGTGTTCCTATCTGAGCCACATCCTCTGGCCTAGAATCTCTTTATACGGTCATATCCAATGTCACTTCTTTTTTGAAATAGGTCAACTTTCACTGTCCTCAAAGTTAAGACATGTTAGACTTTGGGTTCCATCCTCAGCAACTGGCCAGTGTTCAGGCAATAGAGTTAGTGGGAGAGAACATTTTCTGAGTAACGTAAGACAGCAGTGATGGGAACGTTAGCTGTGTTTGGCTTTGGAATAAGCTTTGAAGACAGATTTCTATTTACATATGGGTAGATTCGATCTCAGAATAAAATCAGATGGAGACATAATTCAAGAGAGTTGGGAAGCTACCTTGCCCGCTAAGTCAGACACTGTGTCCCCAGTCCACTGCCTGCCAATGCTGGCTAGCCAAGATGCCAGTGTTCCCTGTGCCTGCCTCAATGTCTGCCTCCCAAATCTTCCTGACTCTAGTGCCTATGCTGTGTTTTGTTTTAAACTCAAAGGGCTTCCCTTTCTAATTCCTAAATTCCATAGAGGAAGCTCTTCATAAAAATGAAACATTGGCCGGCCGGTGGTGGCGCACGCCTTTAATCCCAGCACTTGGGAGGAAGAGGCTGGCGGATCTTTGTGAGTTCGAGGCCAGCCTGGACTACAAGAGCTAGTTCCAGGACAGGCTCCAAAGCTACAGAGAAACCCTGTCTCAAAAAACCAAAAAATAAAATAAAATAAAAAAAATGAAACATTGAAAAGTAGGGTTGATTTTTGAGAACAACACAAATGTTGATAAAAAACCAAAAGGGAGCTGTGGCTCAAGAGTGTGACCTAGGGGAACTGTGGGAGGCGAGTGCTTGCACACCTGGCAGAGGATCATCACGGGTGTGACCTAGGGGAACTGTGGGTGGTGAGTGCTTGCACACCTGGTAGACAGTCATCACGAGGAAGAGTTTCACTTTGTGGGCTACTGAAGACTGGAAGACTGGCTTCCTGTTTCTACGTGGTGTATTTTTTTCACTTTTAATTTTACTTGTCTTTAATTATTTATTTATGTATTTTATGTACATGGGTATTTGGTCTGCATGAAAGTCTAGGCACCACATGCATTTCTGATGTATGTCAGAGCTAGAAGAGGGTGCCTGATGCCCTGGAATTGGAGTTACAGACAGTTGTGAGATGCTCTGTGGGTGCTGAGTATTGAACCTGGGTCCTTTGGAAAAGCAACCAGTGATTTTTCTGAAATACTTCACCAGCTGTCTTTATTTGGATTGTTTTGTTTTGTTTTGCTTTGCTTCTGGGGATTTTTGGTTTTGTTTTGTTTTTGTTTTTTGTTTGTTTGTTTTTGTTTTTTTGAGACAGGATCTCACATATCCCTGGCTGGTCTCAATTTTACTGTGGAGTCAGAGATGAGCTTGTGTTCCTGACCATACTTCCTGAGGGCTGGAGTGACAGGCATGCACCATCCCGTTTATGTAGTGATAGGACCGAGCCTAGGACTCCATGTGTGCCAGGCAAGCACTGTAGCAACTGAGCGGCATCCCCAGCATATAGTGTTGTAGTTAATGGAGTAATGCTGATACTTATAAGCTGTGGGAGTTTAGGGCAGTTAGCTTAGTGTTGGTTTTGAGCAAGATTAGTCATAAACGAGGCTTGGGGAAGTACATAGATTGATAGAAATGGGTTAATTTAAGTTATAAGAGCTAGCTAAAAACAAACTTAAGCTATTAGCCAAGGATTTATGATTAATAATAAGTCTCTGTGTGGTTATTTGGGGGAGTAGCTGACGGGACATAAAAGTCCGCCTACAATTTAGAATGTGTGTGTGTAGGAAGGATGAGTACGTGTGTGTATGTGTCTGTGTGTGTATGTGCGTGTGTGTGTGCATGTGTCCATCCATGTGTGTGTGTATGTGTGTGTGTGTGCACGTGTGTGTGTGTGTGTGTGTGTGTGTGTGTGTGTGTGTGTGCACGCGCGCACAGATACCCATGGAGGCCAGGGAGCACAGGGATCTCCTGGAGCTGGAGTTATGGGTTGTTATGCGCCTCTCTGGGGGAGGGGAGGTGCTGGAAACGGAACCATGGGCTCTGGATGGACAGGAGATGCTCCTAACTGCTGAGCCATGTCTGGTTCCCAGGAGAAAAGCTTTAAACACACTCACTAGTCACATAAAGTTTGCAGGGTTCTCCCCTTCCATTCTGCGTGTGATTCACCCTTCTTTAATTTAGTGTGGGCTTGAGGGCCTTCCTGGAGTGGCTTCTTGTGACACTGCCCCCTACAACAAGGCAGATGACTTGATTGCTGGGCAGCACAGCTTGCAGCTTTGCATCCAAAAGGCTAGGGGTCCATTGAGCATACCCACCTTGATGCCACCATTAACTTGGAGATTTTTGTGCCTGAAGCACCGTCCCACAGCCCCAGAGACAGCTCCTGCATTCACCTTGTGACACCTTCCTTGATTATCTGGATCCTCTGGACAGCCCACTCTAGTCCAAGTCTGACAGAATTCAATTCCCATATTTATTCCAAGCATTAGCTTAGTTCTTAGCTATGCATTTTCATTTTAGCCTCTATTTTGCATATCTTATTTATTTCTAAAGATTTATTTTATTATTTATGTGTGTGTGAGTGTGTGTAGTCTACACACCCTCTACACACATCTATATGTGTGTGTGTGTTGGGGGGTGCTCTTAGACCAATAAGGCTGTCAGAACCCTGTAGTTGGAGTTGCAGGCATTGGTGAGTTGGCCTGTGTGGGTGCTAGGAACTGAATTCTCCTCTCTGCAAAGCAGCGAGTGCTCTTTACCACAGAGCCATCACTCAGATCCTGATTATTTTTTTAAATTTTTATTTATATTTCTAGGTCTAAGTGGATTATAAGCTGCTTGAGCTCACATGACAAGTGAGACTGGCTCATGTCACTGTAAGAGTGACAGGGATGGAACGGCTGCTTGTGTGTGTTTTCCTTGTCCCCACATATACACCAACACACAAAAGCAATCAGCATGTGCTTAGCACAGGACTAACCATGAGTATTCTTAGAAGGGAGTTTTGCTCAAGGGGATTTTCCTCTGTTTCAGTACTGTTGTTGGTAAGAAGATTTTTAAGATCACAGGAAATCACCAAGACTCATCATAGTCAACACCTGTGGAATGAATGAAGGCGGAGAGAGGACTGAGCTGGAAGCAGAGAGAGTGGGCATGCCAGTCCTATTCCGTGGACAGCACACGAGCAGGGCACAGTGATCCCCGGACTTACTGCAACCCAGCAAGATCCACATTACCTGTCAAAGAAATTACCATTGCAGTTGAAAACAACAAGCTGGTAATTGATTGGCAGGTAATTTAATTTATATTTATCTCGACTATAGAACTATCTGGAGTTTTGTAGTTGAGATATTATGTGTGTGTTAATTGCTGGTAATTGTGACTCCAAGAATGTACATCGGTAAGGGACTAGAGATGGCCTACTAGTTAAGAGCATTGCTGCAGTGACCCCAGGCTCAGTTCTGAACACCCACATCAGATTGCTCACAGCTACCTTTAACTTCAGCTCCAGAGGCCACAACACACATTTTTGTGCACTGTAAGCACTTGCACTCAATACAGACAAACACACTTCATGTAAACATATAGAAATACATAAAAGTAAGTGAATTAATTTTTTTCAGAGGGCTAGAGAGATGACTCATTAACTAAGTGAACTTGCTACTCTTCCAAAGAACCCAGGTTTAACTCCCAGAGCTCACATGGTAGTTCACAACCATCTGTAACTCCAGTCCAGGGCATCTTATGGCTTCTCACTTCTGAGGGCACCAGGCACACATGTGATAACCAAACATACAAGCAAAACACAAACACACACACAAAAGTTAAAACTAAATGAAATCTTTAAAAAGTTTTAAAAGAATACACACACACACACACACACACACACACACACACACACACACACACATTTACTTTTTGAGAACCTGGAGTGCCATGATGATTTGAACACATCTAGCTATGGCAGAACATTGTGGCAACTGGCTCGTATAAAGTTGAAAAGAGATTTTATGTGTCACTTTTTCTATTGCTGTGGCAAAATACCTAAAAGAAAACAAATCAAGGAAGCAAAGGTATAAAACTGGATGTTTCTCTCCTGTCTACCAGTTCCCAAATAACCACTCAGAGGCTCAATATTAATTACAAACTGCTTGGCCTATTAGCTCAGGATTATAATTAACTAGCTCTTACAATGAAATTTACCCCTTTCTATTAGTCTATATTTTACCATGAGGCTCATGGCATGTTACCTCACATGCTGTTTCCCTGGGAGCTGTGACTTCTCCCTGGCTTTGCCCTTCTTATCCCTGTATCTCTGCTTGGATTTTCCACCTGGCTCTATTCTACCTGGCTATTGGCCAAATTGGTTTCTTTATTAACCAATAGTAATAAAACAGATTTACAGCATACAGAGGGGTTGTCCCACAGCATTGGTTTGTTTTCAGCTCACAGTTTGAGGGAACAGTACACCATGGCAGGGAAGGTATGGTGGCATGCACGGAACACAGCAGGTCACATGACATCCATAGGCAGGAAGCAGAGAGAGGCCAGTGCTGGAGGTCTAATGAGCTTTCCCATCTTCTTTCCCCTGTTATTCAGTCTAGGCACCCAAGCCTCACTTGGGGTAGGTCTTTCTTTCTGAGCTAAGTCTCTCTTGAGATTCCCTCATAGAAAAGCCAGAAAAATGTCTCCAGAGTGATCCCAAATCCAGTCAAACTGACAATGAAAACAAACCAATATAGCCACCCTGAGTCGATTTTTGGTAAAAGATATTTTTTGAGAACATACTATATATCAAACCAGTGTAGGTGCTGGGGTTACATCAACACATAGGACAAACATTGGTAGATGAAAGACATCTCAAACTATAAAAACAAGCATATTTAATATACATTCTGTCAGTAAAATGTCCAGTGGAGTAAAAGAAATCAGGGTGTGCTGACTAGTTTTAAGTCAGCTTGGCATAGATAGGGTTACCTAAAAGGAGGGAACCTCAACTGAGAAAATACCTCCGTAAGATTAAATGCATTTTCTTAGTGATTGATGGGGTAGGACCCAGTCCATTGTGGGTGATTCCATTCCTGGGCTGTTCCTGGGTTCTACAAAAAAGCAGGATGAGCAAGCTACGATGAGCAATCCAGTGAACAATACTCCTCCATGGCTTCTGCATCAGCTCCTACCTTCTGTCCTCATTCCCTTCAATGATTGACTATGATCTGAAAATGTAAGCCATGAAGACTTTCCTCCCCAGCATGGTTTTGGTCATCGTGTTTCATCACAACACTATAAACCCTAACTAAGATAGAAATTGGTACCATAATTATGGGGTATTGCTGTGACAGACCTGGGGAGGATTGCAGAAGGACTTTGGAACGTACGACTGGAAAAGTACTGGGTATTCAGACTGTGGCAAGCTGTTCTGTGGCAGCTTGGAAGATAAGAATGTTGAGCAATGCAGGTGATGGAGGCCTGGCTTACCAAGTTTCAGAGGGAAGTTTAAGAGTCCTTTAAAGAACCTTGATGTGGGATTCCCTCTGTATGCTATGTATGCTATGAATATGTTTTATTACCATTGGTTAATAAAGAAGCTGTTTTGGCCAATAGCTTAGCAGAGTAAAGCCAGGTGGGAAATCTGAACAGAGATATATAGAGAGAGTAGGTGGAGTCAGGAATACTACATGTAGCTGCTGAAGGAGAAAGACACCCAGAAACTTTAACAGTAGGCCACAGCCTTGTGTCAATACACAGATTAACAGAAATGGGTTAATTTAAGATGTAAGAGTTAGCCAGGACTATGCCTAAGCTATTGGCGAAGTAGTGTTGTAATTAATACAGTTTCTGTGTGATTATTTGGGTCAGAGCTGGGAAATGAATGAGCAATCTCCGTTTACAGAATCTGTTTACAGGGCATTTTGCTATTTTGAGATTAAAAAAAAAATCTGTGGTTCTGGCTAGCTGGGTCTAAAGAATCAATTGTGGTTAACAATAAACCAGAATCACTGAAGTAAAACCTTTACCTTACTAAGACAATTAATGTTGGTCAGCTGGGGTTGAAGAATCAGCTGTGATTAAGAAGAGACCAGCACCATTGAAGTCTTCTGGGAAATGTTTCCTCAGAGTCAGCACACAATTGTTGTGTTGTGGTGACCAAGGTTGTACCTGGCACTGGAAGCCAAACTTGGAAGTGTAAGAGTCACCCATGTGGTATTGGTTTTGAAGGCAAGAAGAGGTCATGGAGAGCAGCTGAAGCTTGACATGTGGCTGGGCTGGAGTCCCTGAAGACAGCCCAGGAGATGCTATTGGTGAAAATGCAGCCCAGTTACTGCCAGAAACCCAGAAGTTTTGGAGATGCCAGGACCATGAGATGACCACCAAGAACAGCAGCAGCAGTGGAATGGGGCCAACCAGAGCCTAGAAGACAATCTGTGTTATAGAAGGCAGAACCAGAGAAATAACTCAGGCCCTTTAGAGGAGCCCAGAAGATTATGCATGGAACCCAGACATTGAACGTGTAGTTATTTACACAGTTGGAATTTGGTTTTGCTTTGAATGGATTATTACTGTGCTCTGGATCTTCCCTTCTGAAGGAAGAAAGTATTTAACTCTTTTTATATTTTACAAGAACACACAGTTAAGAGATAGTCAAATTTTAGACTTTGGATTTTAAAAGAGATTAATTATTTTAAAGAGACAGAATTTTTAGCTGTTGGAAATTTTAAAGACTGAAGTACTTCTAAAATTAAAAATGCTTGTATGTTAATGTTGATGTTTAATGTGTGATCTTGGGGAAGAACAAGAAATGAAAGGTTATAGTTTAACAGCAATGTGCCTGGGTGTTAAACTGACAAAGAATCAATTGTGCTGGCTCGTTTCATGTCAACTTGATATGAGCTAGAGTTATCTAAAAGGAGGGAACCACAACTGAGAAAATGCCTCTGTAAGATATGGCTGTAAGGCATTTTCTTAATGATTGATGGGGAACAGCACAATCCATATGGATGGTGCCATCCTTGGCTAGTGGTTCTGGGTTTATAGGACAGCAGGCTTCACAAGTCATGGGGAGCAAGTAAGTAAGCAGCACTCCTCCATGGTTTCTGCATCAGCTCTGGTCTCTATGTTTCTGTCCTGTTTGAGTTACTGTCTTGACTCCCTTTGATGATGGAGGGTGGTATATAAGTGTAAGCCAAATAAAGCTTTCCTCCCCAAGTTGCTTTTGATCATGGTGTTCCATCATAGTAATAAAAATTCTAACTAAGTCACTGGTCAAGAGCATTAAGGATGGCAAGAGGCATATGACCTAATCAGCAAACATGCTAAAAGAAGGCTTCTTTGCTGAGGCAACAGCTGACAGAGACCTGAAGTATGTGCCTACAAAGGCAGAGGATGGAGTGGAACATGCAGAAAAGCCCTGTCATACAGCTAGCATAATGTGTATGTAAAACTGAGAAGATCTGTTTGGCTAAAGTGTGGGAAGAGGAAGGACGGTAGCAGTTGGGATGCAGGTCATGCAAGGCCTTATATGCAGATTGTATTCCAGGTGTTTTAAAAAACTGTGGATGCCGGGCTGGAGAGATGGCTCAGAGGTTAAGAGCACAGGTTGTTCTTCCAGAGGACCTGAGTTCAATTCCCAGCAACCACATGGTGGCTCAAACCATCTATAGTGAGATCTGCCTGCAGGCAAACATGTAGACAGAACACTGTGTACATAATAAATAAATAAATCTTTTAAAATAAAAGGTGACAGACTTAATGGTTGTTCCTAGTGTACACGCAAATAAATCTAAATAACCCAGACAAAATTTAAAAAAAAAACTGTGAAGCAGAAAAGTGGACAGACTGTTAATTTTAGAGATGATTCTGACACGTGTGTGTTGGGGTTGGAAGGAGGGAGACAAGAGAGTCTTGCTATAGTCCTCATGTGGTCATGATAGCATAGCTGATGTGAAAGCCATAAAAATGACAAAGATTGGTTGAGTTCAGAAAACATCTTGAATACAGTACTTTGCTGTGCATTAGATGAGCGACACTGGGAGAGAAAGAGAGGAATGTTGTCTTCCTCAGCAGTAAACTTAAGATAGTCACCAAAACAGAGCAGGATGCACCAACATTAATCAAGGTTAAGGTGAAAGACAGGCGGTTTGTGTAACAATAACCTACACTCAAAGCAACCAATTAGTGTGTGAACACTATCATTAGTTAACAAATAAATGCTTGAATGGATATTGTCATTTCTTCCAACATTTTGTTATGTGCCCCTGCATGGTCTATCCATAGATATCTATAGATATAGGGTGTGATTGTGTGGATAAATATGCCTCTCCAAAATTCATATGTTCAAACATAAAATCCAATGTGATGGTTTTAAGAAGGCTTTGTTCTCACAAATAGAATTGGTGTTTTTAGACAAGCCCTTTAGAGTTGGCTATGATGGGATGCATTGGGTCTTAGCACACAGGCAGATATGGTGCTGGAGAGTTCTACATCTAGATCAGCAGGGAGTAGGAAGAGAGAGTGAGCCAACTGGGCCTGGCTTGAGCTTCTGAAACCTCAAAGCCCACTCCCAGTGACACACTTCCTCCAAGGCCACACTTCCTAATAGTGCCACTCTCTATGAGCCCAAGGAGGCCATTTTTATTCAAACCACCACAGACATTTTCTCAACTGAGGCTCCTCTTCTCCGGTGACTTCAGCTTGTACCAAGTTGACATAAACCTAGACAGTTCACATGGTAATCCCCACACTAAAGAGGCTGGATCAAGAGGCTATCATGTTTAAGGCTAGCCTAGGCTAAGTAGCAAGGCCTTGCTCTGCCCTCCCAGAAATAAACCAACTTCAGAGAGAGAGAGAGAATGCGTGTGTAATTCAGGTCCTACACAAGTTAGTTTTTGTCGCTGTGATAGAGCACCATGACCAGGGGCAGGAGAGATGATTTAGCAGTTAAGAGCACTGCTGTTCCAGGGGACCTGGGTTTGATTCCCAAGACCCACATAGTGGCTCACCATCAACCTGTAACTCTACTGTCAGGTGATATGACACCCTCTTCTGGCCTCCTGAGACACCAGGCACAGACGTACATGCAGCCAAAACATCCATACACAGAAAATAACCATAAATAAATCTAAAACAAAAACCAAATTGCATGACCCAAAACAACTTAGGGAACAACGTTTATTTGGGCTTTTGGTTCCAGGAGGAGAGTTCATAATTGTGAGGGAGGCATGGCAGCAGGCACCTGAATCATGACGCTGAGAGGTCACATCTTCAACTGCAAATGCAAACTAGAATGAGCTAGAAGTGGGCCTAGGCTGTAAATTCTCAAAGCCTACCCACAGTGACATACTTTACCCAGCAAGCCTGTACCCTCCCAAAACTTCCCACTGGCTGGGTACCAAATGCTCAGATACCTAAGCCTCTTTAATAGAGGGACGTTTCTCATTTAGTACCTGAGCTTGTGTAAATGAGGAGAATCTCATTTAAACTACCATAGCCCCATTCTGTCTTCTGTCAGCTGTTTGAGAATGCATTCATCCTTTCCGGAAGCAATAGATGCTGTTGCAGAGCAGATAGTGAGCTACTGCCAGATACTGAATCTACTGATGTCTGGATCCTGGACTTCCTGACCTCCAGCAGAGTGAAAAGTAAACTCCTGGCCTTTGTAATTGTGGGTTGTGTTAGTTACCAGACTGCCTACTCTTCCCATTACTGGGACATAGTATTTGGTATATCCAGAAGGAAATCTAGAGCAATAGAATTATAAGGATGAGATTTTTAAGGATCTAGAAAAGACTTTCCAATTTGCTGACACTTGACAGTTACTGAAACCTCTCCTAAAAGCTGGCAGAGTGTTGAAAATTCATGGCATGAACTATTTTATAAACTTAGAGAGACAAATGAATTTGATTATCCTTATTTACCAATCATGAGAGGCAAGGAATCTGGTGACTCTGTACATAAAATTTTTGACAATTTGTGGAAAATAACAAAGCTGGTTGAATATTCTTAGCATCTCTAAATAAACTGAGAAAGAAAAAGAATGAGCTCGGTGGTGAAAACTAACCGACCACTAGCATATCAGAATATGGTGAAGGACAAGGAACTCTGTGATAAAATGGACCGGCTCCAGATGTGCACAGTTTAAAGACATACAAGTGTGCTCTTGAAGAGAATCTTCTCTCCAGCCGCCCCAGAGTGTTGACAGTAGTTTCTGCCAGGCCCGGTCCTGCAGTCGTTCAGTTCCAAAATAGAGGTCTACATTAATTATGAACTGGTTGTCCTATTAGCTCAGGCTTCTTAACTCTTATAACTTACATTAACCCATAATTCTTGTCTGTGTCAGCCACATGACTTGGTACTTTTATCAGCGAGGCATTCTCACCTTGCTTCCTCTGTGTCTGGGTGAGGACTGCAGACTGAGTCTTTCCTCTTCCCAGAATTCTCCTGTTCTCATCATCCCGCCTCTTCTTCCTCTCTGGTCACTCTGCCTATACTTCCTGCCTGGCTACTGGCTGATAAGCATTTATTGTCAGTACAACTGACAAATCTTTACAGGATACAAAACCATTGTCCTACAGCACCAGAGCTCAAACTGTAGAAAATCAAATCAAAACACTCATTATAAGGTTGGCTGAATGACAGTGAAAATTCAAGTCCCAAGCTCAGAAGGTATCAATTGGTCATCAATTGGTACAGAATGGGATCCTGTAACTTGGATTGGGGATTGTGGGAGGACCCCATTGAAGCTGGGAACTTTGAACTCTCAGATTCTCAAGGGTTCAGCTCACCTGAGGAAGTAGTATCTCCACCCTCAGCAGATGTACTCACACCCCCACCTGATGAACTATTGCTTTCTCTGCCCTGGACTGAGGAAATTAATCCTTCATTGTCTGCTAAACCAGCAGTGACTTTCTCTGTAGGAAATACTAAGCAAGACAGTCCTGATGTCCCTCAGGCCCACTAATAGTAGCCTGTAGACCTATAACCAGACTTAAGGCAAACATGCCCCTAGAGGGGAGATAGAAAAGTGTAGTCCTTGAGGAGGTACACTTCTAAAAACCATAATGGCCTTCCTTATTCATTCAAGCAGAAGTCTGGGGGAATATGTATGGGAAGGGATTGAAGGGTATAGGGTAACGGTGGAAGGCACATAAAACTGGATCAGGCTGAGTTTATTGATATGGGTCGTCTGAGTCTAGGTTTAATATGGAAGCTAGCACAGTTTTTTTTTTAAAGTGTCAAAAGTATAAAAGAAGTATTTGCCGGGGGGGAGGGGAGGGAAATGGCCTACTGAAAAGGAGTTGGAGATGCCTGATATCCTTTGGCTTAGTGTTGATGGAGGGATTTTAAGACTCAGGGAAATTGCAATGCTAGAGTGGGTGTACTATGTAAAGTTTAATTCTACACAGGAGAAGACCCAGAAGACACACCCCCTCACTAATCCTATAAGACCCAAAATAATGAGAAAGGCACTTGCACATTTGAGGAGCTTTATTGTCACCCTATTCCTTGTGCCAGACCTTAGGGCTGGAGACATTGCTGCTCAGTTAGATGTATTAAAAATAATGGGTTAAATTGGGCCCCAAAGTAGCAGAATCCAGGTGGTAGCAGTGAATGCCCAAAGACAAGGTCATCATAGTTATGTTCATGGGCAGCAGAGGCAAAGCAATGTCCATAATGGCCTGACCCATAATGGGCCACACAGGAAAAGTGGGTTTTATGGTGGCATGACCTGTCTGAACCTTTGATACCGACTAATCAATCGTGGTGTTTCCAGGCATGTGCAGATAAGAAGCCTGCCCCATTCTGGTTTGATCTGTGTAGGCGTGAAAACAAACAGCCCTACCAGCTGCTCTGATCAAGCCTTCTTTGCGTTGTTCCTAGGCCGTGCTCTGCGCTAACTGCAGCTACCTTGGCCTCCAGCTCAGACTCGTCTCTTTCTCACTTGCTGCATCAGATAACGGCCGCGCCACACCACATCAGACACGGCCTTGGACACCCGCTCCAAGATCACCAGCAAGAGCTTGAAGGAGAAGCAGGAAATTGTGGAGGAGGCAGAGGAAGAAGAGGAAGCAGGTGGGGAGGAAGAACAGGAGAAAAAGGATGGGGATGAAGATGAGGAGGCTGAGACTCCTACAGGCAAGTGGGTGGCGCTGAAGATGATGAGGATGGTGATGGTGGCACCAAGAAGCCTGGTGGTGACGACTTAAACAGCACAAAGGAAAAGCTAAACGCAGGGCCACTGTTCAGCCTCCACTCGCTGTCTCGGAATTTAAACAAAGTCATCTTCAAGTGAAGAAGCAGGCCCTGCCCACACACAGTGGGCAGTGCCACCCAGAGGTGACATGTGCTCTCCACCACCTTACCACGACCACAGCATGAATTTGCAACAGGGGAGGAAAAAGAGCTGAAACTTCCAAGGCCCTGCTTTTTTTTTTTTCTTAAAAATACTTTAAAAGGAAAATTTGTATGTATGTTTTATTTACATTTTATATTTTTGTACATATTATTGAGAGTTAGCCATTTTAAATGATAATAGGTGACCAAACCAAGCTTCAGATGGTTCTCTGTACTACTTTTGACTTTACTTGTGGTGTGAACATGTTCCTTACAATCTCAAAGAAGAAAAATGCCCTGTAAAACAAACAAACAAAGCAATAACAGCAAAAGCGATCTTCTTCTGAGTGTTCCAGTGACTCTTTTAGTGTGTGTAGCTGTACTATAAAATAATTGATTTGTATAAGATGGTTAAAAAGACCAAAGACAAGTTTGGTTTTTTTTTTACTTTTTTTGTCTATTAAATTACTATTTGTTATTATTGTTTATATTATTATTATTTATTATTATTATGCTCTGCTTGATATATGTGTAAAGCAAAGTTTAATAACAAACCAGCATTTTATTTTGCCAAGTTGCTCTAAAAAAAATACTTAAACAAATAAAAGGAAGGCTACATTGGATCATGGCAAAAGGGAATCTTGGTGTAGACTCGGTTTCCAGACTTGAGCCAGTTTGCACACCCAGAACCTTTTGAATGAGGGGAGGCTAGGTCCTAGAAGAGTTTCCTAGGAGTCTGACTGTAAAGTCTTTCTCCAGTCCTTCCCCAGAGGGAGCTAAGGAAGGTAACTGACTGTACAGTTACTTTACTGTCTTCGTTATTGTTCTATTGCTGTGAAGAGACACTGTGACCACAGCAATTTGTATAAAGGAAAATATTTCATTGGGGCTGTCTTACAGTTTCAGAGGTTTAGCCCATTATCATCATGGCCAGAAGCATGGCGGCATGCAAGCAGACATGGTGCTAAAGAAGTAACTGAGACTTCTACATTCTGCTCCTCAGGCATCAGGAAGAAAATGCCACTGGGTCTGGCTTGGGTTTTTGAAACCTTAAAGCCCACCTCCAGTGACACACTTCCTCCAACAAGGTCACAGCTCCTAATCCTTTTCAAATAGTGCCACTCCCTGATGACTAAACATTCAAATCTATGGCCTTGGAGGCCATTCTTATACACATCGCTACTATGGGGAGAAAGGAAACAATCAGACTTTCCCCTGTCTATTGGATACATTCAGAACTGATACAGACTCCAAGAAGCACTGTGCCCCTCCGTTAAAGTAGGGGCTTATGGAGGTAAGGTGTGGCTGACTCACTGTAGTCCAGTGGGCCCTGAGCTCATTCTGCAGTCATCTCCCCAGTTCCAGAATGTATAATTGGGCTAGACATAAGAATTCCCATAATATAGCTTCTTGCCTCCTACGACTTACCTTCCTCCTAACAGCCCACTTATTATGAGCCCATAGATGAATGAACTCACTGAAGCAGTTAGATCCTCATGGTCAAGTCACCTCCCAAGGTGCTTGATTAGAGTGGTGCAAATGGGCCAGGACAGCGATCCCTGTGTCCAAGTGGAAATTTAAAGCCAAAGGATCAGGGCCCAGGACTATAGAACTTTGGATAAAGATGAAAAGACTAGAACTATGTAGGTATTTGAAACTATTTGGCTAAATCACTATAGTTCTTTGCTTTCTTTTAGTTTTTATTTTTATGTAAAAATACAAACATAACCATGATGTTAAGACAATAACACACCAAAGAGTAATGGTACATTACCCCTAACGACCACCTCATACAGGGCTAAACAGACCCCAGAAAATTACCCATGATAGAAAGTCATCAGTAAATTGCAACTGGGCAAGAGCACTGAGCATACTGTAACACCCAATAAATCTAAAGAAAGGATTCATAATAAAAAATAACACATAGAACCAGATGCTAAAGCTGAAAATGAGGAGATTACATTGCTTTGCAAGGAACAAAGCCGTCAGTCCTCAACCGTGCACCGGTTTATACAGATTTTAAAATCAAAAGCCTACTCATATGGTTTTTCAATGCCTCTACTTTACATAAATCAAGTTACACAACAGCAACAACGTTTAAGATTTATAATTTCAAAGGGCCCTTACAAATTATTCCTCAAAACACAGTAATGTGGAAGCTTCCAATTTGTGGATGAAAGGATGAAGACGCTAAGGCAAAGCCCGGGCTAATGTCCTGCCTGTGACAACCGAGTGAGGCAGCATCAGAATCAGGAAGAAACCACAATGAAACCGGTCAGTTGGCTCTGTGTGGGTGAGATGAAAGAGATTCAGTCTGGTGTCACTAATGAGTTCATGCAACTAACCACTCAGGTCCACTGCCCCCTTTCTCGTAGCATGGAGAGACAGATTTGGCTTGCTTTTATCTCTTTCAGTGACAGGATGAAAATATTTCATATTAATAGGTACATTATAGACATACTAAATGAACTGAAGCAACACTGACTTAAAGCACACCAGATAGACTAGAAAAGGAAAGATCAATAAAATCAATAAACAGAACTGGGCATGGTGCAGACCTGAACCTGCCAGTGAGGAAGAAACTGAGGCAGAAGGAGTTTTAAGTTCAAGGCCAGTCCATGGTGTGTATCAACTTCAGGTTCAGGCCAGGCTGCATAGTGAGACTCTTGTCTCAAAAACATAAAAAAGGGGTTAAAGAGGTAGCTCAGCAGTTAAGAGCACTCACTGTTCCTCAGAGGACCTAGGTTCAGTTTCCAGCACCCACGTAGGGAGCTCTCAGCCCCCTGGAACCCCAGCTTCAGGGGATTTGATGCCCCTTCCAGTCTCCACAGGTGCCCACAGCACATGCTCAAATACATACACACATAAATAAAGACAAAAACTTTCTATTCTAGCTTTTAAGACAAGGTCTATCTATGTAGCCTTGGCTGTCCTGGAACTCACTCTAGACCAGGCTGGCCTTTAACGCAGAGACCCACCCTCCTCTGCCACTGAGTGCTGGGATTAAAGGCGTGTACCACCACTGCCTGACAAAAACATTTTTTATCTAAAACAAAACAAAATAAAAAAAAAACAAAAAGAGAAAACTGTATTAGGGTGGAAATTTCAAAATTAATTATAAATAGATATCTAAGTACATAAAATTCGGTGAGATATAATAGTGGATAACACTGAGCACCTAACTTTTAGAAATTATACTTTTAATGAGTCAAAAAAGGGTTAAAGGTATGTAAACATGCACACTAACTAAGGCAGGGCTAGGAGAAAGATTGCAACCCAAGGAAAAAGATAATTAGAAAAACAAAAATATCTTCTAAAACATCTGAATGTATTTTCGGCAGGACTGTTGTCAGGGATATTGGCACATTAATGTGACATTTAAAGATTTAGAACAATCTGTTAATAAAACCACCAGGCAGCAAGAACCATCTTAATTATATCAAAAAGACAAAACAAAACTCCACGCTAGAGTGCAGACCCCCAAGGTCTTGAGTGAAATGACAACAAGCTGAGAGATGACCAAAGACAAGACTGCGGGCTTCCATCAGAATGGATTCAGGTTCCCAAAACATATATATGCCCTTTTCTCTTCTGGTGAAACAGTGAAGAGGTTAGCCATACACTCAAACTCAGCTTTAAAACACTTTTGACCCAGGCCATGTAATAAGCACCCCGCTTCTTGCCTGCCAAAATGTCTGTCAGTTCAGAGAGAGTTTGCCTCCATAACACCAGACATATGTGCAAAAGCTGGAAATGCTGGTCAAGGATTTTAACGTTTTGTCGACATGGTGCCAAACATCTGGGAATTTGAAAATATCTAGATAATTGACTGGTTTTTTTTTTTAACTTTTTATCCAGATGTTTGGCATCAGAATAAAATACCACCTATTTAAGTGCATACATGATGTAAAAGCTCTCACAATACACCATTAATATTTGGAAATAAGTTTGAAGGCATATGTGCAGTGGGATCTTGGATTTGAAAGCAAAAATTGCGTGTGTGCTCAAGAAAAGAACTCAGACAGAATCAGACTGAAATCTTTGTGGTTGTTGCTGTGTCTCGGGGTGAGGGGATTACTCCTGACCTTGATTGGGCTTGTAGTTCTAAAGTCATTCAGGAAGGCAGCTCACTGGGTGCTTAGATGGTGTCTGATAAAATGGAAGCCGAGTAGCATTTAGTGTTAGCAATTGTTTCCTCATAGTTGTGGCTGTGAACCTGCTGGTGAGGTAGGCTGGTTTGAGGGGCAAGAAAGGTAAAGTTAACAAAGCTGTGAAAGCTCTAGGAACGATAGGCTTGTTGAGTGCAGGTAGGTAGAAACAATGAGACTGATAGAGTTCCCAAAAGCAACAAAACCTTTTATTCTCCACATATTCCCATCTATGCCCACGGCCACGCCTACACATCCAAAGGCTGACTGATGGAATGCCCTATCAAAACTCTCATTTTGAAGGTACTGAGTTGATACCCGCAAGTAGCTTTATTCCTAGGCCTGACATTCAGGGCTAAAACATGACCTAAAGATGCAGCGCTAAAGTAGAGCCCCTGACTGTAATGCCTAAGGTCCTGGATTCAGTCTCTAGTTCTCCATTAAAAAAAAAATAATAATTAGCTGGGCAGTGGTGGCGCATGCCTTTAATCCCAGCACTCAGGAGGCAGAGGCAGGCAGATCTCTGTGAGTTTGAGGCCAGCCTGGTCTACAAGAGCTAGCTCCAAGACAGGCTCCAAAGCTACAAAGAAACCCTGTCTCGAAAAATCAAAAAATAATAATAATAAAGAAAGAAAAGATTAGAACAAAAGATCCACTTTCCATATGGAAGTCAGTATGGGGTTCCCCCACCCCAGAATAAACAATAAACATATGTGTAATCCAGCTATACCACTCCCAGGTACAAACCCAAAACATTCCATAGCCTAGTACAGAAACCCTAGTATAGCCATGTTCATTGCTGCTCTATTCACAACAGCAAGGAAATGGAGCTACCTAGATGCCCATCAAGAGATGAATGTATAATGAAAACACAGTGCATATACACAATGAGATTTTAATAAGGTGTAAAGAAAAAAATGAAATGAAATCTGCAACAAATAGATAGATTTGGAAAGCATAAAGGTAAACCAAACTAAAAAAGTCAAAAGAAAAGAAAACATATGCTCTCTCATATTTGGGTCCTAGCCTACCCCCCATATATATGCATGTACTCATACATACACACCTATGTACATATATACATACATATATACAAACACATATGTGTTGTGGAATATTTGTTTATACTATGAAGATGTGTGCCAAGGAGCCTTCTGATTGGTTTAATAAGGAGCAAAATGGCCAATAACAGGGCAGGAAGAGTTTAGGCGGAACTTCTGGGGACAGAGAGGACTCTAAGAAGGGCAGAGACACAGGACACAGAGACATGCAGGAAGCAGGATAGATAGTATACAATAGAATGTAGATTAAAATAAACGGGTTAATCTAAGTTATGAGAGTTAGTGGGACAAACCTAGCCTAAGGCTGAGCTTTTATAATTAATATTAAATCTCTGAATCATTATTTGTGAGGAGGTAGCCCAAAGAAAAGCCCAGTTACATATGGAGGGTCGAATATCCACATAGGGCCTGAGAAAGCAGGCTCTCAGTTAGACTCAGCATACAGAGGTGTCTGTCCTGCCCAGTCCTGCAGCTGTTCAGTCCCAAAGAAACACACAGAGGCCTACATTAAGTATAAAATGGTTGGCCTATTAGCTCAGGCTTCTTATTAACTCTTTCTTACATTTTAAATTAGCCCATTATTCTTGTCTATGCTAGCAGCATGGCTTGGTTTCTTTTTCAGCGAGGCATTCTCGCTTGCTTTGCGTTTGGCTTCCTCTGTGGCTGGGTGACGACCGCAGAGTTAATCTTTCCTCTTCCCAGAATTCCCCTGTTCTCATTGCTCCACCTCTACTTTATTCCTGGGTTGCCCCACCTATACTTTCTGCCTGACTACTGGTCAATCAGCATTTTATTAAAAATAACAGAAGTGACAGAATAAAAGAGACAGGGTTTCTCTGTGGCTTTGGAGCCTGTTCTGGAACTAGCTCTTGTAGGCCAGGCTGGCCTTGAATTCACAGAGATCCACCCGCCTCTACCTTCTGAGTGCTGGGATTAAAGGTGTGTGCCACCATTGCTCGGCTAGGTGCAGCTCTTTTAAGAGGTACTGCTGTACAGTCAAGCACCTGAGCTGCCAGCACTGGGCTCAAACGCCTGCTTTAGGCAGACACAACAATTCATCAGAGTTAGAAGAGGCTGCAGACATGAAAAAAAAAAAAAGGCCAGGTCCAGGCAAACAAAACCTCTGAACAGGTTACAATGTGTTTTAAAATGTACTTAGATGGTAAATAAAGAAAAAAAAAATGAGTGCTCGCTTCGGCAGCACATATACTAAAATTGGAACGATACAGAGAAGATTAGCATGGCCCCTGCGCAAGGATGACACGCAAATTCGTGAAGCGTTCCATAAAAAAAAAAAAGAAAGAAAAAAATGAGTATAGACATTCATAGAAAAAATAGTTTAAAAATAGTAAATAATAAAGTCTTTAAATAATAAAATAATAAAGATAATAATAAAATAATAAAAATAATAAAGTCTTTAAAGAAAGAGTAAAGTGGCATAGAAATAAGCCATGTAAGGATGGGAACTACACAGGGCATCTGGATCCTGTATGGTGCTTTGTTGACTTTCAACTTTTTAAATACTAATGTACAAAAAAATAGCTGCTGAGGTACATTGGATTATGGAAACTGCTAAATTAAACCACCTATATATTTAAAAAATCTTTACTTCAGAATGAAAGTAAAAAAAATTGCTGTATTGGGGTAGAGGTTATGCCTTTGTTTCCACAAGAAACTAAAAGTTGTGGTTTTCTTCATGATTAATGAAGACCAGATATGATTTGAGGAGACCTCCTGAAATCTTGACTACAGACATGAAAATAAAGAAACCAACAAAGACTACAGGACAGGTAACATAAATGCTGATCCTTCTATTATGGAAACAGCTCTGAGACTGGATGAAACATGATAAATCTTGTTGGCTACAGAGTCCCCGTGACTTATTATTACATGCCATCCTTTCATACGGCTTGGATAGAGGTTTGGTTATACAGTCCAAACAGACTTATAAAGTTGACACATTCCTTTTACCTTGCTCAAACGTAAAACAAAAAATCATCTTTAACAGACTTGTACACACTGCATATTCCATACTTATGTTAATGCAGATATATATGTTATCTTTAAAAGTTTATGTGTTTTCAGAACAAAAGGACCAGACACCAATGAAGTCAAGTAAACCAGCTGATCCAGCCTCTCAGAATGCCTCTGTTACAGTTTCCTCAAAATTCTGCATCCAGAACAACTTCAAAGCTGCTAGCTGAGATGTCCCAGCCTCACAATCCAGCCAAGATTTCAGATAAGCTCTACACTGTCCCATTACACAGAGACTAAACAAAAAAATAATACCACAAACCCTCCCAGGACTTGATCATCATCCCAATTTTCTCAGAGTCTCCTAAAGATGTTGTCACCCCCAGACAACAGGAAGCAGTCTAGAGAACATGACACCCACATTCCAAAGAGGTAAGGTGGGTATTCTTTTTTTATATACATTTTTATTGATATTTATTGAGCTCTACATTTTCTCTGCTCCCCTCCCTGCCACTCCCCTCCCTCCTTCAACCCTCCCCCAAGGTGCCCATGCTCCCAATTTATTCAGGAGATCTTGTCTTTTTCTACTTTCTACTTCCCATGTAGATTATATCTATGTAAGTCTCTCTTAGTGTCCACATTGTTGTCTAAGTTCTCTGGGATTGTGGTTTGTAGGCTGGCTTGCTTTGCTTTATGTTTAAAAACCACCTATGAGTGAGTACATGTGATAATTGTTTTTCTGGGTCTGGGTTAGTGAGGTGGGTATTCTTGGTCATTCAGTGGTTTATGGATATTTGTCATTATTTAAGGGGGTTGGTTACAAGTTGGTTATTGTCCATGGTCAGCGAAAAAGCTGAACAAAGGAGACTAGATTCAGGGATCTCTTTCTGAATGGAAAAATGAGAATATCATATAGAAATGAAGGGATAAAAGGGTAGATTGTTGAGTCTACTTTTAAACAATCATTAGTCTCAAATATTTTAGTATGGATTGTCCTATATCAATACAAATTTAGGAATAATTATTTTATACTCTGTATATGTTTCTACTCTCATTTAAGGTAGTATACCTATGCTTCTCATTAAAATGTAATGTAAAGATTTAGTTCTTTCTTTTAAAATGATTTATTTATCTTTTTATTTTATGTGCATTGGTGTGAAGGCGTCAGATCTCATGGAACTGCATTTTCAGACAGTTGTGAGCTGCCATGTGGGTGCTGGAAATTGAACCCAGGTCCTCTGGAAGAGCAGTCAGTGCTCTTAACCACTGAGCCATCTCTCCAGCCCCAAGATTTAGTTCTTGAAAGCTATTTATAATTAAGAAATATGGGTAGTCATGTTAGATACATTTTTAAGGTTAAAGAGAGATATATTTTAGATATTTATAATTAAACAGAGATAGCTAGGTGGCCTTCAAACTCTTCAGAGACCTACAAAATATGGCAATTAAAATGTTTTAATAACCTAAGGTTTTTCATAACAGTAAGACATGTCTACTCCAGGCAGCAGCAATTTATTTTACAAAAAAAAAGGATAATGGGCATCAAAGAACCAAATATGGAATTTGTTTTTATTGTGGCAAAGTTAGCTCCTGGCAAGAAGCTAGCTTTGCTCTTGAGTTGACTGTTGACAGTATGCTGTACAAACTGGACAAGCAGGACACAAAAGAAGGCAACTTCCAAACTTTGCCAAGAAAAGGAGAGACAGTACTTCAAAATTCCACCTTCACAGAAAAGTCTGTCAGATATTCTAGGCCTACAGGCTAAAGATGGATGCTCCAAAGTTGCAGAAGAATCTTGGTGTGACTGTCCAGGCAGCCCAGCAGTTTCTGTCATTTCTATAGCTTTGGAAATTGCTTGATCTCACTTCCTGTTTATTCAAGTAATATTATATCTATCTAGGTCCTCTGATTGGGTAGAAGATAAGATAGTTATAGTTTAGTTGTATAGTTTTCTTTGTTATCATATTCAAAATTGGAACTTACATAAGAAATAAAAAGTTTATAAGGTTAAGAAACATAAAAGCTTAAGTTGGTTGTCTAAAAAAATATTTTAAGTTCTAAAAAGATGTTTTGGGGTTGGTAATTTAAATTTGGATAGAAAGCAAATTAGGCATAAAACTTTGGACTCACCAAGACAATGTAGATAATGAAGTATTTTCTCTGAATTTTCCAAATGCAAATGGACTGGACACTGCAAATGTAATCTTTACTTGATAATTGTTCTTAGTGTATATAGTTTTACTATGTTAGAGCTAAACCCTTTCCTTTTCATTTAGACAAAAAGGGGGAAATGTTTCAGAATATTTGTCTACACTGTGAAGATGTGTCATTGCCAAGGTGCCTTCTGATTGGTTTAATAAAGAGCTAAATGGCCAATAGCTAGGTAGGAAAAGGTCCAAATGGATTTCTGGGTTCAAAGAGGACTCTGGGAAGAAGAAGTACAGAGATGTGAGAAGACGCAGAGGAATCACGATGGGCCGTATGTGACAGAACATAAATTAAAATAAATGGATTAATTTTAGTTATAAGAGCTAATGGGACCAGCCTAGGCTAAGGCTGAGCTTTCATAATTAATAATAAGTCTCCATGGCAATATTTGGGAACTGACTAGCAGGACAGAGAAAGGCTCACTACATATATATAAATACACACATACATATATACATGTGTGTATACATGCACATACATTATATATACATATATGTGTGTGCATATACACACACACACATAGGGTGTGATTGTATTAAAACCTGAGGAAAACTATAGAGAGTAAGAAAGAAGAAAAGAGGGCTGGGGAGATGGCTCAGTGGTTAAGGACACTGGCCGCTCTTCCAAAGGACCTGAGTTCAGTTCCCAGACTCACATGGCAGCTCACAACTGTCTGTAACTCCAGTTCCAGAGAATTTGATGCTCCCTTCTGGCTTGTCTGGGCACTGTGTGCATGTGGTACACAGACATACAGGCAAGCAAAACTCCTACACACATAAAATAAATTAAATTTTTAAAAAAGGAAAGAGGAAAAGAGACTGAGAGGACGCTATAAGAGGAGATGATAGAGGATAATTTATTAAACATCCTTTGCTCAAAACACCATAATATCTAATAATCTTGTATGCTTATCTGCAAAATAAATAAAAAAGATCCTGTTCCCAATTCTTTTTTTTTTTTGGTTTCTCGAGACAGGGTTTTGCTGTAGTTTTAGAGCCTATCCTGGAACTAGCTCTTGTAGACCAGGCTGGCCTCGAACTCACAGAGACCTGCCTGCCTCTGCTTCCCAAGTGCTGGGATTAAAGGCGTGCGCCACCACCACCTGGCCCCTGTTCACAATTCTAACTATGTTTTGTTGCACAATGCTACCATAACTATTCTAGTTTCCAAATGTATTTGTTTATAAAAGAAGAGGAAAATTTTATATGCAAAATGCCTTGGAATTTAAAATTTCATTTGTTATTATGATTGGCATGTATATGTGCACATGCACATAGATGCATGATTGGTGAAGGGTGCACGTAATGAGAGTGAGTGCCAGTGACTTTGTAAAGTCAGGTCTCTCCTTCTACTTTTACATAGATGCCATAGTTTGAACTTGGGTCACCAGACTCCCAGCTCCATGCCTTGGAAGTTTTTAAGCTAGAAACTAATTAAAAATATGAAGTTTAATTTTTACAACCTTGCTATTATGTCTTTTTTGCTGTTGTTACTGTTAATGTTTGTTTTCTTCAAGACAAGTTTTCATATAACCTAGGATAGCCTCAAAGTTGTTATGTAGTGGAGAATGACTTTGAACTCCTGACCTTCCTGCCTCTGCCCCTCACTCCACAGATAGCTTCCACAACAGTCCACCCACCCCACCCCATTGTGCAGTGCTGGGGATCAAACCCAACACTTCGTGCCTGGTAGGCAAGCATTTTATTTATGTCCCCAACCCCTTTGGGGAATTTTAAAATTACATTTGTTTGTGGGAGGGTGGAGAGTAATTTTCACTCAGAATACAACTTTGGGAGCAAATTCCATGCTTCTACCACGCGGATTCCAAGGACTGAGCTCAGGCCATCAGGCTGAGTGTGTGCTTTGCAAAGTCTTCTATTCAGCAGCCTTGGCGGAATGAAGTAGGTTCTAGTGGATCTCTCCAATAGGAGATCTGATCTAAGCTCCTCGAACAATCAGGATCTTTGCTGCTTTGAGATGGGTAGAAAAGCAAGTGTTCAGATGTTGTCCTAAGCAAGTCCAAATGAAACAATGAACAAGTGGGAAAGTTATCTGGAAACTTTTGAAATGGAAAATCTGAGCTCTCTTTTAGAAGTAACAAGAAGAATGAAGGGTGAATTGTTTTCAGCCTTTACAGGGAGTGAAGGAACCAGCCCTCTCCCCTCTCCTCTCTGAGTCCCCACACCATCTTCAGACTTGTTAATCTTGAAAAGCTGTTCAGTAAACAGCACTTAGAGCAAAAAGCCAATGCTGGCTCTTCTGTTTACTCATAAGTCTCTCCCATAGTTTAAGGACAAAATGATGATACTGAGAAAAACCACAGGCAAACAGATCTGGGAAAACATGGCTCCTGCTCTCTGAGCGAATTTAAAGCTGTAGAGCACAATACCCAGGGCGGTGAAGCTTTCTGTCCCTCCGTTCCCTTTGCAGCAGGAGTGAAGAATGAACAAAATCGTGCAGAGTGCCCTGTAGTTACATGTGAACTGCTTAACTCAACTTTTAGAGCCAGACTCCCAAAAACACTTCCATATTATAAAGAATGCCGCGAAACACATGCTTGGCATCATCTGGAGACACCCTTAACTCTTAGCACTTCCAGCTTTGTTTGTTTTTAAAAAACTATTTGCTAAAGTCGTATGCTAAAAGAAGCAAGAAGTTAGTCGACAAATATTTTGTCTTTTCTATGGGCCTAATGTCCTTTTCAAAGTATCTTTGCACAAACCAGAGCTTGGAGGAATACATTCCCAAGGCTGCAGGCTCATTATCACCCCTCCCTCTGTAGTATTCATGTTTTCAAGGCATTTCAACACTATGTCTGTATCTACTAAGTCGGATAGTGGTCTTGGTGGAAAATGATCTAACACAATATGGAAAATTGTTTCTCAAAAAAAAAAAAACACTTGAAACAGGAAAAATTCTCATTTTTTTTCTTAGTCTGTGCCAGAACATTCTTAGTGTAGAGAGCTTAAAGTGCGCCTCTAACGTTGCTGAAAAGAGGGCCGATGAGGGAATTTTATCTCTTGGAATGTTTCTGCTGCTCTTCTTGTTTGGAGATGAGTTTCGTATATTGGCAGTCATGGTGATACTTCAGTAGATTTTGTTTGGAATTGGCTCTTTTTTTTTTTTCCAGAAAAGAAATGGGTAATTAAATGAAGCAATTGTCAAGTGAAGGCAACCCAGCAGGGCTTGAGTCCCTCAGGCCCATGGGCTAGTGCTGGCCCTGAGATGGAAGCCAAGGTTTCCAGAAGGCAGAGGGGGGATCTGGATCTCTGAGAACAGATTCCTCACGCGAGCCCTTTGCACAATTGCCGCTTCTACATCCAGTCACTCTCCGCGAGAATCGTGCAGGGCTGCAGAGCTGTCATGAGCCAGCCCAGGTTCACGTGAATTGACTGCATTCCAAAACCTCATTATTGGCAAACTTTTCCATTTGATGCTAAATATAGAGTGTTATATAAACACAGTGTATTATAGGTCAAATCCTGTACCATGAATGCTAAGAGGTCATCCAAGTTAGAGTTAGGGAGGAAGGTTGTATTAGAATTTTACGGTATCAGTCAAGTGTGATTGTAACTATAGAAAACAAAGCCATTCCCCAGGCTCAGTTAGTGTGCAGCATATTGTAATTGTCAATAGGCAATCCCAGGGTTCTTCCAATGAGAGTGACTTGAAATGACATGTGACCGACTGTGTCCTTTCCATCTCACTGTTCTCAGTTTATGGACTCATCCTCTGTCCCTCAGAAGGAGCGGGTCACTTGTGGCTTTGTGCTCAGAGGCTGTTTAAAGTGCAAGACCCTGTAGCATCTTCTCTGTGTTAGGACTTTTCAGCTTCTCCGTAAGGTCTCCAAGGGCAGATAGTCAGTGTTACTTCCATATGTGCTTCAAGTTGCCAAGGGAGGAGAAAATCCTCTTAAAAAGCAACAGAGAAGGGAAGGGGAAGGGGGAAAGAGGCAGGAAGGAAAGCTGAAGCAGACTAGACACCCTCTGAAATGCCTCACGAGAACGTCAGGGGTGTTATTGATTCACACTGCCATTGATCTATTGTGTGGGACTGGGATGTGCTTCTTGGCCATGTGTATATCCATCTTCCATGGAAAACTGGGAAATAACTTTGCCCATTTTAAAACTGAGTTTTCTTTTGACTGTTGAGTTCTAAGAGTTCTTTATATGCTATGGATACAAGGCATAGTATAATGAAATTCAAATATTCTCTTTAGGATAGACAGGAATGGCCTGTTGGTGATTACTCAAAACACAGGTACAAGCTGAGACTTTCACAGCAAATTAGGAGACCATGGTTAAATTACCTATGGAGAATCTTGACTCAACAGACCGAGGAATAAATGCCATGGTAATTGTTTTCCGAGCTGGGTATCAAGCCGAAGGCTGTGGGCTTGGTGGACAAGCGAGTGCTCTACCACTGAACTAATCTCCAGTGCTCGTTTTATTGATTTTAGTAGGACAATTAAATAATCGAAGATAGATGTCTTGGGTTTCTACTGCTGTGATAAAACACTAACCAAGTTGGGGAGAAGGGTTGACTCCAGCTTACAGTTCTTAGGTCATACCCCATCATTGGGAAGTCAGGGCAGGAACTGGATGTAGAACAGATGCCAAGGCCACGGAGAGGTGCTGCTTACTGGCTTTCTCAGCCTGCTTTCTTACGCCACCCAGGACCATAACCCAGGCTTGGCACCACTCCTTGTGATCTGGACTCACCCATATCAATCCTTAATCAAGAAAATGCACCTCAGGCTTGTCCAGAGGCCAATCAGATGGGAGTATTTTCTCAATTGAGGTTTCTTCTTCCTCATTTTTTTTTAAACGGTAGCCAGCACAATAACTAATCAAACTAAGTAACCTCCCTGCATTATCTGTATTGCTAGATGTCGTAATAAAGATGCTAAAGAAATAAAAACAAAATCATAATCTCTTAAGTACTCTAAGGTGAAGATTAAAGGATAAGGGGACCCACATAAACAACTAAGAAGATGACGATTTAGATGCAACAGTTAAGGTTAAACTTGAAGTGTCTCCCAAGCAGTTTTTGGGCACTTGGTCCCCAGTTGATGATGCTGTTTGGGGAAGTTGCAGAACTGTTTGGACTGGGTCCGAGCTAGAAGATGCAGCCCACCGCCGACGGGCTCTTGAGGGAGGCAGCCAAGTTCCGCTTCTCATCTAACATTTGCACTCTCTGATCCTGCAGATGTAAACAAGTCCCAAGTTCTCATAGACTGCCCTACTCCAAGTCCGCCCCTTCCCTGCCATGATGGACTGACTGTATCCCTGTACCTTAAGCCAACAGAAATTCTTCCTTTAAGTCGTTTTGGCTAGGCATTCATCCCAGAGGTGAGAAAGGTAACTAACAAAGTGGCTTAGAAGAAGAAACTAGTTTCAGGGTACTCAAGGAACTTCCAACCTTGAAGGATGGGGGGTAGTACTTAAAGAGAAACTTGTTTTAAAAAGAAGTGTTCTTTCTTACAAAAAAAATACTGCATTTTGGGTGACTTGTAAACAACAAAAAAAATGTTTTATGATGTTTCATTATGATGTTTTACTAAATGTATGTCATATAACTTACTCCTGTTCAACTCCCATCACCCCCTTTCCCTTCTCCCAGCTGGCCCTTTTATTTCCAAATGGCCCCCCATCTACTTTTAGAATTGTGTGTGTGTGTGTGTGTGTGTGTGTGTCTGTGTGTCTGTGTTCTTTTTAAAAAACCTAGTGCTGGTGGGGAGCTAGGTGGATCCTTTGACCTGGCTATCGTAAGCAATGTTGCCACACAGAAGATGGATATGCAGGTGTCTGTGTTGAATGCTTTGAGAATGTGCCCAGGAGTGGCATTGCTGGGTCATACACTAATGCTAGTTTGAAGTTTTTTAACAAAAGAAATGCATGGCTCACAGTTCTGGGGCTGGGAAGTCTACACTCAAGATATTGGCAGATTGGTGTCCAACAACAACCAACTTCCTGGCAAGTAGGTGTCACCTTGTCTATGGTAAGGAGATGCATGGGACATGGCACCATCTTGCTACAAGCTTACATGGCACAGGGCTCTAACTAATTCTCAGTTATCTTTTATGAAAACACTAGTTCTGCTCATGAATGCACGTGTTTCGATACCTAATCACCTCCCTACCTTTTGATACCACTGTGTTGGGTGTTTCAATACTGGAAATGACAGAGGCAGAGGGAGAGAGACACCCAGACACCCAGATGAGAACTGTTACCAAGGATTGTGCAGTAAATGTCCTGTGTCGTGGCATCTTGGTTATTTGGGAGAGAATTGCACATGCAATCTGTCTTTCAAGAACTGTCTCCCTCTTTCCCTTTCTGGTATCTGACATTATCATCCCATTGGAGCAAAGAAAACATCTACCCCTTATCCTGTAGCCACGCATTAAAGCAGCAAAGCCGCCATCCGGAGTACTGTCATCTGGAACTACACATTGCCTTGACTTCCATCCAGCCCCCATCTAGTCAGCCCTGGGACATGCCTGCCCATAGCACTGAGCACCCTGCCCGACCTACTCTCTAGTAATGCCCACCTGGAGAGGACTTCTCACCCACTCTCAGAACCTATGCCCACCTGGAGAGGACTTCTCACCCACTCTCAGAACCTATGCCCAGCTCTATACTCTGGTCTGGTGTCCAAGGTTCTCCAGTCCCTAGCTGCACTCTCCACATTCTGGCGAGCTCCACTCTGAGGGCCAGGGTATATGTGTCCGGTCTCTCTGGTCATACAGGAAAGATGTCTGAGCACTTACCCGAATTTACCCTTCTGCTTACCCAAACTTTTGAAATGAAACTCTTTTGTAAAGAAACTCCACTTCCCTCCCACCCTCCCGCCTGGATCATCCTGATTTGAACATACCATCTATTTACTCTTGGGACTTCACTTGACATGAATCCCCATAGCACCCAAAATGTTAGTTCATGTCAAGCAAATAATTGTTAAATGGTTAACCAGTGAAAAACTGAGGAGCGCAGGCTGTGTCTCACCTTCATTCCTATGGCAATGACTCAGGCAGAGTGAGACTTCAGACAAAGGCCAGGCAACAGGCTTCTTCTCAGCCGGTGTCTAGTGTAGACATTGATTTTATCTGGGAAATTGATTTGTAATAAAAAAAAAAAAAAACAAGTAGCCCGTCTTCTTGCATGATAAACCTGACTTATTGTGTCACTCTAGAGATTGTTCTGTTGTCTATGTACCAAGGAGTATTTAAGTATGGAAACAGGGGATATCTTTGTTTTTTGCCAAATTATTCAATGTGAGCAGAATGGGAGGTGTGTGCTTAGTGTCAAAGGGAAAAAAGAAGGCTAGGTTTTTCCTAATTTCAAAACCCTCAAGCTGTTTTCTGTAATTCGTTTCTTAGTTGTTACCCACATTTCTGTCTGTGACATTTGTCACAATGAGCGCTCCTGGTCACAGCATAGCCCCCAGGTGTAGAAGCCCAAGGGGCAGAAGAGCCCCTGGGATGCTTTGTCCAGCCTCTTCTGATGCTGCTTGTGCTGCGCTCGCTTTGATTTATTTTATTTTATTTTGATTTGCTTACGGCGTGCGTGTGTGCGTGCATGTGTGTGTGTGCATAAGAACGCAGAATATTTGAATGATAAAAAGTTTCTGGGCTGGGGTGTAGCATAGTTCCAATGTGCTTCCTGGAATGCATTAAGTCTCAGTTCAAACTTTAGCACTAGCACTGTGAGATGGAACCAATGCCTGACATTGCTAAAGTGGTCAAGAACCTGAGACCAGAGAGTTCAATGGGCTTAAGGGAAAACCTAGTACTATTATTCTGCTAAAAGAACACAGCATAAAAATGACTCCTAATGACATTCTGGTATAACCATAGATCAATGTCTTGCTCAGCCATCATCAGAGAAGCTTTTTCTTACAGTATATGGGAACTAACAAAGAAATCCACAGCTAGACAATGTGCGGAGAGTGAAAGACTTTGGAGCACTCAGTCCTAAATAGGATATCTTCATCAAATCCCTTCTCTTAGTGCTCAGGGAGCTATGGGAGGTGGGAAGATTGTAAGAGTCGGAGGCGATAGATGACTTCAAGAAAACTGTGTCTTCTAGACACAGCAGGTCTAATGCACATCTCTCAGAGACTGCGGTTGCATGCACAAGATCTGGACAGGTTTAAGCCAGATGGGGTCCCAGCACTGAGAGTGGACAGGGCCTCCCACCCCAGCCAAGAAATTATCTATAATTGATACCCTTTGGCAAAGGGAAAATGAGTTTTCTCCAAGAGAAAACTGGGTATGTCAGCCATACTCCAGGGCAGTCACCATGCCAAGGAGTAATTGGTCAATGCAAAATGAATGCAGTAGTATTTTTGCAGACTTTTTGTTTAGTTTTGCTTTGTTCGGGCTTTTCCTTTCTTACAGATCTTTGCTTGCTTATTTTGATTTTTGTTTTGTGTTTCTTTTTTCTTTAAGAGAAAGAAAGAAAGAACATAAAGGTGGGTGGGTAGGGAAGAAGGGAGGATCTAGGGAAGTTGGGGGAGGGTAATTGGTACATGATCAAAATATATTGTATACATTTTAATTAAAAAAGGAAAAAGGGCCAGGTGGTAGTTGTGCACGCCTATAATCCCAGAACTTGGGAGGCAGAGGCAGGCGGATCTCTGTGAATTGGAGGCCAGCCTGGTCTACAGAGTGAGTTCCAGGACAGGCTCCAAAGATACACAGAGAAACCCTGTCTCGAAAAACAAACAAACAAAAGGAATAGAGAGATAAATAATGAAGAGAGAGAGAGAGAGAGAGAGAGAGAGAGAGAGAGAGAGAGAGAGAGAGAGAGAGAGAGAAAGAGAGAGAGAGACTAGTCCTCTGAAATTCTGCTTGCCAAGGAATTTTATTAGAAATCTGTGGTTCTGGGTTAAGACCAAAGACTTAGGCCACAGTAGCATCTTATGCAAACACTGTAAAAAAAAAAAAGTGGCAGGGAAGCAGTAGGTTGACTCTGCGCCAGGGAGTAGGAGAGTAAAGACACCCGGCTCCAGAGAGTTCTTGTGGAATGTGTTTGGTGGACTTTGAGTGAGTCACCCTGAATCTCTTGGATGGTTATCTGCAGTGACACAGGGGGTGTGGCCTCCTCACAGGGCTGGACATAATCTCTGTTTTGCAGAAGTTTCTTTCAAATGATTGCTCAGGCTTGTCATGGCTTGTCCCAAGGACATCACGCAACTATCTTCAATGTGGTGGATTTTTGTTGTTGGTGGTGGTGATTTCTTTCTTTCTTTCTTTCTTTTTTCTTTCTTTCTTTCTTTCTTTCTTTCTTTCTTTTTGGCACCATTCAGACATCTGACAGATGGTTTGATGAGACCTGAGCTATGACTCTGTTCTGTGCTGAGAGGATGACAGGCCAAGAGTTTGTAAAGCTTAACAGTCCCCTTCAGTGACTGGTAGAATGTTTTCAGCAAGTAACAATGCCACTCTTCATCAGTTCTCAATGAGGGACAAACAGAGATTCAGTTGTGATTGTCTTGATTGTTTGTTTTCCTCTGATCAGAGATAGTGAGTCCTCTAGTGTGTTGAATTTCTGATTTCAAGGCAATTGAATGAATTTTTGACTAAGTCCATTTAGGGAGATTCCGCTAGAAAGTGGAGTGTTGTTCAGTAGCAGGGGATGAGTTCACAGGACAATAAATGTTGTGTTGAGTCATAGGCATAGCTTAGGGTGAGCACTGACCCCCGAGATTCCGGAGAAACAAAGGTTGCAATCAATGGGACACCTCTTCTGACCTCTCTAGGGCTTGGCACCCCTTCCCATATGACTCACAGGAAAAGAACCCCCCACAGTAGAGGGGGGAAGATGAGAAGTCTGTCTCCTTAGATCTTGGGGATCCTCTGAGGAAACTCAGGGAGGGGGGAATGTGGGAAATTGTAATAAGGTGGAGGAAAGGGACTTATTCTAAACCATGATGTACCACCCAGGAATGACAGCACAGTGACACATAGCCCCAAACTATACAGCAGGAGGTATAAATGTCAGAGAAAGAACTCTGGGAAATGTTGGAAGAAGTCATAGCTGGGACAGAGGGTTCTGTGTGGGTTTCTATACCATGAACTCTCAAGGTTGTGTGATCCTCACGGGCCTGGCCCCTGAGGAAGTTATCTGGGAAGCAAATCAAATTTTAGGGTCCCAGCACCTAGACAAATGGAGGGATCCTGGCCTGCTTAACTTCAGAGCGCAGCTCTTCTTCCAAGGCGTCCCGAGACCACGGTCCTCAAATGGAAGTGCAGCCTTCAGAATGAGGAGCAGAAATAGCAACCCGGAGGGTGGAGCCGGCTTGCTCTGAGGAGCTTTTTGTCTGGTGATTGTGTGACTAAAGATAATATTTGTTTATCTTGTATGTTTAACTTGTGTCTTGTAATCCAGCGAGCTAGGGGGAAAATGTGGAATTACAAGTAAGTTAGTGAACGAGCCCATCATATAGGGTATAATTTCCAGGCCTGGGACAGGCTGGAAGAACACAATCAGCAGTTATGAGAGAATGTGTTTTTTCTGCACTCTCTCCAAGCCTCCAGGATGATAACTTCAGAGTGCCGATCGCACAGAGCGTTTGCTACAGACTCGGCAGCTTTCCTCACAGCAACAACTGGACCGGAAATGCATGTTCCCTTCAGCACTCTAAATTCTTCCATAGTTAAAAGATAACATAAAACTGCAAAGCCTTCCGGGGTGCTCCAAAGCTGCAGAAGAAGAAAGATTGTAAACTTGAATGTCATCCATTCCTCAGAACGTGGTTAAGGAAGCTCTGTCACCATTCCAGACGTTTAACAGAGATTCAGATGTCCAGGATGAGGACACTCAGAGCATCACGCTTGGGCATAGGATATGGTATCAGGAGATAAGGAGATGGTTCCCTGGGTAAAGAACTTACACAGGAAAGTCTGTCGACCTTGGTTTGACCCCCAGAATGTACATTAAAAAACCTAGATGTGGCCAGGTGGTGGTGGTAGCACACGCCTTTAATCTCAGGCAGAGGCAGGCAGATCTCTGAGTTCGAGGCCAGCCTGGTCTACCAAGTGAGTTCCAGGACAGGCTTCAAATATACAGAGAAACCCTGTCTCGAAAAACCAAAACCAAACAAACAAACAAAAAAGCCCTAGATGTGGTGATACACACCTGTAATCCTTAAACCCCTATAGGGAGATGGAGGCGAGACAGGAGAGTCATCTGGAAACTCACAGATCAGCGGGCCTGAGTATGCAGAAACCAGAGAGAGCCTGCCTCAGACAAGGTGGATGGAGGGCACCAATTCCCGAGGTTGCCCTCTGACCTCCACCCGTGTGGGGCACTCACACATCCGAACAGCACACTGTCTTAGTTAGGATCGCTAAATCGACATAAAAGAAGCCAGCATACCCACTAAAAATAGCAAATAAAATTAGTTCTATTTTATAAACAGGATGAAAGACCAAATGATGCATGCCTGATGTTTCTGCTGTTCAGGAGTCGGGGGCAGCAAGACCATGTGAGCCCAAGGGTTTAAGGCAAGTCTGGGCATCTTGCTCCCTACAGAGAAAAGACAGCCAATGAGATGACTCAGTGGGTAAAGAGATTTGCCACCAATCTTGACGATCTGGGTTCAATCCTCAGGGATCCCCACAGTGAAGAAACCAGACTCCACCAGGCAATTTGTCGTTTGGCCTCCACACCCATGCCTTGGCATGCTAACCCACCCACACACATAAATACATGTAATTTCAAAAGAACGACATAGATTGAAAGGAGAGGGAAGAAAAAAGGGGGAAAGGAAAAGGAGACTAAAAGATTCAGGGCCGGGGATATGGCTCAACTGGTAGAGTGCTTGGCTTGTATAGGAAACTCTGGGTTCAATCCCCAGCACTGCATAAAGCAGGTATGATGGTCCATGCATGTAACCCCAGCCCAGAGGAGCTAGAGACAGAAGGATCAGAAGTTTAAGTTCATCCTCCACTCCTAGTGAGTTGGGGACCAGCCTGGACTTCGTGAGACCCTGTTTCAAAACAGCCACAAGAGGAAGATGGAAACAAACAAACAAAGCCCAGGAAAATTCCAGGAAGGAGAGGACTCCGTGGTGTGCCAGCAGGGAGCTCCTTCCCCCTTAAGCTGGCTCCTCCTCATGCCCTGGCTACAGGCTCGGCTCAATAGTATTGAAGTGGAGCCAAGAGCAAGTTAGCCAGGCAGCAGGGCAGCAAATTGATTATACAGTTAGCTGTGGAAAAACTGAAATTCTTTATTAAGGGAAAATGAAATCCGGTTAATGTATGCTGCCACGAGCCCTCCCCACGTGCCATTCACTCGACTGGTCCTTTGACTTTGCTGAGAGGCTGTAACTCAGCCAAAAAATGACAGAAGCTTCACTCATTTAAAAATAAGGCAGGTTTTGAGCTGCTTCGCCCCTCCTCTGTGTGATGGTTTTCCCAGCTACAATTACTGTAACTCACTCATTACAGAGGATAGCATGGCAGGCAAACGGGCAAGGGGAAAAAAAAAAGTGTGGTAAGACAGTTGGCAGAATGTGAATTGGAAGTCTTTGCCATCTAATTTTAAGCAGTATTTATAGAGAGCACCCATAATACAGCATTCAGTGTCTCACACGAACTCTCCTCAGTAGTAGAAGCATTTACTGTTTATTAGTACAGCTAATGGACCCTAATGAATGAAAAAATGGATAAGGCCCTGAAGCCCAAATTTAGAAGACAGAATCCAGGTAGATACATCATCATGGTGTGATTTTGAATTATAAAATCAAAGTCACACTGGGGTCACTTCCAAAATTTAAGATGACATTGATGGTTTACACAGTCAAAGAAGGCTTTATAAAAAGATTGGCACTATGTGTTTTTCCTTACTAATTCTTAAAGCAGGCCCAGATTCCAAGGAATTGCCAGGTTCTTTCATTTGAGACCATTGTGAGTCCCCAAACAGTTGTAAGAAATGATATAGAAAGAGTATGTGTGCCCTTTGCCCTGTTTCCTTGAAGGCAACATCCTGCGTAATTAGAGTACAAATATCACCACCAGGAAATGAGTGCTGGTAAAAACCCAGTCGGCTTTGGGTTTGTATGCGCTCCTTCACTTTTGTGTGTGTGTGTGTGTGTGTGTGTGTGTGTGTGTGTGTGTGTGTGTGTGTGCATTGTTCTGGGCAGTTTCCTAACAGGTGTGCGTTCGTGTCAGCATCGTCAGATAAGATCCATCCCAGCTTTACCCAAAGACCCTCTTGCTACTGCCTTAAAGCCCCAGCCACCTCTCTAGACTACTATGCTTCTCTCTGTGTAATTTTGTCACTTTTAGGATGTTGTGTAAGCGGCATCACACATCCCAAGACTGACTTTTCATTCACTGCCGCTTCCTTGAGATCCATCAAAGTTGTTGTATGTGTCAGTAATTTATTCCTTTCTGTTGCTGAATAATATCACACAAATGGCTGTTATTTGCTTAATTACTCACCTATTGGAGGAATCGTGGGTCGTCTTCCAAACTGCAATCCTTACAAATAAAACGATTGTCAACATTTGTATATAGGTTTTTTGTGTAAATGTAAGTCTTCATTTCTACGGGACAACTGCCCAGAACAATTATCATGTGTATGCACAGACTGTGGTCTCTTGAGTGGGAAATGTCCCTTATGGGATTCAGATAGTCAACCATTTGGTCCTAAGCTGATGGCTCTGTTTGGGAAGTTAAGAAATATTCAGAAGGTAGAGCCTTACTGGAGAAGTATGTCAATGAGGGGTGGACTTGGGGAGTATAGCCTAGCCTCACAGACGGCTGGCATCCTAGGCTTCCTGAGTGTGGCTGGTGATGGCCTCTCAACTTCCTGTTTCGGCAGCCTGCTGCCATGCCTTCCCTGCCGCTATGGACTCCTCCTCTGGAGCAGTAAGCCAGAGCAAACTGTTCTTCCTAGAAGTTGCCTTGGCCATGGTAACCTCGAACAGCAACAGAAAAGTAACTGCTACAGCAATGTGTAGCTGCCTGATCACCACCATAGATAATATAGAGAACGCTGGCACGTGAGATGGTGTGCTGCTTTAGAGCATGCACTGCCCTTGCAGAAGACCTGAGATTGGATCCTAGTGCCCACACTGGGATCTGTAACTCCAGCTCCAGTGGGTTCAGCATCCTGTTCTGGCCTTTAGGCACCTACATGCACACAGACAAACACATACACAGATGACAGACAAACACACACTTTCTAAAACCTTGGTTTAAAAGATACATAATATCCTTTTAGCAATAAAATATAGTATCAATGAAAATATATATCTTTTGGTTTGTTTGTTTAGTTGGTTGATTGGTTGGTTGGTTAGTTTTTTTCCAGATAGGGTTTCTCTGTGTAGCACTGACTGTCCTGGAACTTGCTCTATAGACCAGGCTGGCCTCAAACTGGGAGATTTGCCTGCCTCTGACTGCTGAGTGCTGGAATTAAAGGTGTGCTCCACCACCGGCCAGTTTAGTATCATTTATCTTAAGAGCAACCTATTTGACTATTTGTTTATAATTCAATGTCTGTCTTCAATTCAAATATTTGTTGGGCATCCATTACAGTGACAGACACTGTGCCAGACAGAAAACACAGGAAAACATATATCACAATATGGTAAAACAGGGCAATTGCTCAAAACCATATGAACTTGGGCAGCAGCAGGAAAAATGTTGACTACCTAAGATTTCGAAAAAGGTACTAAAAATGACTCACAGTAAAAAGGGGGTAGGATTAGCTGCTTAGCAGCAGCGAGTCTCCAGGCAGGATATTCTGTGTAGCCATTTCTCCTCCGTCTTTCAGTTGAAGGCTGTTCAGAGAGACGTGTATATCAGCCCCATACGTGCTTAGAGCAGTCCACTCAATTACTAATGTGAAACATGTTTTAAGTGTCTACTGTGTTCCAAGCATAGCATGATGCTTTGGAAACTCACAGGTGACCAGCAAACTGGCCCCGTCCTCGGGGGGCCTCTATCCTAATGAAAAGGCTCTGCTGCTAAAGGATTCACACTTTGGTACCCACTGTACTAAATAGCAGTGGGTCCCAAAGCGACAGACTGCATGAGGACAGACCAAAGTGGGACGTGGAATTCCAGCACTTGGAAGACGGAGGCAGCAGGATCAAAAGTCAAGTTCATTCTCTGTTACACAGTGAATTTCAAGCCAGCCTGGGCTACGTGAGACCTACCAATAAGGAAATAAATCAGCGGTGAGTGATTTTACAAAGAGAACCGTGAGTTTGCCTGAGGCAGTGTAGGCAGGGACAGAGAACGTGGCTTAGGGTCAGGTGCTTCTCCTGAAAGTCCCACGCCTGTGTTTGGCGCTTGCAGTTGGGATGATAAACAAGGAAGCCTTTTGATGGTTGAAAACCCCTCATAGGAGGAGGGGAGAAGAGGAGCAAGGGCCCTCACCTGAATAGCCAGCCAGTTTGTACAACTCTGGCTTAATTGCACAGGGTCTCAAGAAGGAGTTACAGTGTATATATATGCAGGGTACTCTTCCACCTATTTGGCTATGGGAAATCCAAATCCAGGATTGGCAGACTTTGAATTGTAAGTTTTGGGGGAGGTTTACCTGCATTCCTGTAAGTAACCCCTTCCTTTTGCTCTAAGAGGAAGTCCAATAAACTCATCAATTCCCCAAAGTGAACTTTGATGGAATCATATCTCAGTTGTTCATTGTCACCTTAGGAGGTTTGTTTACATGTCCCCCCCCAACCCCACCCTCTGGGAAGGAATTTGATAATACACCTTTACCTACCAAGCCATCTCAGTGCTCCGAAGATGCACTTTTAGAGTAATCCATCTAATATTATAACTTAAGCTTTGAAAAATCTAATCTTGTCCAGGAAAGAAAAATGATTTGGTGAAAAATAAAGAACTTGGAGAGCTTTAAAACTGATATAACTCAGCCAGATAGTGGCATGGTGACACACACCTTGAATCCCAGCACTTTAGATGCAGAGGCAGGAGGATCTCTGTGAGTTCAAAGTCAGCCTGGACCACAGAGCAAATTCCAAGACAGCTAGGGCACCACAGAAAAGGCTGTCTTAAAAAACAAAACAAACAAGCAAAAAAAAAAAAACAAAAACACAAACAAAACCCTGATTTAACTCTTCACACCTCCCACAGTATCCCTGCCGCAAGTATCAACTTGACTGCAGAGACGACAGGCCTATGCAGAGACAGACAGGCCTATGCAGAGACAGACAGGCCTATGCAGAGACAGGCCTACGCAGAGACAGGGCAACCGAGCCAACCTGCCCTGCAGAGCCGACTGGAACACAGCTAGTTAAAAGGCACAGAACAGAGGAAAGCAATAGACTCCAGGAGCCCAGCTGATTGAGTGGGGATTTTGTGGAGCTGCTCAGACTTGAATAGAACCTTGAAATAATAGCCTACGAAGTCCCAAACGGAAAGTACAGACTGAGCCCTCCAGGCACGAGGAACTTCCGCACAGTTGTGGGCTTGCACAGGATGGATTCAAAGTGCCTAAGGGAAAGTTTTGCTTGAGGCCAAGTGTTCGCGTAGGTTAAGACAGAAATGAACACAATCAGCAGAAACCACCTTTGCCTAAAGATGGTGACAGCTCTAAGTTACAGGCCAAATAGAACAACGCCATAGCTATTATAGTTGAAAATATCTTTGAAAAAAAAAGCCTGAATAGTTTATATTTACCATTTTTTCTGTTAGCAAGGAAGAAATCTTGGGGTGAGGTGTGAAACTCAGTTGTTGAATGTTTGCTTAACATGCATAGTGACGTGGGTTTGAAACCTGCACTACAAAAAAAAAAGACCATGGTGGGGGGGGGGGTACAGAGATGGCTCAGCTGTTCCGAGTTTGTATTGCTCTTCCAAAGGCCTGGAGTTTGATTCTCAGCACACACATTGGGAAGCACACAACCTCTTGAGACCCCAGCTCCAGGGGATCTAGCCTCCACAAACACTCACTGACGTGTGGACACACATAAACATAAGTAAGAAATAATCAAAATATTTTTTTAAAGAGGAAGGCAGGAAAGAAGACAGGTAGGAGGGAGGAAAGGATCGGTTTTTTGATAGGTCATCCGCTCCACAAATGCCTGCTTTGATCTGGCCTTTATTTGGAGAACTGTAAGATAATAAAATTGGGGCACTAGTCCTACCTGTGGTCAAAGTCCACTCTAGGAGCTATGCTCCAGGCATGGCCATGGCTCCAAAGAAGTCTAAAGAGGGACATTCCTACCACAGGTCAAATCTGAGTCACTCCCCAGCAGAACTGACAGGACCCAGTGGTTTGCGAAGACTTCAGGGCAGAGGGAAGAAAACCCTTCCTTTGTCAGGACTGCAATCTTCTATCTTAAATCCCTTCTGTAAGCAAACTAGCCAGAGCTGTGGGCAAAGCATTATCATAAGAGAGTAAACACTGTTGAGAGGCGGAATTTGACCCTCTATTTCACAATTAGGTGTGTGCTATTTAAATCAGAAAAGTTTTCTAAGGAATCTTTCTTCTTGTCTAAATGAAGGTTTTTCAACTTAATTGTGAGCTCAGGAAGAAGCTCTTCAAAACCAGCTTGTGAAAGGTTGACACACAGGAGGTGTGGCCATTTCTAGTTCCACTGAGGTTAGAGCGAAGTTTGGGAGACACCACTTAAGGGATCATTCACACATACATCCCAGCTTAGGACTCAGAGGGCTGGGCAAGGCTAGGAAATGTTCTCTCTGCTCTAGAACAGATTTCATCTGCCGGTGTGGAATGGAGCTTCCTGTGGGTGTGTACAAAAGACTAGTGTCTCTCATCGTGGAGGGGACTTTGGACCTCTAGCTTGTCCTGTGAAGATTCATATGCGATGGCATTGGGTCTGACCAAGGCTAACGGCTCCCAGATGAGATGTGTTGCCAGTTCCTGTGTGGCGAGAAGCTGTGTTACTGTCTCCGAGTTTCCATTGCTGTGAAGAGACACCATGACCATGGCAGCTTTTATAAAGGCAAACATTTAATTGGGGCTGGCTTACAGTTTCAGAGGTTTAGTGCATTTTTATTATGGTGGGAAACATGATGGTGTGTAAGTAGATACAGAGAAGGAGTTGAGAGTTCTCCATCTTGACAGGGAGGCGGCAGGAGACTGTGTCACACAGGCCAGACTTGGGCTCATAAGACCTCAACGCCTACCTCCACAGTGACACACTTTCTCCAACAAAGCCACAGCTACTCCAAGAAGGCCGCACCTCCTCATGGCGACACTCCCTTTGGAGTGTCACACATGAGTCTGTGGAGGCCATTCCTAGTCCATCCACCGCAGTTACCAAGCAGATAACCTCTGTCTCTCTGGCATAGTGTCTTAATTTTAAGATCCCAAGCACAGGATACGTCAGGCCCTCTAAGATAACCCAGATAGGTAGACATCAGGTTCTCTGACAACTTAAGGAGGACTGGAAACCAAATTATGGTGACCTCATAAGCAGGCAACTCAGCCTTGACTTAGGAGGTGCCATCTTGGATCAGCCAGCAGGAGCCTGTCTGTGGCAGAGCCTAATGTAAGGTTGAAACATGCCTATAACACTGGAAACCCTTCCCTGCAGTGATAATTCATCTGCATTTTAATAAATAAAGCTTGCCTGAAGTTCAGAGAGTAAAACAGCCACACTGATCAGCCTTACAGACCAGGTGGTGGTGGCACACACCTTTAATCCCAGCAGTCACACTAGGTTGCCATAGAAACCGGGCGGTAGTGGTGCACACCTTTAATCCAAATCCTAGAGAGGAATATAAGACAGGAGGAGACAGCTCTCAGACACAGTCTCATTTTGAGATTCCTGGAGACAGGATTGCCATTTTAGACTGAGAGGTAAGAGCCAATGATGAGGTGTTTCGCTTTTCTGACCTTCAGGTTGAACCCCAATTTCTGTCTCTGGGCTTTTATTAATCATGCTACACTTTCCCTTGAGCTTTATGCTACTCTGTGATTTTTTCTTACAAGATAGTAATTGTACTATTTGTTTAGTGGGTCTTCCTTTCCCTCTAGACAGTAAACTTCTTAGGCACTGTGCGTTTTCTAATGCCGTCTATTTATAGCGCCCAGAATTGCCTTAGGCAGCATCTGCTGAACAGCTGGACGTGTGAGGGATCACATTTCTGTTCCTGCTCTTTCTTCTTTTCAAACATCTTCCCTGTCTTGTGTATCTGATTAGATACAAGTCTCTAAGAAGACACCTGCCCCCTCTTCTGGGACTTCTTCCTGATCCTCCTCCACACAGGTCCGGTGGTAATTGCATGGTGTTACTCCTGTTTACCGCCATGGCCCTCTGCTCTGTCCACGGCGCACCTGCGCGCTCCTTCAGAGCAGGACTGTTGACCGTTGGGACTCTCAAGAATGATGGGGAAATCAGACCAAGACTCCACCCATGTTTTCAGGTTACTGTCTCCACCTGAAGGAGAATTCACAGACGAGATAAAGAACTGAGAGGAAGTTAACTAGAGGACAATGGTACACACTCAACAGTTAAATGTGAGCTTATCTTGGCTAGTTGCTTGTTGGGTTAAGGCATAGACTTCCAGGAATGTGTGTGGATTTTCCAAGAATAGTCGTTATAGCCCTTTGTTGTTCTCAGGCAGATGGCGTGGCCTCAGGTGCATGATGGGAGAGGATCATTTCTTTTAGGCTCATAATATGAGATGATATTATAATAAGCAAAAGGCAGTTAAGGGTCATCATGGCGGCCACTGCCCCAGCCAGCCTTGGATGGGTCTCACGTCAGGTCCTACCATCACCATCACGAAGCTCTGGGCTTGCATTCACCTTTCACCATGGTATGGTTTGCCTCCTTCCCTGTGCCTGTTGAAGCCTGCTGTGTCACAGGCTACGTCTTGCTGAGTAGGGAAAAAGATATACAAAACTAGGAATTCAGGTTAAAACAAAGAAGCAAGAGAAAATAAGAACATCAGGGGTTGAAGAGATAGATGGCTGAGCAGTCAGGAGGGGATACTGCTCTATTAGAGACTAAGAGTTCTGGCCCCAGCACACTTGTTAGGCAGCTCAGAACTGCCCTAACTCCAGCTCCAAAGGATCAATGCTCTGCCCTCCTCACGCACTCCCCCCCACACTCATACATATACATAATTAAAAATAAATCTCAAAAAAGAAAACATCAGTACTTCATGCTGAATTAGTCCTTTTCATTAGCGGGTACTGAAGGACCTATACACGGTACTTGCCACAAGACTTTATTAATGAGGTAACTATGACTCGACCTGTTTTTATATAAAGGTGGCCTTAGAGAAAGAACATTGACTGTTAGAGAGAAACTTAGGCAGAAACCCAAATTTCTGAATGGAAAGAGGGCAACATAGAAAACTGTCTAAGCCTAGTTCCACATAATGCGCTCTCTATTTGGACTGTCACATCGGCGGCTGGGGTTCTAGCTCACGCTGACTGATGTCTAGTCTCACACAGACTTTAGACATCAACCAGATTCTAATATTGGAATATAAAGGCTAAGATTGGAAGAGACCCTTTGTCCAGCTTCTACAACTAGTGTTATTTATTCCCAGATGAAGGCCCTTGTTAAAATGGATACCTTCTTAAATAAATGGAGCTTGAATGGCAATGAGTTCTCAATGCAAAACTCCCCAGTCGGGCCAAGTCAATTTCTTTAAAATTTTCCCAACAGTCACAATTTATAAAACATGTGAGCCAAACCCAATAAATCAAGCAAACAGCATTGCATAATGGTGGCTTAAGTATAGAACAGGCAAGCCAGAAAGGTTCAATTAAGTAAATGCTGTACATATGTCTAGCTTTGGTGAGGTCAATATAATATATTGGACGATTTTAGTATAAAGTCAAATAAAAGAAGATAATTTCATGATTAAATTAAGTAAGGAAAATAGAATAAAATGAATACTTTAGGAAAATGCAATTGATTTTTAAAAATCCTAGAACAAATAAGAGTTTGGAATCACAATGTGCTCAACAGAAACTCTCGGATTAGAACACAGCCGGGGGAAATGCAAAACAGAAACAAATGGAACGGTCGTTCTCTAAACAATTAAAGAGTACGAGTATCGTTGTGATTTTAAATCCTAAATTGATTTCTGATAATTTATATGCAGCAAAAACAAATCATACATATGGAATGTGGTTACCATGGTGATATTAAGCTATTAAAGGTGTATACAATTTAGCAACAATTGAATGAAAAGTAGAAAATGCATCTAACCTCTCAGCTGCTTTGTCTACAGTTGTAAAATATTATTTCTGGTTATCTGGGTGATTTAATGAACTCATTTTTCCTACGAATGTTTGATCCTGGCCCATCCTGCAGTAGGAAGAGAGTGACATCAATTACAAACAACCGATGAAGAATGTAACTATGGTGTGGTGTACACAGACAATGCAATACCCATGGGCTCATGTCTATAAAGATTATGCTATCAAATCAATCTTGATTCACTTTTGACTCCTAATATTATTTGAGAAACATTCATTTTGCTATTTTCTAGCAGAGGAAAAAACAAGTGAACTAACTACAAATGTTTCAGAAACCAATACAGTAGGGAAAAGTTCAGTAAGGAAGTCTAATGTGTTGTTTTTCTGTGAGAAAATCAAGCCACTGTTGAATTACAAAAGAGAAATGGATCTGTACAGTTTTTAAATCACCATGATCCCTGTGGATAAATTTGGGGACCATTAGGGCTGGAGATGTAGCTCACTTGGTAGAGTGCTTGCTTAACACATACTAAGTCCTAGGTCAATGAGCAGCATAGAAACTGTGTAGGGTGGGACAGGCCTATAATCCTAGTACTTGGGAGATGGTGGCAAGAGGATCAGAAGTTCAAAGTCATTCTTAGCCACACCGCAAGTTTGAGGCTACCCTGTTTCAAAAATAAATAACAAAAAGTAAAGTTAAAAGAAATTGGGAGAGAGCCTGGCGGTGGTGGCGCACACCTTTAATCCCAGCACTCGGGAGGCAGAGGCAGGCAGATCTGTGAGTTCAAGACCAGCCTGGTCTACAGAGCTAGTTCCAGGACAGGCTCCAAAGCCACAGAAAAACCCTGTCTTGAAAAACCAAAAAAGAAAGAAAGAAAGAAAGGAAGGAAGGAAGGAAGGAAGGAAGGAAGGAAGGAAGAAAGAGAGAAAGAAAGAAAGGAAGAAAGGAAGAAAGAAAGAAAGAAAGAAAGAAAGAAAGAAAGAAAGAAAGAAAGAAAGAAAGAAATTGGGAGAGTATTCCTTCAAACAAATCAGATCTGTCACCAGTTTCTATACACCTGTGTGCATGCACATGTGTGCAGATGTGTGTATGTGTATGTATATATGATGTAGGAGGTTTTTCTGTTCATGTGTTGCTTTCATTGGTTAATGAATAAAGAAACTGCTTTGGGCCTGATAGGGCAGAACTTAAGTAGGCGGAGAAGATAGAACTGAATGTTAGGAAGAAGGACAGAGTGAGAGAAGCCATGGATTCTCTGCCTGAGATGGGCACTGGTTAGAATCTCCAGTAAGCCACAGCCATGTGGCAATACACAGATTAATGGAGATGGGTTAAACTAATATGTAAGAGTTAGCCAATAAGAAGCAGTGTTTTAATTAATACAGTTTCTGTGTGGTTATTTCGGATGTAAGCTAGCTTGGTGGCTAGCTCCCATACAACATATATATGTATACATGAGTGTATGTAGGTATTTATGTATGTTTGCACCAATGTGTGTGTGTATGTGTATGGACCTGTATGTGTAATGTCACTTATGTTCATGGTATATACACGTGTTTATGTGTGTGTGTGCTCATGTGTGTTTATGCTCACATGTGCATATGTGTGTGTGTATGTGAATCTCTTTGCTTTCCTTGTATCATATTAATCCATTCCTTCATTCCACAATTAGCTATTAAGTAGCCTGTCTTTTTTTTTTTATTACATTTAGGGCCAGGAATGGAGGTACACTCCTATAATCCCAGCATTCAGGAGGCAGTGTTTAAGGTCAGCTGGGTCTTTTTTTTAATTAATTAATTTATTTATTATGTATACAATGTTCTGTCTGCATCTATGACCGCCCACCAGAAGAGGGCACCAGATCTCATAGATGGTTGTGAGCCACCATGTGGTTGCTGGGAATTGAACTCAGTACCTCTGGAAGAGCAGCCAGTGCTCTTAACCTCTGAGCCATCTCTTCAGCCCCTAAGTAGTCTGACTTAAACGTTTTGCTAGATTGCAGGTAATTCAAGGGTGAAAATATGTCTTGGTACTTTCAAGGAGCTTATGATCCGCTAGAGACATTGACTGAGCAGTGACAAAATCAAGTGATACAGATGCCTGTGTTCAAGGATTGACAAACATCACACAGTGCGCTATTCCCAAGACAAGGAATCCATCAATGGCTGGAGAAAAGATAAAGTAGATCGTACACATAGTGAAAGAGTCTTCAGACAGAAAGAAACACACAATGATGCCATTTACAAGAAAATAGATGGAACTGCGGATTATCATGTTAAATGAAACAAGCCAGACGCAGAAAAAAACATTTTATCATCTTTTCTTCCATTGCAGAATCTATATTTTAAAAGGGGGGGGTTGGAGAGATGGCTCAGTGGTTAAGAGCACTGGCTGCTCTTCCAGAGGTCCTGAGTTCGATTCCCAGCACCCACATGGTGACTCACAACCATCTGTAATGAGATCTACCGCCCTCTTCTGGCATGCGGGCATACATGGAGGCAGAATGTTGTATATATAATAAATAAATAAATCTTTAAAAAAAAAACAACTAACAGATGGTGATCAAAATGTGAAGACTGAGGCCTCCACCATCACCTTTCAGGAGCATTTATCATGAGCTATAAAAAAAAATTAAAATAAAAAGCCGGGGCTGGAGAGATGGCTCAGTGGTTAGGAGCACCGGCTGCTCTTCCAGAGGACCTGAGTTCAATTCCCAGCAACCACATGGTGGCTCACAACCATCTGTAAGGGGATCTGATGCCCAGAAAGACAGAGCACTCATACACATAAAAATCAATAAATTGTTCCACATCAGGGTTGGGGAGGGGTGGCTGGAGAGGGTAATGTGGGGTGAAAACAACCAGAGCGTGTTGGATGTGCATATGGAACTATCATAGTGAAACCCATTATTTTCTATTAGTAAAAAAAAAAAAGAGGGGCAAAGAAAAGTCATGGAGGGCTCCTCTGTGAAGTGACATTTGATCTAGGCTCTAAGGAAACTTTAGGCAACTTGTACCAAAGATGGAAGGATGAGGCATTCAAAGCCATCCTTGATTACGTCAGGCCAGCCTGAACTACATGTCTCCAAAACCAAACAAGTGAAAATCTCAGTCACCATTGTCACCACTGCATGTCACGGTGCATAAACAAATCTACATATCAATTGTATTTGATTTTAAAAAACATGAATTAGTTAAATGAAATACACCTTAAAAAGTTTACTTGGGGGCAGGGCAGGCAGTGGTCGCGCACGCCTTTAATTCCAGCACTCAGAAGGCAGAGGCAGGCGGATCTCTGTGAGTTCGAGACCAGCCTGGCCTACAAGAGCTAGTTCCAGGACAGGCTCCAAAGCCACAGAGAAACCCTGTCTCGAAAAACCAAAAAAAAACAAAAACAAAAAAAAAAAAAAAAAAACAGTTTACTTGGGGGCAACAGTGAAGTTGAGAGACTTCATTAAGTCTGGAGAGTCGAAGCTCTGAGCTACACTTTGGTAATATTCTCAGCCTTCACAGTGTGAGCGTCCTTCCCTCAGAGACCAGTTTGGAAGGGTAATGCTCACAACTCACTATTACTGTAGGCCCGCTAGCCCTAAAGTAATGTGGACTCCATCAGCTGAAATGAGCCTGTTCCAAAATGGTTGGCTTTCTTTAAATAATCAGTTGTAGACTTAGCAAAGAAAATTGTGCTTACTGCTTTTTTTTTTTTTTAATTTTGGTTTTCGCAGGTCTCCAGTGACTCGTAGGGAAAGTGCTGCAATGGGTTCAGTTTCTGCTGCTGCTGCTCTGAATATCTAGGAATTTTTACTAAGCTGAGTCTTAGTTGTGACTTCCCCTCCCTGTAATGTATTTATTCATTAGATCCATAAGCATTCATTTCATGCCCTTGCAACTTTATCCATTCCAGTGATCTCAATAATATCATGTATGTCAATGAGTCTCATTTGTTTTATGGGTGAAATATTGTTTTATTTTATTTATTAATTATTATTATTATTAGTGGTGGTGGGGTGTATGTAGTGTAAATGGGGGGGACTGAATATGTGGAAGTCAGAGGACAACTTGATGGACTCCTCCTCACATTTATGGAGATTCCAAGACTTGACCTCAGGTGGCCAGGCTTGCATATTAAGCAGCTAAGTTTACCCACTGAGCCATTTCACCAGATTCAACTCTGAAACCTCTTAGCAAGAATTTCTCCTCTTTCTCCCTCCTCATGACCCTGGCCTTGAAATTGCTATGTAGAACAGGCTGGATTTGAACTAATGCTAACTGCTTCTTCTTCTTGATCACTATAGTTACAGGCATGTGATACCAGGTCCCTCTTCAAGCAGAGCATTCTTCCTGGGTATTCCAAGGAATCCGACTTCCTAGTGGACACTTCAACCCCAAGTCTTCACGTCATTTGTACTCAGCAAATCCCAAAGGGAGCCATCTTCTTTTTCTAAGGGCTTAGGCTTCTCCCTTTAAAAAAAAAAAAAAAAGTGATATCCCAGCTGGGCGTGGAGGCACACACATTTAATCCCAGCACTTGAGATGCAGAGGCAGGCAGATCTGAGTTCAAGGGCAGCCTGGTCTACAGAGTGAGTTCCAGGACAGCCAGGGCTACCCAGAGAAAGCTTGTCTCATCTGCCCCTGGCCTCCCGCAAAAGTGGTATCTCTTTGAGAAATAATATCCGCTTAAGAACTAGGTAGCTTTATTCACCTCATTACCCAGCCAAGAAACCTAGAAGTCTTTGGTCATCAGTCAGCAAGCAAGTCTTGACATCTGTGATTCTTCCCTTCAAACTGCTACAAGGAAATTCAAAGCTTTGTCACTTCTGCCTAGAAAACTGTACCTGCTTTACAAGCCTCTGTGATCTCACCTCGTGGGGGATATCATCTCACCACCACCCATTCCCTAGATCATTGAGGCTAGAAACAAATTTTTAAATTCTTAATAAGCAAATGTCTGGATTGGAGACTCGAAGGTTCCATGTGTACCCACCAGAGCCACCTTTGATATATGAATCAGCTGTGTTCTTTGGTCTAAGTATGGATTCCACCTGAAATGGACCGCTGCCTCTCTCTCTTAAGTGTCCTCTGCTTGAAAGCAGAAACATCAAACGCAACACATCTACATCATCCCTGCAGAGTATAAATGTTCAACAAATATATTATACACAGTCACCAGTGCCTATTATTCTACCTACTCGCATGTTCCTTCTCTTGCAAATAGAATTATGTTATAAGACCACAGTATTTCTTATTCATGTAATTTGATGGAAGGAAAGAAAAATAAACTATAAATTCAATTTACTGACTTACTTATTGAGGAAATTGAGAGATTACTAATAAAATATAGATATTCAGGCAAGCTTTTCTCAAAGACAGATATGTAAAAATACAGCTATTTCTAAAGCCAGTTTCTGACGTGCTTTCTCAGTTTATTTAATGTAATTATAGACTGAAATCAATATACACACAACAGAATTCTCAAGCAATACGTAAATCTCCCAAAGAAATGTGTATAAATCAACTGTTTGGGTTAAAAATTTGCTATATAAACCAAAGAATAGATTTTGAAATTCAGAGGGAAAAAAGTATATTGAATTATAGTTGCTCTTAGCTTGAAGCATACTCCCTAAATCTAAACCTATTTGGAAGAGACACACACATACAGAAATACATATATACATATATACATACACACACATATATACACACAGAGAGTTAAAATTTTCATTGAAATTTTAATTTTATTTTTATATTATATGTATATGCTATTTATAAATTGAATTGAGTTTATGAATTTGAAAAAAATCCCTGTGAGTTAATCCAGAAAGTTTTTTTTATTGATATTTATTGAGCTCTACATTTTTCTCTGTTCCCCTCCCTGCCTATCCCCTCCCTCCTTCAATCCTCCCCCAAGGTCCCTATGCTCCCAATTTACTCAGGAGATCTTGTCTTTTTATACTTTCTACTTCCCATGTAGATTATATCTATGTAAGTCTCTCTTAGTGTCCTCATTGTTGTCTGAGTTCTCTGGGATTGTGGTTTGTAGGCTGGTTTTCTTTGCCTTATGTTTAAAAACCACCTATGAGTGAGTACATGTGGTAATTGTTTTTCTGTATCTGGGTTACCTCACTCAAAATAATGCTTTCTAGCTTCATCCATTTTCCTGCAAAATTCAAGCTGTCGTTATTTTTTTCTGAGTATAGTATTCCATTGTGTAAATATACCACAATTTTCTTATCCATTCTTCGGTCGAGGGGCATTTAGGTTGTGTTCCAGGTTCTGGCTATGACAAACAAAGCTGCTATGAACATAGTTGAGCACATGTCCTTGTGGCACGATTGAGCATCCTTTGGATATATACCCAAAAGTGGTATTACTGGGTCTTGAGGAAGGTTATTCCTAATTTTCTGAGAAATCTCCACACTGACATCCAGAGGGGTTGTACCAGCTTGCATTCCCACCAGCAATGCAGAAGTGTTCCCTTTTCCCCACAACCTCTCCAACATGAGTTGTCATCAGTGTTTTAGATATTGACCATTCTTACAGGTATAAGATGGAATCTCAGAGTTGTTTTGATTTGCATTTCTCTGATGACTAAGGATGTTGAACATTTCCTTAAGTGTCTTTCAGCCATTTTAGATTCCTCTGTTGAGAGTTCTCTGTTTAGGTCTGTACTCCATTTTTTTTATTGGATTATGTGTTCTTTTGGTGTCCAATTTCTTGAGTTCTTTGTATATTTTGGAGATCA